>JAMPIV010001045.1:0-342500 GCA_024509875.1 Oreohelix idahoensis
TGTGCCACCCATTCAAGTTTTTTCCATGCCTTCTTTATCCCTTTCACGTCTGTCTTGTCTCCCTGTATATTTTTGCTACCACTTTTGCAGTTTTCCCTTGTTCAGTTATTTATGAACTTTCCAAGTGCCAAATCTGGAGATTTTCCTAGAAGAAAAAAAAAAAGGTTAGTCAGCAACTCGGACTCCTTTCAGCTTTATCTGAGTTGTGTCATGTACTTCCTTACATTAGAGCACTGGTCTCTGGTGGTGAAGTTGCTGGATTTGAATCACAGTACCAACACGCTACAGTCTATCCAGCTGTAAATGGGTACCTGACTTTTGAATTGAGGAAGGAAAAGGCAGTGAGGAAGGGAACTGGTCACCCTACTTCTCAATGCTGGACCTAGTATGCTGAAGTCTTTAACACTTCACAGCCCTACGGCAGTATCTACTATAAGACTACCTTTTACTAACCTCCTTACCAGAGGATCTCCTTCTGTCTTGTGTGGCTGACTTGGAATTATTTTCTTAGGTTGACTAGTCCACTCTGTTGAGATTTTTATGGCTAAATGTTTCTCCGGGATAGAGTAGCCAACCCCATGACCAGCTCTGCTTAGTCACCTTTTATGACACGCCTGGCAGATAACAGTGATGCTGTTCTCTCCTCCCCCTTTAGGCCTGAGTAACACGTGAGCGATATAGAAATCAAAGCCACCAAATATTCATATCTGGTCTTATATCAGCACCTGTCCTGTCGTTCTTCTTACAAGCTTTTACATGTAGAACTGTGGCCTCATTAAGTCTTACATCTGATGTGCCTCAGGCTTTTTTTCATAGTCATTCCTGCCATGAAAATATTGTCATTCTGTTTTTTACTTCTACACCTACTACTGCTTCTCATCTCAGGGAAAAACAAAGAATTTCTTTATTCCTTGATTTATCCAATCCAATATACACAGCTTTGCTTTTATTTCCTGGAGAAGTTTTTCTCAGCAGTCTGTCATTTAAAAGATTTCTATGTGTATATTTAGTATTTTTTTAAAAAATGTGTTTGCTTTCCTTTGTGTTATTATTATTTTTTAAAATATCTTTTTGCTTTCATGAGATTGCAAATTTTAAACCATCTTGAAAGTTCCTTTTATAGCCATAATTAAATTACCTTAGTTTAGTACCAATGGGTAAATTCAGTGTTCTAATTCTGTAAAGATTCTTGCTGCAAACTTTCTGTCTCCAAATTATACTGTTCCCAGCTCTATGACACTTTTCTATATAGTCAATTTGTCACATTATTTCATTTGTTAAATACAAACTTTCTTTTTTTTTCCTCCCATTGTTAGTTGCCATTCACACACAATGCTCCAGTCTTCCAGTCTTCCAGCTCATTTGTTGTGAGGATGTTGATGATGTCTTATCTCATGTAGTTCTTTATCTATTCTTATTGTTCATCTGTCATTGCTAATATTCTTCTTCTTTATTATCCATCCAGGAGTACTATTATTAAACACTGGAAAATTGCATTGTCGTATCAAGGAGTTCATGTGTGTTGGTTTATATGCAAGTGTATTCTCTCTATTTAAATGTTGTGGCACTCCATTAATTCCTCATTTTCTTAGTCTTCCTTGTGCTGTGTTCTCTGGTCACCTAGCACAGTGTTTTTCAAATGTCGATCATTTGTATCCCATATTCATGATTTTTTTCATGTCTGCATACCTTCAATACTTAATCATCCTAAGGCTAAAATTCTTTGCTTCAGGAACAGTCTGTGTTGTTTCTAATTTCTCACCACAGTTCTAAGTTCTTAAAGTCCTAGCTGTATATTGGCTGTTTTTCTGTGTAGTTTATCCACCTTATATCATGTACCTTATATTTAAAATATTATCTATACATATATAAACAAATGTCGAGGTGTAGTCACATGCTGGCCTTCAAAGCATGCATACACTGCTTAGGCAGTGCAGACTACACTGGCTTGGCCATGTCCAGCTCATGGAGGATAATCGCATCCCGAAAGAAATCTTCTACGGACAACTGGCCGATGGCAAAAGAACAGCTGAGATTCAAAGATGTGTGTAAGAGAGACATGAGGACACTGGACATAAATCTAGGAACCTGGGAAGATGAAGCTGCCGATCGCATCAAGTGGAGATGCTATCTGCTGCGCCACCTCTGTTTTGGGTGAAAAGAAGCTCACACAACAAGCAGAAAAGAGGAGAAAACGTCGAAAGGAACACCAGGAAGATAAGCAGCTGAGGGCTGTCACCTCAGGGGCGCATTCCCATAGTCAGTTATGACTGAAGGGGCTATTATTATTATTATCTACACATAAGCAGATTGTAGCACTAATGTCGCATAGTTACATCACTTATGTAATTGTTCTTACAGAGGTCTGGAACCATATGAAGCAGACACAAACTTCCTTGACAATGCCAAGAAACTGGCCATGTTCGGTGTTGATCTCCACAAAGCAAAAGACTCGGACAACAATGCTGTTATGGTTGGTGTATGCTGCAGTGGGCTGCTCATTCTCCGAGACAGACTTAGGCTGAACCGCTTTGTCTGGCCGAAAATTCTCAAGCTATCCTATAAACGCAACCACTTTTACATCAAGATCAGACCTGGAGAGGTATGTTTTCTGTGCAGCCTTATATGATTTTTTTTTTTTTTTTGAGACTGCCATCAGGATGATGTATAAATCTGCACAAGAGGTTAGCCACCAAGAAACTTCAAACTTCTCTCATATGACTACTCTTTAAACCATTCCATTCTCTTTTAGTTTTTTTTTTTCATCTTCCTCTGTGAAATCTTCAAATGGTAAGAAGGGAAGGAGTGAATACCCCTATGAATACACTTTGTCAGAGAGATTGGTTTAGAGTATGATTCAGCTAGAGAGATTGAATTGTTTGCAAAAAGTGAGAAAGATGTAACGAGTGCATTGAATGAATAATCGTGCAATAAGTCTGATTGTGAATAAATGACCCTGGGTCCGATGATCAGAAGGTTGAAAGGTTGGAGTTTAACCAAGAATTTCTGACAAAGTTTCTCTTATCAGATGACTATAACAGTCATTTTTCTTGTTCATTACTTTAAAAAAATAATAATAATTGTTACCTGTAATATTCAATTAGTTTCAAATTTGCTCATAATCACTGTAAGTTACGTGGTTTAACCTTGAGATTCTGAATATTCTACCTGAAGTTCACAATCAACAGAAAATCTTATTTCTGATCATAGAGACTGGTATCTTGTTACTGCTGCCTGCTTTATGTAAACCAGATGTATCTTTCATGAATTTTAAATTCAATTCAAGCTGTATGTTGCTGTTGTAAACTAGGGCTGCTGAGCTTGTCGTCCGTTCACAGCTAATGCCAAGTTGAAGAATCCTTGGGGTTATCTACATTGTAGATCTATGGTTTTCCTGCTGCTTTTCTGTCATTCCGAAACTTGTTGTCAGTCATGAGCTCCAGTTTTATTCTCCAGCATTCTATCTTGGCCTGGCATGAATTTACAGGATCTTCGCATCTGGTTTTGTGCCAGAAAAGGTGGCGGGAGGGGGGCATACTGTGCATTCCTCCGCCATCCATGGGGGCTCTGAAAAATGCAGGGCTAAGATTCTGTGCTCTGAGTCATTATGTCCTACACAGAGCCACTTCCCCGCACCTGTCACCCTTTCATTGTGAGATCCTCCTGCATACAACCAACCAGGTAAAAGCTGAAATTAAGTTTGAGTTCAAATGATTCCTCCAAGCTTAGTGTGCAATGCTGGTTTCTGAACATGTTTCACCACAGAGGGAATTGTGTCCAGTCGATCCCTGAAGTGTTAGCCAGGCAACTTGAAGTTGACTCGTTTCCAGGATGCACCATGAGGAAGGGCTTCAGGATCTTGGTTAGAGATCTAGGCCATCTTTAGAACAATGTCAGTGAAGGAATGTATTAAGAAACAAAGAATAAATAGGTTTGGATGTTGTTGCTGTCATTTTTGACGGTGTGAAAGACACCAACCTAATTTATGTTTGGTTTAATGTGATCAAAGAGAGATAAATGTTTATTATCTTTCTGTGACAGGTTTGACTGGTGATTATCTTCCCCTGTCTTATGTTGTCCTGTCTCAGGCAATGTCTTATAGTTGACTTGTCTTAAGTCTATTTATAGGACCATATACGGAGTATCTTTACCACCCGTTTGGGCGGAAAAGCCTGGTCTGGTTTAGCCTCGATCTGGTCTATGCTCTTTGGGCATGCGCAGGTCTTGGCGCAAAGACCGAGAGACTTTGTTTCAAGCAGAGTGTACCTGAGGCTTAGAACGGATGTACTGATCCGTAGATTTCTCTCTGCCAAGTTTCGATAGGGATTTGGAAATTCTGGGAATGACTGATTTGTCATTCTTCCTTCCCTGAGTGATTCTTTATGCCAGTATTGGCTGTGTTGTGTTACCTTAGAGTGTAAGGATTCTTTGAGAAGGTAACTGAAACATTATTCGATCTTTTTCGTCTCGATTAGATCTTAAAGGTACATTTAATGCTGATGGCGACATAGTGAGCAAAGCTCACGAGGAGTTAATATACTGTACCCCAGTATGGCTACATATTTGAAAGACTAGGTCTAAGTTGACCTGTTATACATATAAGCCTAAGAATCAACTTTATGGATCCGCAATGCAGGCGGAATATTGTTTGGCAGAAATATATTTATTCTCAGAAGTTTATGTAAACTGAGAGTCACCTGATTATTAAGGCCCTCGACCTGCGGCCTGATTTCGTCGTCATTAAATTGGTCCGTGTTTACGGCCAATCTTCTTCACCAGAATGAAGTACTTGGCATGTGAGGCCAGAATGAAGTCTTTGGCTAGTTGTAGGACAATAGCATTGACTTTGTTAAATAACTGATATCGCCCGTACTAGGCAATATATTTGCTAGGGCTTACCTGACGGGGCTCAGTCAGGGATTAGAGCTATTGCATGAACAGTAATTATTGGTCAAGACATTGTTACATGTCTAAGCTGTTCGGGATTTGTGATGCCTGATGTTAACCTTCATAACTACACATATAATGTCCATGATCTAGTACTATTGACTGTTTCGTCCATCATCATATTATCGTACGTCACGAATAAATATTGTAAATGTCAGCAGCATTCCCTACTTCACTGACTTCTACTTGTGGTTGTGTGAGTCTATTTGAAGTCATCCAAGAGCCTATCCGGCCTTCGTGTTGTCAGCACTACTATTCACTCACCTACACGATCAACCACAGTCTTATACAAGCACTACACGTCTGTATTTACATGTATGATGATACTATGTGTGTCTCTACTATACCCTGGCGGCACCTCATGCCGGTGACCTAGATACACCGCATTATTGTGACACGCTCACTCTGTCATCTTTACAACACACAAACACAAGCGGGCAGTTATACATCTGGAGCGAATAGAACGTTACATCTCTACATCTCCAGCCTCAAACAGACAGTAAACAGACTTTTACAGATGTCTTTTGAGAATAAATCCCAGTCAAATACTAGCACAGGTCTGTAACCTCAAAGTGGAGATGGCTGGGGCTGAAAACATAAATTAGAGTGAACAACCACATACATTCTTTCTCTATAGTAAACACATGTCTTTCTGCTGTAATTAATATACTTTCTCGTATAGCTCACATGTCCTTCTGCTGTAATAATCATGCTGTTTCTGCTATAATGCACTTACTCATTCTCAGGTAATACAGTCTTTCTCTGTAATTAATACACTTTCTCCTATAGCAAACACATTCTTTTCAGCTGTAATAATACACTTTCTCCTGTTGCACATACACCCTTCCTGCTGTAATTAATACACTTTCTCCTGTTGCACATACACCTTTCCTGCTGAAATTAATACATTTTCTCCTGTTGCACATACACCATGTCTGCTGAAATTAATACACTTTCTTCTGCGGCACATACACCCTTTCTGATGTGAGTAATACACTTTCTCCTGTTGCACATACACCCTTACTGCTGGGAGTAATACACTTTCTCCTGTTGCACATACACCCTTCCTGCTGTAATTAATACATTTTCTTCTGTTGCACATACACCCTTACTGCTGTAAATATTACATTGTCTCCTCTAGCACACATGCCCTTTCTGCTGTAATAACCATGTTTTTTTTTGGCTGTAATACACTTATTCTTTCTTCTGTAATGCACACACATTTTTTTCTGCTGTAATACAAACATTCTTTTTGCTGTTAAACTGTTTATCTTGCTCATGTTATCAACATTAAATAATTGGATATTTCTCATTTTTTTGTCTTCCCAGATGGAGAGAAGTGAGACAACAATCATGTTTAAACTAGATAATCACAGATTAGCCAAACGCTTGTGGAAAACATGTGTAGAACACCACGCCTTCTTCAGGTAGGTGTGGCAGGAGCTGATTCTTATATCAGTTGTACTTGTGATACTGTTGAGGATTGTTGCATGGTCAGCGAGCATTTTGGGTTTGCCCCGATTCAGATGATCGCACCATGTAACACTCCTGCGGTATAGAATGAAATAGTTTTCGTGTGGCGAGGCATGACGTGTTAGACTTAGTTACGGACAGTCTTTTGTGTGGCCTTCGAGCCTTATGGCCGTGTTTCAAATGTGTGGCATGGCCACTTATCTAAAGTGTTTCGAATGTGTGGCATGGCATGGCCACTTATCCAAGTGTATAACCGTCTGTGTTCGGGCTTTTAAGCCAATATAATAATATGTGGATAAAGACCGGAGAGTCTTGTGTATAGTGTTCTACAACTGTAAGGTATAACCACTAATGAATATATATATATAACCGTTGAGATAATGCTGGTAAAGCAATAAATAAATAATGTGTAAGGACCATTGAGTCCAGTGTTGTGTAAGTCGGAATCAGTATGAACCGCAATAATTATTAGGCGCGAAAGTTGGGAAACACGAGCGCAGATATAGTGTGTAAACGGCTGATAGAGCCAGGCTATGAATGCCAAAAGTGAATGAATATTATAGACAGAGTTTCCTATGTGTGGATTACTCCTTCAGGTCACTAGTATCAGAAATATAATAATTATGCCAAAAGCTTGGTAAGGTAAAATAGAGTTGGTCAAGGACATAAACGATATATTTAAAACCAACGGTTACCTGACAGACATGTAATGTCTAAGAAGATACTACCTCTAAAATATGATAGTCAGTGTTTTCAATGTGGAATGTATTATTGTCAAGATGACATTATGATTGATGAATTGTTATTAAATGTTGAGTCGTCAGAAAAGACTTGTTCACTGAAGTATTCCACAAGTTTCAATTATGTTACCTTGACGATTGACGGTTAACCTTCAAGGTTGGTTCAAGTATACAACACTATGTCAAGCTACTAATAATTGAAGTAATAAAACACTAACCGACATTAGGCATACACAATGTTTAATGAAGAAACACTGATACTAAATTATAAAATTAATAAAGATAAACCCAATGTTACAGCAGAAAGATACTCCGTGATACAGAACAGATGAATATAGAATACACGAATTGAAATATAATATAAGCCCAATTATTGAAGCCTGAAAGTCTGTAACAGATACCTTCTTCTTTTTGTTCATTCGCTTTCATATAACCACTACTATTTTTTTTATGAGGTTAACTGTCTGCTTCAGGCTTCTCTCTTCACCAGAGTTTCTTCCTCATAATGGTTGGTGAAGGCCAATGGCTTCAAAGAAAAATGGCTTGAGAAACACCTACATATAACAGAAGGACATTGCATCGCATGTGGTTCCCAGGGGGGTCTCTGATGATACAAAGAAAGAATGGGATGACTGCTCCCACGAGGCACGACATAAGAGGTGACTAGGGTGAGATTTTGCGTGAGGCTAGCACCCCACCATAAAAAACATACTGCCTCAGAAACCCCCCCCCCCCCCCTCCCCGGCAAGGGTACAAAAGCGCTTTGGTGCAGTTTTTCAGCTTGAAAGCTACTTCAGTTGTGGCTCAATAAGGAGCAAAAAATATGAGCAAATACCATCTGTTAACAAATTAAAATTGGGAAAGACTCAAATACCATCTATTAACAAATTAAAACCGGGAACTGCAGGAGACCATAACAGAGGGGAGAGCTGAAGGCAAACGTGCAAGGGGAAGACAGCGCTATAAGTGGGAAGATAACATCAAAAGATGGACAGGAAAGAGTCTATCAGAGTGCACCACCAAGACAAGAGACAGAAGACGTTGGAGATCCATTACAGCCAACCTTTATTGTGGAGATGGCAACTGATGATGATGATAGTTGTTGCATTTATCTCTTCATCTGTCGCCCTGTCTTCACTTTGAATTTTGCTTCCTCTGTTATTGTCAACATGCTTCCTCATTTGACTAGTCTATCTGCCTATCATTTCTGAATATCTTGCAGTGGACAGGAATCTATTATACATTCATCATTATCACCTTTAAGCTCCTCAAGGAGCATAGGCATATTCAACAAACGTATGCCAAGTTTTCTGTCCCATGCCATCAGCTCAAGCTCTTTCCATTTCTTCTTCAAGCCCTTTATGTCTGTCTCCAGTTCTCTTCTCCATGTGTTTATTGGTCTCCCTCCACCTCTCTTACCCTTGGGATTCCAGTACAAAGACTGCCTTGTAAAGCTATCAGCACTGTACATTCACTTTGTTTGATTTATAGCTGGTTTTCAGTAGTGATATTTATGGTGGAAAGAAAATTTGAAGAAAAAAAAAATCGGAGCAGAGTGGTACAACTCTTCAAATGAACAAAATGTCTGCTATTTTAATCAGAAAATAGTTTCTGGTAAACAGATATACCATAGCTATTGCTTGCTTTCTGTTGCTACAAAATTGAAAATATTTTTCTCAGATTAGTAAAGATAATTGTAAACTAATTGATCTTAACTCTGTGACTCCAGAACAACGCTCAGAGCGTTGCAGAATTGTAACTGCTGTGCCACCGTAACACTCGGAGAGTTGTTTTTAGTTTATCACGAATAAACCCAAAAAATCGTCTGTTTAATGCAGTTCATATTTTAAAACTCATAGAATGACTTCCACTACTATTTAAACAACTAATTTGAGTGTAGTTAAGCAGCACATGTGTGTGTTTTGATGTTATGATCACAATTTATGTGACGATTCACGTGTTTGCGTTTTTCATTGTTATTGCTACAGAAATATGTCACGCTTTATATTTACATTTTCTAAGTCTCCTATGCTAATAATTGTGTCAAACTACTTAGAAACATTGCTGATATTGACGATGATTGTTTGGTAGTCAGTTTGTTGTCAAATAACGAAATCGGTGCAGAAAAGCTAGACACATTAGATTTAGTTGATGAGTGGGTGTAGTCCTATTCTGGCCGATCAAAAAGCAACAAAACTAGACCTACAGTAACATCTAATCACTAGTCCTAGGTAGAAGATGAAGCTAGGGATACTATTAAAACATTAAACAAATGTAAAAAGTGTTTACATGATGTTATTCTTCTTTATTTGATTGAAAATTACGTAATACAATATTGTATAATTTATTTTATTCTTATAAGGGACCACAGTAAAAATTGGTGTGAATAACACTAAATGTACTAATTGTGGCCATAATCAATGTTATTTTACTTCATAAATGGATAACCTTGATGTTTGAAGACTAAAAAGAAAGTTTTATTGTCTACAACAGAAATTTGTCTTTGGTAAGCTCATATTCTACAGTTAACTTTTTAATGTTTTTCAATTTTATATGCAAAATGTTTTAAGTATACCGAACGTACATGTGTTAAAACTACCAAAGACACTATATATTACAATTCTTTATCTATTTCCCTACAGTTTGGTATATAATAAGTACATATTCACTGAAAAGATTAACATAAAATTTACACTAAAAGATAGTACACTTCACCGTTTAGAACTCCTCAAAAAAATTATTACGGCACTACGTGGAAAATAATTACGGAGTCAAAGAGTTAATACTTGTTGTCTATCATTGTTACCAAAACGTATGTCTAGTTCACTGTAATTCCCCCATGTTTATTTATACATTCATCATCGCCTTTCAGTTTCCCAGGGAGCACGGGCCGTTATCAAATACATTTCAATCTTGCCTGTGCCATCTGTTTAGTGTCTTTACATGTCTTTCTTTTCCCTTATGTACTTCATATTCACTTTACTTGAAATCTGACAGAGAGATTCTTGTTACAGATGTGAAAGTTATATTATGTTTATCTTGTGTAATGTGAAACTTATATTATGTTTATGTTGTATAATGTGAAACTTAGATTAAGTTTGTGCTATGTAATGTGAAACTTATATTATGTTTATGTTGTGTAATGTGAAAGTTATATTATGTTTATGTGGTGTAATGTCAACGTTATATTATGTTTATGTTGTGTAATGTGAAACTTATAGATTATATTTATGTTGTGCAGTGTGAAAAATATATATTTAATTTTTTGTAATGTGAAAGTTATGTTTGTACTGTGTATTGTTAAAGTTAAGTTTATGTTGTGTGATTTATCACCAATACACTTGCTATATTGATGTCTCACTGATGTCTTTATGATTCTTTAGACAACCCGCAAACTTTATTTTCTAAACTTCAGACTGAGAGAAGCAGAAAAGCCAGAGAATAACTTAACCTTCCCACGCTTTGGGTCCAAGTTCCGTTACTCAGGCCGTACATTGTATGAGAATAAAAATGCACCACTCGTTAACAGACCTAAACATTATTTTGAGCGGCCATCACCATCCAAAACAGGCAGCAAGTCAAAGAGCATGGAGAATGGTAAGTGACAGAATTTGTTTTTGGTTTTTTTTTTTGGTTTCATTTAGAGATAAGATTCTCTGTTCAACCTGACCCAAGGTGGGGCACCTTTGGTTATTATCATTGTCATCTTCATCATCATCTTCATCATTTTCCCTTGTCTTCCCTATGAATCTTGGAGCCACCACTGCAGCTTCCCCTTGCAGGAAGCCTGCAGCAAACATTCATATGCTGCTGTTGTGGGTGGTTTCTATGGTGCTTTGTAATGAGGTTGCCAGCCACATACACAACCTTCTATTAGTCATCTTTCATGACCTGTCTTTATATGAGAACACTGAATAAATCAACATAGACCAATTTTTGTATGTGGTTCATCTATGTTTCTATGTGTTTGCAGTGTACTTTGTCTTTTTTTTTCTTAACCTGTCTGTATATCTTGTCTTTGTCTCCTGATTGTGACTGCGGCTAGCCAACCATCCCCGAAACATCTCGTGGTATGAGTGCATCATTCATTGTAAAACTGACTCAGTACAATTTTTTTTTTTTCTTACTTTAAAGAACTCTGTGCTTGATGATGATCTGTTTAGGTATAAAATATCCTTTACTGTGCTTACTAGTTATCCATGGCTCTTACGATGATGGATTGTATGATCCAGATGGGTCAAACAGTGAATATGCTTATGGATATAAAGATGGGAAGGACTGGAATCATCATAAAGGTGTTCCAACTGGTATGTATTTCTGTGTTGTCTGAGTCATTTAGTAATATGGTGTTTTTTTATTGTTTGAAAAAAGCAGTTTATAGTAATGTCTTTTCCTATCCAGTTTCTTCTTCTGCAAGTACCATGCCTAGTGGCATAGGAGATCATGCCTCTCCACAACTTCCTGTCTCATACAATTTATCAATTCTGTTGTTGACTTCTTTCCATGCCACGATGTCAAACTGTCCAGTATTTGCTCTCTTTGTCTTCTTCTATCTCTTTTTCTTTCAATCTTACGAGGTGTTACAATATATTCCAACTTTCCTCATCTCATAACATGCCCAACTAAAACAGTGGATTGCTTCTAATGTTAATGTTAATCAGAATCGACCTCACTGCACTCCAGGCAAACCCATAGGTGCTCAGTCTCCCTCAGCAAATTTAGAAGAGTATGAATGCTAATTGTACCTGTAGCACGCTGTTTGCATCCTCTTTCACGTCCATTTCTGCTAGTCCCACGTTTGATACCAAACTCCCCCAACAGTCTCAGCCTTGTTGATTCATCCATTGCAGTGTCATTGTCCAGCAGGCGATCGTTAATTGCCCTTAGTATCTCTCCCTTATCCATGTCCAGTGTCCCCACTGTGGGTGCTCTCGAGGCCAGTCTGTCAGCTCTCTCATTGCCACGTACCCCTGCATGAACAGGACAGTAGATCCACACCAGTTCTTGAAGACTTGAGGATTCTATTGATGTTTTCCATTTCTGCAGCAGTCATCCGTTCTGAACTTTCCGAAGCATGGCTTGAGAGTCTGACAATATAACTGCCCTGGTTGATGGAGTTTCAGACAGCCACCTCAGTGCTGCAGTAACTGCCTCTACCTCCATTCTCATGCTGCAGGTTGTTGTCATGTAGGCTCCACTTTGTTCAGCGACGACCCTTCCCTTTATTCTTGTAGAGAAGCCCCATCCTGATTTCTCACCACGCACTACAGACCCATCAATGTACACAATGGTGTCATCATCCCCAGCATGATCACTCATCAGCTGATTAATCTCCAGCTCTGCTTTTCCATTGCCCCAACATCTGCACTCTCTGCCAAGGCTAACGATGACCTGCTGGTAGTTTAACCAGTTCTCCCCTGACTTACTCCACTCTTCCCTTTTGTATACATTTTCAGCCCTGGTTACCTGACCAATCGTAGCTTCTGCCTGTGCCATCCATGACATCCCCCTCTTGATTCTTGCACCTTTGATGTTGTAAAGTCTTATGGTTTCCACTCTGTAAAGTTGCTTTCACACACACACTGTAAAGTATCAGTCTGTCTGCTCTGTAAGGAAGAGTGGTGTGTTGTTGAGATCAGGCATGCTCCAGTCTACCCAGCTGTAAATGGGTAACTCACCCTAGTCCTGAGTTAGGGAAGGCAAAGGCTCCAGGGGAAGCAGGCCCTAAACTTGGTCACTTCAGCCGACGCAGGATGGTGTATGTATGAAGTAGAAGTGTAGAGTGTGATTACCGCGAATGGTGTACTGTTCGTGTGCTGACCAATATAACCACTCATACACATGTGTCTACAAGGCACCAATGCAGACTGCTGGAATCTTAGTTTACTCAATTTATTCAGACGTACACACTGGGACATACGAGTACATCATGGTTCGTTGACATATCAATTTGTAGGTATACATAGCAGATCTGAAGTCATGACACATTCAGAAATAATGGCAGTACATCAAAAGTTCAATGTCATGATACATTATGGCCACATTCCCCTATCTGACTAAACGCGTCAGTGAAGGCGAATCGATAAATAACCAAAGTTACTTGACGTCCATAGTTTGTAGTATATATTACGAAACCACGAAAGGGGGTTTCTAGCAAGATTGAGATCTCCCTGTCACTGTCCGATAATAAGATAAATAATCTGTTCTCTTGGCAGTGATCAAAACATATGATGACCGAAATCCAACATGGCTGCTTCCCTGAGTTGTCGTTCACTCATTCATAGGAAGGAGAATATAAGCCAGAGTTAATTTATAATGGTTATATAAATGATTTCGTAACTGTTTCCATACAGCTCTACGGTGATCAGGTTAATTTCACGTAGCCATAACCGCTGCAGGAAAATCTGTCATCTTCGTCGATACCAAACACGACACTAGCATAACGAAGCACCAAAAGTCAAGCTAGGCCTAACCGACGAGAGATCATCAAAAATAGGAGCTGGGTTTACCTGGAGTCCGAATCATCTATATACTGACATAAGGAGAGTCTCTAACACAAACTATCGTAGAGACACCATCTCCTTCAGAAGAAAAACCACGTCGTAAGACATTTTTTTCTGACGAAAGGACCAGCTCTTGAAAAACGTACCCCGCCATTTGTAAGCGGTACATCGGAACTCATCACGACTTGTCAAGACAACTCATACTTCCGCTAGACCGGAATACAAGAATCTAGTCCCTCCTACCCATCCAAAATATACAATATAGGACTGATTCTACTTGTACTAATAATATGTAATACATATGAATTCAGGCCATAAACACAATAAGCAAATTAATATATTTTCTGGCCCTAAAAATAAGTACAAACGCAAGCGCAATATCCTTGCGCTGGATCAATATCCAGAACGATTACTCCTATAATCAAAAGTGTGAATCAAACATGGATTATCTCGCTTTTACCATAAACAGCATTTTCATACACAAATAAATGAATGTCTATATTTTTCCCATATTAAATAGCCATATCGATTTTTGTAAAATGTGCGTCAAAATATGCACGTAACAGATTACCACACCCCTCGGGAAAAAAAAAATGGTACATTTTTTTTTGAAATACATCTAGGAGCAACATACAATAGGCTCACAACGCAGCAATAACAATGCGCAGATGATAAGCATAAGTTTTATGACCTTAGAGAAAGTACTTCCAGAGAGGTGTCACCAACGCATACTACAATATTAGCAATGACACAATTTCCACATTAGTTTATACATAAATTCCATCTAAGATATCTTAACATCATGATCATCAAAGACGAAAAACATTGAAAGATCAGCGGTGAATACATATCAATGAACCGCTAAGTAGTGTTACAATCAATATATGATATATTACATATGTGTACACATTTCAACATAGAAACAACTGTATCAAAGTTGTATAACAGTTATGAATCATGTGGGCATCTAGACAAAATATCTGCCATCACATTTTCTGACCCACGGATAGCTCGCACCGAAAAATGAAATGGCTGTAGAGCAATCGCGTATCGCGTTTGTTAAACTCTGTTGTAGTTGTTAACTCATACTGGCTACTAGTTGTTAAACTCTGTAGTTGTTGAATCACGCTTTATTTGTTAAATGACGTGAATGTCCACCAGTTGATAAATGTAGATGTTGGGACTGGTGTAGTAAAGTGTAACGATTGTCAACTCATTAAACCCAGCACAGTTTTGGTCATACAGGTCATCTTGTCCTGGAATGTGATGAGGCTCCGACAAGAATGTGAGTGTAGACAATGAGTGTGTATATGAATGTCAGAACGCGAATGGTAGAATGATTCGATAGAGTTGACAGGTTGGTAGTACATCACTCATACTCACACTGTTCGAATTCAAGAAGTACTGGAACTACGGTGGTCTTTTTATAACATTTAATGAGACGCACACTTGGACAGTACGTGTATGGTTACAGGAACAAATGTCGACATAGACAGCATAATGTTGATCACAGGAATATCATCTTAAGTTAGCATTCATGCTTGGCAAATATCATAATGGAGCATTCGTAAATAAGCATTCAGAGTTCCATCATGTAAATCATCTGGCTTTACTGACTGGGCACGTCAGACCATAACCAATATATAGGAAGGCTCCTAGACCTAACCTCGTCTAGCGAATATCCCTTCACGTAAAGTTAAATATATATATTTTTCATAAAGATATAGGAATCCCAGACATGGATTCTCACATGTAGCAGTGATCTCTTGGTTCATCGAGCGATAGTACAGGCATCCCTTTTTCTCACTCGATAAATACAAAGTATATGAATTTCAACATGGCTGTGCTTCTCTCGTGAGCTTCACTCACTATTGGATACAGACCAAAATTGATCATTCGTTAAATGTCCTCATTTCTTCATAGCTTCTCTCATAGAGGTAATTGAATAATATCATACAATCTAGTGCTGATACATAGGAATGTCATCTTCCTTTGAATAAATATTCTTTTCAAAAGTACCACTGTGCATCTGCTTATCGACAACGATGGCGAAGCCCAAGTTCATAATAAATTGTGGTTTTACCTTTCTATGCGAAATATAACTTTGCCATTCCTTGGCAAAAGAGAATAAACACTGGGGTAAAGTACATACCACATGTCTAAATGACTATCACTTTTCCCCATCTACTTATAGATCACTTTTCCGGCAAAAAAGCCTGCTACAACAAAATTCGACATCTCGACAGCATGACAGCCATGAATCACACCCCTTGCTAGCGATACTTCCGCTGCATAGCCTTTGACCTTTTCTAGCGACAACCAACATAGTTCGACTTAGAAATGTAAAGATATCCATATATAAGACAGACTCGTCCTACTCATACAAACACTACGTATAAATTCAGGCCATAGATATACTGAAGCAAGAACAATCTATTCCTACCCAGCCAAAGAATAAATCGCAGTAGGCCTAGAATCGTCCGCGGAGTCCGATCGAAGATGACGGAACTACTTTCAAGGGAAGTAACTCAAAAATGACTTCTCCTTAAGCACTTAAAAAGGAAATACTTTGTTTACAAAATATTTGCGAACATAATAAGTATATAAATGTGTTATATTGCAAGATAGTAAAGATTGCACTTTACAGTCTTACCACACCTCCCGGGAAAGAAAAAAAAAATAAATTTTTTTTTTTTTAAATACATCTAGGAGCAACGTAGAATAGGCTCACAACGCAAGAATACTGCGCAGATGAAAATATCAGGAATAACTATAATTCCTAATATGACCAGTGAGAATATATCTCAAAATCTGAGAGAAATTGTTTCTCTACGAATAAATGTTTCCAGGAAGGTGTGATGTACGTATAATACAATTCTGGTAATTATACAATGCATACCAAAAATTCACACTATAATCTTAAATTTATGATTTATGAAGAAACAATCATCAAAGAACAGCGGTGAATAAACATCAATAAACCGCTAAGTAGAGATACCATCATTCTATTATTAAATTACAAATGTGTATCTTAGTAAAGAAACAAAAAATAACTGTTGTAAAGTTATACATATTAAAAAAAAACCAATATTTAACAGTTAAGTGGCATCATGTGGGCATCTGGACAGAATGTCCGCCATCACATTTTCTGAACCACGGATAGCTCGTACCGAAAAATGAAAAGGTTGAAGAGCGATTGCGTATCGAGTTGATCTCGAGCTCTTCAAGTTCTTACTTTGGATAGCCGTAAGAGCTTTTTGGTCAGTTTCCACCACAAAATGCGCGCCCAGAAGGAATCTTTGGAGTTTGAGAATTGACCAAACCATTGCCAATAATTCACGGTCTAAAACCGAGTAATTCCTTTCTGCAGCATTAAGTTTTCTGGATATATACATTACAGGATGCAGAGTTCCAGAGTACTCTTGCATTAGTGCCGCTCCAATCCCAGTGGATGAAGCGTCACTACGAAGAACAAATGTCTTATCTGTTGTAGGTAACACTAAAATAGGTGGTGATGAAAACATAGTTTTGATCTTCTCTAGTGAAGATTGGCATTCATGAGACCAGTGAACCATGTTAGGCGACCCTTTCTTTAATAGTGTAGAGAGAGGTGCCATGATAGAGGACAGATTCGGAATGAAACGTCCATAAAATTGTATGAGACCTAAAAGACTTCGCACTTGCTTTTTAGTCCTAGGGATAGAGATGTTAAGTATCTTAGTGATATTATGGTCTTCTGTCTTCAAGAAACCGTGACCTACTCGATGGCCTAAGAAAGCAATTTCTCTAAAGCCAATACAAGCTTTGGATGGTTTTGCTGTCAGGTTATACTCACGCAGAGTTGATAATAATTCAACTAACCCTGAATAGTGATCTTCCCAAGTATCGCTGAAAAGACAGATGTCGTCTAGATAAGCAATGACATCTGACCGATACGATAGGATTCGACGCATCATGCGTACAAATGTAGCTGGTGCGTTCATAAGGCCGAAAGGCATAAAATTCCATTGGAAAAGGCCTCTGGGAGTAGAGAAAGCGGTAAGAGGTTTGGCGCGTTCGGATAATGGAACTTGCCAATATCCTTTAGACAAATCAAATTTAGTGAAAAAATGCGATTTAGAAAGACGAGTAAGTAGCTCTTCTAGTAAAGGCATAGGTTCAGCATCGAACTTCGTAACTTGATTCAATTTGCGATAGTCAACGCAAAGACGTATGTTATTGTCTTTTTTCCGAACAATAACCATCGGCGAAGAATATGCAGAAGTGGATGGTTCGATTATTTGTAAATCTATCATTTCATCCAACTCCTTTTCAACCTGTGTTTGGAAATGTATAGGGATAGGATAAGGTCTAACCCTAATTGGAGTATGTTCAGTTAGAACAATGTCATGCTCAATGACATGAGTTTGTCCAGGGATGTCAGTGAGGACATCCTGAAATGTTTGTAACATAGACGAAACTTGTCGCTGTTCTCCTAGAGACAAATCAGGAGAAACAGTAACGTCTTTCCATGATTCACTAGAATGAAGTGGGATCATTGGAAGCGGAAGATTAACATCCGAAAAACTTGTTTCCTCATCCTGTATTACAGACAGTGATGAGTAATGACCATGTTTGACATGAGAATCGTCCGTTGCCTGGAAAATAGGCTGTAGATAGTCAGGACGTTCATGGAACTCCGTAAGCATATTGATGTGGAAGGTTTTATGCTTCCCGTTAATATCGACGATGTAGTCAACATCTGAAATTTTCGATATTATATCGTACGGACCTTTCCAACTAATAAGGAGTCTATTTTCACGACAAGGTAGCAAAACAAATGCTTTGTCACCAGGACAAAGTTGTCGTAAAGTTCTCTTCTTATTAGCAAATTGTCTTGCCTTCTGCTTAGCAAATTCAGAAGAGGACGTTGCCAATTTGCATGCTTCTATAATCTTCTGTCTCAGCGCGATGACATACTCGTAAGAAGATTTTGTGTCATCGTCAATATTGTCAGCTGTTATAAGATCATGCAGCAAAGACATTGGGCCGCGCGGTCGCGCGCCAAAGACAAGTTCAAAGGGCGAAAACCCTGTATGTTCATTGGGGACCTCTCTGTACGCGAAGAGGGCCGCGGGTAAAACCCTATCCCAATCTTGAGGATGATCCTCAGTTATCTTCCCTAATAAGTTCTTAAGTGTTCTATTTAGTCGCTCGACCATCCCATTGGACATAGGATGATAGATGCTACTCAAAGATCTCTCTATCTGTAGAGTAGACATTACTTGAGACATGGTATCCGATATCAGTTGGGTGCCATGATCTGATAATATTTCTCCGGGGAATCCCAGCCGAGAAAATATAAGCCAAAGAGCATCTGCAATGTCAGCGGTAGTAATGCTCTTTAGAGGGATAGCCTCTGGCCAACGTGTGCACATGTCTACACACGTTAAGATAAACTGATGTCCTCTAGCAGATTTGATCTTGAATGGACCAATGATGTCTATCGCCATTTTCTGGAATGGACGAATAGGAATATCTGCAGCCTGAATAGGCGCAGCATGACGAGGACCTTTGGATTTGACTTCTTGACATACTTTACAGGATCGACAATAGATCCGTATGTCCTTGTTCACAAAAGGCCAAAAGAAAGCTGCAAGAACTCTTGACTTTGTACGGGAAAAACCCATGTGACCAGCACACTGAGAGTCGTGTGCATGTTGTAAGATCTTAACTCTCAAATTCTTGGGTACAAGAATCTGAGAATGACTTGACTTAGTGGAGTCTTGCACCATACGTACAAGTACGCCATTCTTCATTGTAATCCAAGATTTACAATTTGAATCTTTATTCGGATCACCTTTCGTTACAAGAGTGAAGAATTTCTTAAGAGTCGGATCTTCTTCTTGTTGTTTTATAAACGAGTCACGAGAAATTACCAAGGGATCATCTTGGTTATGCACTTCATTATCTTCAACAGATGAAGTTTCAGGAATATTGAGAGCTTGAGCTCTAGTGACTACCGCATTAGCAGATTGCATATTTTGATTTTCCCAAACGGAAATTTGCTCCGGAGTGCATTCTTTGACTCCGTGAATGCGACCGATGATAAGATCAGCGATCGGATTCGGCAAAAGACATGCGTGTACATCTCCTGTGAAGAAAGGAGTAGCAATCCTAATGATAGCGGTAGAGTATTTCTCTATGGTGCCGCCAAATGTTACGCATTTGACTACTTTGCCTGTAGAATGAGAAGGATCTATGAGTGACTGCCTAACCCCAATAGTTGTGCATCCAGAATCAAAAAGTACTGAGACTGGATTGTCATTTACTAAACCTTTGTGTAAGACAAAAGAACCTCTCCCATCATGCGCGATTGACGCAGGAAGAGCGGGAAGAGGATGGCCACAGCTTAAAGTAGACACTGTGGTTGGCTCAAATAATGTTTTGCATTGGGGGCACTGAGATGCTCTCCCAAAATCAAAAGCGGCACATGCCATATTATTAGAGTCATCATTATCTTTATTTTGTTTATAGGCTTCGTGGGACTCTTGCTGTGCAGAGTTCGCCTGGTAATGAGCTTTATGTTTTTTGAATTGTGCTCTACCTCTGTTATTATTGCCTCTGTACTTATCATTGTTTCCACTATTATAACCCCTACTCGGGTTTGAATCATAGCTCCTTTGGTTACTATCATCATATTCATTATAATGAGTATCTCGGTAATTATGATCTTGTTGTCTCCATGAAGGAAAACTTGGATAGTTTCTAGAATGACTTCCTTTGCGAAAGTTCCTGTAATTATGACCACCCCTGAATCGAGGGCTGTCAGCTCTTCTCCAGGTATTCGAAGAAGAACCCTGAAATGATTGGTTACCTTGGTTCTGATAACTGTAATAGTTACCTTTTTTATTAAACTTATTTTGAGGTCCTTGGAATTTGTGAGAGTGATTAGGGTTGTATGGTGTTGCAGAAGCAACTGGCATACCTTCTTTAACCTTACTGTTGCTAATAGCTACGTCCGGATGTGCAGTGACGTATTGGGTACAATACTGTTCCATTTCTTTTAGAGACTTAGGTTTACGCTCATGTAAGAATTCGAGGAAAGGTTTATTTATACTTGACATAATCTTGTCTCTGAGTATCAAGTCCATAAGGGCTTCATAAGTCTTTTCTGTTTTGGATAGCTCAATCCAACGATCAAATGTAAGACGTGTCCTTGCAATGAATTCTGAGAATTCTACACCTGCCTCAGGCACCATTGTCTTAAACAACTTCCGATAACCCTCTTCAGACAACTGATACTTCTTTAATAAGGCTGCCCTAATAACATCATAGTTATCTTTGTCAGCCTCTTCAACCAAACTTAAACTAGTCAGAGAATCACCTTTCAGATTTTCTGATAACTGGTTAGCATATTGTGATTTGTCCACATTATGGGCTCGACACGAGCGTTCAAATCTATTTAGCCAGAATGTTATGTCATCACTGGAAGGGTTGAACGCTGGTACCTTGACCTTGTAAGTAAAGGGTTTACCATTACCACCAGATGCTTGATTAACATTACTTATGTTTGTTAACTTTAACTTTTCTAACTCAAATGCCAAAAGTTCTTTTTGGTGTTCATGTTCTCTTATTGCTTTTTTCTCTTGAGCTTCAGCTTGTAATTTTCTCTCTTCTGCAGCAGCTTCATCCTTTCTTTTCTCTTTTTCCATTTCCATCTGGAATCTTTTTTCATCAGTCTGTATCTGCAATTTCTTTTGTTCATCCTCTCTTTGTAATTTTTTTTCCTCAGCTGCTAATTTTTTCTCCTCAATCAATGCTTTTCTTTCTTCAGCAGCAGCAGCAAGTTTTCTCTCTTCTGCAGCTAATGCTTTGTCATATTGAGCAACTGCCCATTCTTCTAATTGCTGACCAGTCTTATCAAAAGCCCTGCCTTGTGTGATAAAATAATCTAATGTAGACTTGTCTAATAAGATCAGTAATTTGCAAAAGTAAATAAATTCACTTTCTTAGTCTTAATCAAAGACCTTGTATGATAACTTTTTAACCTGTGGAAAATAGTACTTAACTATCCCAATCACTGTGGGAAACAAGCCTTACAAAGGTCTTGTATAAATCCTTATATAATAACAGCTATAAGTTGCTGGTTCACTCTATAATATAAGTGCAGTGCACCAGAAATAGTGTTTTATATCATCAACTGTGTACCTTTAGTAATAGCAATTAACTATCAGTTGATTCTTGTACATCAATTTATATGATCAACTATATTTTAAATAGTGTATGTCGATCAGGCACAAAACAAAACAGTTATACAGAAGAACATGAAAACATTTGCGGAAATGACATAAATGAGATGGGAAAACAAGAAAAGAAAAACCGCAAGAGGATAACAAATACAAATAACGCCACAGTATATAAATATAAATTGAGAATAGAACTGAAAGATAGAATAGGGTAGACCAACAAATTACAAACAAATCAAAACAAACTAAAGAACAGAGGAATATTACAAAAACAACAATGAGTACAGTCTTCACAGCTAACACTAATAGCAACAGCTGTCGCAGCAAATTTTCAATCAAGAAAATTGCACCTATAGAAACGCACACATCAGACCCTCTATTACGTGGGATACTCTGTTGTGTGACACCGCCCAACCAAAAACAACAACCCGCTGGATACAAACAAATATCACATATAAATATTTAAACATAAATACATAAATGCATAAATAGTATGGCAATATGATGTAAATAGAGTGTTGCAGAAAGAATGTGTTGTAAAGAAGGCTCAGTTACACTGCCTAATAGTACAGTACTGTGGTACTTTATTAAACAAATACTTCTGGTCTAATTATTTTAAATTCAACACAGAAATAGAAGCTCCATCGTTCATGTGAATGATAACAATCGATGTAGGACTTCTCAGTTCAATAACATTTCCTTTCGCAAACACTGTCAAATATTCTCCAGTCCTGATGTGTAATGTTCTATGTTTCAACCAAGCTTGCTGTGTAACACTGTCAGCTGTATGGCAAATGTCCAACGAACCAAATGTCAACAAACGCTGACCTAGTTACCGCATACTCTCGACAGGACAGGTCACGCTGACATCACTGTAGAGTTGTACTGTTGATGTATTTGTGTGTCGTAACAGACCCCAAGGAACGTCTGGTCTCAGTAGTTTACTTCTCAATATGGTCACTGTGCAGGTTGACCCAGGAAGCTGGCACACCAGTTGTTAAACTCTGTTGTAGTTGTTAACTCATACTGGCTACTAGTTGTTAAACTCTGTAGTTGTTGAATCACGCTTTATTTGTTAAATGACGTGAATGTCCACCAGTTGATAAATGTAGATGTTGGGACTGGTGTAGTAAAGTGTAACGATTGTCAACTCATTAAACCCAGCACAGTTTTGGTCATACAGGTCATCTTGTCCTGGAACGTGATGAGGCTCCGACAAGAATGTGAGTGTAGACAATGAGTGTGTATATGAATGTCAGAACGCGAATGGTAGAATGATTCGATAGAGTTGACAGGTTGGTAGTACATCACTCATACTCACACTGTTCGAATTCAAGAAGTACTGGAACTACGGTGGTCTTTTTATAACATTTAATGAGACGCACACTTGGACAGTACGTGTATGGTTACAGGAACAAATGTCGACATAGACAGCATAATGTTGATCACAGGAATATCATCTTAAGTTAGCATTCATGCTTGGCAAATATCATAATGGAGCATTCGTAAATAAGCATTCAGAGTTCCATCATGTAAATCATCTGGCTTTACTGACTGGGCACGTCAGACCATAACCAATATATAGGAAGGCTCCTAGACCTAACCTCGTCTAGCGAATATCCCTTCACGTAAAGTTCAATATATATATTTTTCATAAAGATATAGGAATCCCAGACATGGATTCTCACATGTAGCAGTGATCTCTTGGTTCATCGAGCGATAGTACAGGCATCCCTTTTTCTCACTCGATAAATACAAAGTATATGAATTTCAACATGGCTGTGCTTCTCTCGTGAGCTTCACTCACTATTGGATACAGACCAAAATTGGTCATTCGTTAAATGTCCTCATTTCTTCATAGCTTCTCTCATAGAGGTAATTGAATAATATCATACAATCTAGTGCTGATACATAGGAATGTCATCTTCCTTTGAATAAATATTCTTTTCAAAAGTACCACTGTGCATCTGCTTATCGACAACGATGGCGAAGCCCAAGTTCATAATAAATTGTGGTTTTTACCTTTCTATGCGAAATATAACTTTGCCATTCCTTGGCAAAAGAGAATAAACACTGGGGTAAAGTACATACCACATGTCTAAATGACTATCACTTTTCCCCATCTACTTATAGATCACTTTTCCGGCAAAAAAGCCTGCTACAACAAAATTCGACATCTCGACAGCATGACAGCCATGAATCACACCCCTTGCTAGCGATACTTCCGCTGCATAGCCTTTGACCTTTTCTAGCGACAACCAACATAGTTCGACTTAGAAATGTAAAGATATCCATATATAAGACAGACTCGTCCTACTCATACAAACACTACGTATAAATTCAGGCCATAGATATACTGAAGCAAGAACAATCTATTTCCTACCGAGCCAGAGACTAGATCGCAGTAGGCCTAGAATCGTCCGCGGAGTCCGATCGAGGATGACGGAACAACTTTTCAAGGGAAGTAACTCAAAAATGACTTCTCCTTAAGCACTTAAAAAGGAAATACTTTGTTTACAAAATATTTGCGAACATAATAAGTATATAAATGGTTTGCTGTCAGGTTATTCGCAAGATAGTAAACCATTGCACTTCACCTAAAAGACAGATGTCATCAAGATTTTAACTCTATCATCTCATCTAACTCTTTCTCTACCTGTGCTTGAAAATGTATCGGGATAGGATACGGTCTGACTCTTATAGGACTATGGTCAGTAAGAATAATGTCATGTTGAATGACATCAGTTTGACCAGGAATGTCAGTAAGGACATCCTGAAATTGTTCTAACATAGTAGAAACTTGTTTCTGCTCTCCTGGAGATAATTCTGGAGAAATTGCCACATCTTTCCATGATTCATTAGAGTGAAGATGAATCATTGGAAAAGGTAAATTTACATCCGAGAAACTCGTTTCCTCATCCTGTATTACTGACAGAGATGAGTACTGTCCATGTTGGACTGGAAAATCGTCCGTTGCCTGGAAAACAGGTTGTAAATAATCAGGACGTTCATGGAATTCCGTGAGCATGTTGATGTGGAAGGTTTTACGCTTCCCGTCAATATCGACGATATAGTCAACATCGGAAACCTTTGATATTATATCGTACGGACCTTTCCAAGAAATGAGAAGTCTATTTTCCCTACAAGGTAGCAAGACAAATGCTTTGTCACCTGGACAAAGTTGACGCAAACATCTCTTTTTATTGGCAAATTCCCTTGCCTTCTGTTTCGCAAATTCAGAAGAAGCAGTTGCCAATTTGCATGCTTCAATAATCTTGTGTCTAAGTGCGATGACATATTCATAAGAGGATTTTGTGTCATCGACAATATTATCAGCAGTTATAAGATCATGCAGTAAGGACATAGGACCTCGCGGTTTCGCGCCAAAGACAAGTTCAAAGGGAGAAAATCCTGTATGTTCGTTGGCGACCTCTCTATATGCAAAGAGAGCTGCGGGTAAAACCCTATCCCAATCCTGAGGATGATCTTCTGTTATCTTACCTAGTAGGTTTTTCAGAGTTCTATTCAAACGTTCCACCATCCCATTGGACATAGGATGATAAATACTACTCAGCGATCTCTCTATCTTCAGAGTCGACATTACTTGAGACATGGTATCCGATATGAGTTGGGTACCATGGTCGGATAATATTTCTGCTGGAAATCCCAGACGAGAAAATATTAACCAAAGAGCATCTGCGACATCAGCAGTAGTTATGCTCTTTAGAGGAACAGCCTCCGGCCAACGTGTGCACATATCAACACACGTCAAAATAAATTGGTGTCCTCTAGCAGACTTTATCTTAAATGGACCAATGATGTCTATCGCCATTTTTTGAAATGGCCGAATGGGAATGTCTGCAGCCTGAATAGGTGCATCATGGCGTGGACCTCTGGATTTAATCTCTTGACATACTTTACAAGATCGACAATAGATTCGTATGTCCTTATTCACCGCAGGCCAAAAAAAAGATTGAAGAACTCTAGCTTTAGTACGGGAAAAACCCATATGTCCAGCACACTGCGAATCATGAGCGTGCTGTAAAATTTTAACTCTCATATTTTTAGGCACAAGGATTTGAGAATGAATGGACTTAGCGGAGTCTTGTACCATACGTACAAGTACGCCATTCTTCAACGTAATCCAAGATTTACGATTAGTATCCTTATTCGGATCACCTTTTGTTGCCAGAGTAAAGAATTTCTTTAGAGTAGGATCATCTTCCTGCTGTTTGATAAAGGAATCGTGGGAAATCTCCAAGGGATCATCTTGGATCTGCGCATCATTATCTTCAGAATGTGAAGATTGTGGCATATTGAGAGCTTGAGCCCTAGTGATTACTGCATTAGCAGATTGCATATTAACATTTTCCCAATTAGAAATTTGCCGTGGAGTGCATTCTTTCACTCCATGAATGCGACCGATGATAAGATCAGCGATCGGATTCGGCAAGAGACATGCTTGCACCTCTCCTGTAAAGAAAGGCGTAGCAATATTGATAATGGCAGTGGAGTACTTCTCCAATGTGCCACCAAATGTTACACATTTGACTATATTGCCTGTAGCTCGAGAAGGATTTACGAGTGATTGCCTCACTCCAATTGTAGTGCACCCCGAGTCGAAAAGAATTGATACCGGAGTACCATCTATTAGGCCCCTATTAAAGACAAGAGCACCCCTTCCATTATGCGCAATTGACGCATGGAGAGCGGGGAAGTGGGTGACCGCAGCTTAAAGTAGACACTGTGGTTGGATCGAATAATGTTTTGCATTGCGAACACTCAGATGCTCTAGCAAAATCAAAAGCGGAATTCGCTACACTATTGGAGTCTTTTTTATCATTATTCTGATTATCGGTGTCGTGGAACTCCTGTTGTGCAGAGTTAGCCTGGTAATAAGATTTACCATGTCTTTTGTGTTGTGATCTACCTCGGTTATAATTGTCTCTATAATTATTATTGCCTCTGTTATAACCCCTATTTGGGTTTGAATCATAATATTCATGATCATAATCATCATGCTCATTAAATTGAGTATCCCTGTAATATTGTTTCTTTTGTCTCCATGAAGCACTTGGGTAGTTCCTATAGCTACTCCCTTTCCGAGAATTTCTAACATTATGCGCACCCCTCGCGTGTCGAGGACTATCAGCCCGATTCCAGTTCTTCGAAGAAGAACTCTGATTTGAGTGGTTATCTTGGTTTTGATACTTATTCCAATTAACCTTTTTATCAAATTTATTTTTAGCTCCTTGGAATTTGTGTGAGTAATTCTGATTATATTCTGTTGCCGAAGCAACTGGCATACTCTCTTTAATGTTAGAGTTACTAAGAATCATGTCAGGGTGTGCCGTGGCATACTGGTCACAATATTCTTCCATTTGCTTTATTGTACTAGGTTTACGCTCATGTAAGAACTCTAGGAATGATTTATTTACAGAAGACATGACCTTGTCTCTTAGCAATAAATCCGTAAGACCATCAAATGTTTTCTCTGTTTTGGATAATTCAATCCATCGTGAAAGTGTAATTCGTGCTTTTGAGATGAATTCTGAGAATTCTACACCTACCTCAGGTCTCATTGTTTTAAACAAAAGACGATAACCTTCTTCAGACAGCTGATATCTCTTTATCAAAGCTGCCCTAACAGCATCATAATTATCTTTGTCGGCCTCTTCAACAAAATATAACTTACTCAGAGACTCCCCTTTTAGATTTTCAGACAACTGATTCACATACTGTGATTTGTCAACATTATGAGATCGACAAGCCCGTTCAAATCTAGAAAGCCAAAATGTTATGTCATCACTGGTAGGGTTAAACGCTGGTACCTTGACCTTGTACACGAAGGGTTTACCATTACCACCAGATGCCTGATTAACATTACTCATACATGTCAATTTTAATTTCTCTAATTCAAACTCATGTTCTCTTATTGCTTTTCTCTCTTCAGCTTCTCTATCTAATCTTCTCTGTTCTGCAGCAGCTTCTAATTTTTTCTGTTCTGCAGCAGCTTCTAATTTTTTCTGTTCTGCAGCAGCTTCTAATTTTTTCTGTTCTGCAGCAGCTTCTAATTTCTTCTGTTCTGCAGCAGCTTCTAATTTCTTCTGTTCTGCATCAAATCTCCTTTCCTCCACTTGCATCTGCAATTTCTTAAGTTCAGCAGCAGTATCAGCTTCTTTTTCTAATCTTTTTTCTTCAGCTATTGCTTTCCTTTCTTCTGCAGCAGCTTTTTTTTCTTCTATTTGAAGTTTTCTCTCCTCAGCCGCAGCTTTTTTTTCTTCAACAGCAGCAGCAGTTTTTTTCTCTTCTGCAGCTAATGGTTTGTCATATTGAGCAACAGCCCATTGTTCTAAGTCTTTTCCAGTCTTATCAAGAGATTTTCCTTGAGCAATAAAATAATCTAATGTAGACATATTGTCTTCTTAAATCAGAAACCTGAAAAAGTAAATAAATTACCCTCTTTCAAGTTAATGGGAGACAAGTCTATACCTTAGACTTAGTCTTAGTCCAAACTTGTATGGTTTATAATAACCAATGATAACTTGAGTACCTGTGGACAACAATAATTGTATCTCAAATACTGTGGGGGACAAGCCTTACAAAGGTCTTGTATACCTCAATGTAATCAAAGATCACTTGAGTACCTGTGGAAAAAAATATTTCCCTTTACCAATCACTTTGGGAGACAAGCCTTACAAAGGTCTTGTACATTTTGTTTTATAACAATAACAATCAGAAAGTACTGATCTGTACTATACTATCAGTGTATACCACTATACGTCATATGTCAACTAAAGACATTACAAATGACAAACAAGAAAAGACAATCTGAAAACATTTGCAGAGATCAAATTAAATCAAATAGGAGAAATGAAAAAAAAAATGATCACAGAAACCGTGATGATAACTGCCATAAGATAACAAGACAAATAACGCCACAGTGTATAAACATAAGGGTGTAAAAAACTGAAATGAAAAAAAAGATGAGACCTACAATTATACAAACAAATCAAACAAAACTAAGGAACACAAAAAATGTTACAAATACAAATATGAAACAGTCGTCACAACTAACCAAATATTTGCAAACTATGTTGCATGCAAATTTCAATTAAGAAATTGCTCCCTATCGAACGCCAGAACAAGACCAATATCACTCGGTATTTCCTGTTCT
This sequence comes from Oreohelix idahoensis, assembly GCA_024509875.1. Classification (NCBI taxonomy): domain Eukaryota; kingdom Metazoa; phylum Mollusca; class Gastropoda; order Stylommatophora; family Oreohelicidae; genus Oreohelix; species Oreohelix idahoensis. The sequence goes on from JAMPIV010001045.1 coordinate 29,069, forward strand.
AGTCACCACCCATCCAGGCCCGCAACATATAAACCCCTACACATATAAACAAATAACATGTAAGCATAAATAGCATATAGCATACAATATCATTTATGTCATGAATGGAATGTGTTGCAGGTATAGTGTTGTAAAGCAGGCACAGTTTATTTTAATACTAATAACTTGCCACTTTATTCAGTAATAGATTTAATTTTAAACTATTACACTGTCAATTTTTCTCTGTTGAGCATCTGAAGAACCAACGATGAACTATGCACTTTATGTTCAGCAACACTGTGATTCTTCCGTACGTTGAGAAATGTCAACAATATTGCTCCAGATATTTTCTACACTTGATACCACTGTCCTGTGTAATACTGTCTGTACAGCGAAAAACTGTCAACAAGCGCTGAAGCTGACATCGACTGTATAGCTGTCCTACTGGTGTTGATGTGTTCAAACAAATGTTCTTTCAGCTGTAAACTGAGATTCTCAACACAAAACTGCGTAAGCTGGACCCAGGAATCTGGCTCACCACTGTAAAGTCTTATGGTTTCCACTCTGTAAAGTTGCTTTCACACACACACTGTAAAGTATCAGTCTGTCTGCTCTGTAAGGAAGAGTGGTGTGTTGTTGAGATCAGGCATGCTCCAGTCTACCCAGCTGTAAATGGGTAACTCACCCTAGTCCTGAGTTAGGGAAGGCAAAGGCTCCAGGGGAAGCAGGCCCTAAACTTGGTCACTTCAGCCGACGCAGGATGGTGTATGTATGAAGTAGAAGTGTAGAGTGTGATTACCGCGAATGGTGTACTGTTCGTGTGCTGACCAATATAACCACTCATACACATGTGTCTACAAGGCACCAATGCAGACTGCTGGAATCTTAGTTTACTCAATTTATTCAGACGTACACACTGGGACATACGAGTACATCATGGTTCGTTGACATATCAATTTGTAGGTATACATAGCAGATCTGAAGTCATGACACATTCAGAAATAATGGCAGTACATCAAAAGTTCAATGTCATGATACATTATGGCCACATTCCCCTATCTGACTAAACGCGTCAGTGAAGGCGAATCGATAAATAACCAAAGTTACTTGACGTCCATAGTTTGTAGTATATATTACGAAACCACGAAAGGGGGTTTCTAGCAAGATTGAGATCTCCCTGTCACTGTCCGATAATAAGATAAAAAATCTGTTCTCTTGGCAGTGATCAAAACATATGATGACCGAAATCCAACATGGCTGCTTCCCTGAGTTGTCGTTCACTCATTCATAGGAAGGAGAATATAAGCCAGAGTTAATTTATAATGGTTATATAAATGATTTCGTAACTGTTTCCATACAGCTCTACGGTGATCAGGTTAATTTCACGTAGCCATAACCGCTGCAGGAAAATCTGTCATCTTCGTCGATACCAAACACGACACTAGCATAACGAAGCACCAAAAGTCAAGCTAGGCCTAACCGACGAGAGATCATCAAAAATAGGAGCTGGGTTTACCTGGAGTCCGAATCATCTATATACTGACATAAGGAGAGTCTCTAACACAAACTATCGTAGAGACACCATCTCCTTCAGAAGAAAAACCACGTCGTAAGACATTTTTTCTGACGGAAGGACCAGCTCTTGAAAAACGTACCCCGCCATTTGTAAGCGGTACATCGGAACTCATCACGACTTGTCAAGACAACTCATACTTCTGCTAGACCGGAATACAAGAATCTAGTCCCTCCTACCCATCCAAAATATACAATATAGGACTGATTCTACTTGTACTAATAATATGTAATACATATGAATTCAGGCCATAAACACAATAAGCAAATTAATATATTTTCTGGCCCTAAAAATAAGTACAAACGCAAGCGCAATATCCTTGCGCTGGATCAATATCCAGAACGATTACTCCTATAATCAAAAGTGTGAATCAAACATGGATTATCTCGCTTTTACCATAAACAGCATTTTCATACACAAATAAATGAATGTCTATATTTTTCCCATATTAAATAGCCATATCGATTTTTGTAAAATGTGCGTCAAAATATGCACGCAACAGATGTCAGCTACGTTCTCATGTAGGAGGTGTCTTTTGTCTGTGGTTACCCGCATATAGGCTTTTGCCTGAGCCATCGCATATCTGGATCTAATCAACAGCAATCCGAGCTTGTATCTCATCACAATGGGGGTATCAAGCGTACAGCCCAAAACTAGTTGCATCCCTTCATATTGAATGCGTTTCAGTCGTTCACATTGTGACACTGACAGTGTGAGTATTCCTAGCCCATACTCGATTACTGAAATCACGAGCTGATGATACAGGAGAAACAATAGTCTCTGTTCCAAGTGCGCAGCAGCCATTGTTTTTAAGGCTGCCAGTCCTGGCTTGCACTTGTGTATGATTAGTTCGACATGATACATGAACGGAAGCCCACAATCAAACTTTACCCCCAGATACTTCAGCCTGTCTTGCCTTTCAATGTTCTGCCCATTGAAAGTGATGTCTGGAAGGTCTGCTTTCACTTTGGAGTTGTTCAAAGAGCACCACATCACACAGGCCTTGTTAGGATTGACCCTTGATCCGCTTTCCTCACACCATTTAGAAACCGCCTATAGTGTCTCTAGTATGCCTTGGACCATTTCCTGTCTGAGCCAGTTCTGTATATGAGTATGTCATCTGCGAAGGTTAATGTTTGTCCCAGTCCTGTTGGTTGAAAGGCTGCTACTTTTGCTGTGTAGATGTTAAACAGCACTGCTGATAGTGGAGAACCCTGGGGTAGTCCCGGGCAAATGCTCATTGATTGTGATGTCCAAGTTCCCAAGCGGAATGCAACTGATCTCTCCATTAAGGCAGCTGCTATCCACCTTGTTATCCAAGGGTTTACACCACATGCCATTATACAGTCTAGTAGGGTTGCAAAGTCTACACTGTTATAAGCATCCTCTAGGTCAATTGTGACAGCCACCGTTTCTTTTACCCTGGAAACACATTGTACGCAAATGTTCCAGAATTGCCCCATGTTGTTTTCATAGGCCTATAGCTACCTAGGGTATCAGGAAGGATGTGTGCATTTTCGAGGTGGCTCATTACTTGTCTTGCAACTATCTTTTCAAGTAATTTACCATAGACATTCTGTAGTGTGATAATTCGGGGCAGCACCAGGCAAATGGACTCCGTAAGGACATCCATTGCCTCTTCCCTGGTATGGTGGCTCTACCAGGGTGACCGAATATTTCCACCCTTTATTGCAAATACATCATGAGAATTTTAACTATCCAGAATCATCGCTGGAGCTTTGTCGTAGATACCTGCAGAAAATGAAATGAGGATTGCTTCTATCTAACTTGTAAATAGAATTATCATATACTATCCAGGAACTCCAGTTTGTCTACATCTTCATTTAGCCTAGTTTTGTTTGTTTCTTTGTTTTGACTTTCCTTTGTTCATTCTTTACTACAGTATGTAATTTATAACAAATACTTATATTGCAAGAAAAGGAAGGCTAGGATAGAAATAATGTGCACTAGGAGTGCCTTTTGTTTATGTGTGCCTTTTTAAAAAGTTTCTGTATGGTCAGATTGTTAACTTGGAAGACTTTGACAGCATACACAGAGACAGCCTATGGAAAATACTGAGGGCTTAGGGAATTCCCAGCTGCATTATTTCCATCATAAAAAACCTCTATGCTAACTTTACATTTAGTGTTGGGCAGAGTAACCTAACCTTTGAGGTGAAGACAGGAGCACGACAGGGATGCCCCTTGTAAACCACTTAATTTTTGACAGTCATAGACTGGGTGATACGCCACATAACAGAGGGCAGTCCAAGAGGAATAAGAAAGACAGTGTTTTCTACACTCGAAGATCTGGAATATGCAGATGACGTTGCACTAGTCGCACATTCACATCAACACATCCAAGAAAAAACAGATATCTTATAACCAGCAGGTGGGTTTGAACATCAATTTAAAGAAGACAGGTCATGACACTCAATGTGGGCAATCCTGAGCCCATAACAATAAGAAACCAGAAGCTAGAACAGACAGACACATTTATATAACTAATTTGCATAGTAACATCAAACGGCGGAACAAGCAAAGACATCAACAACAGAACGAATAAAGTGAGAACAGCCTTTGCTAGTCTCAACAACATCCTGAAGTCCTCTCAGTACAGCACAAACACCAAACTAAGACTGTATGAGAGCTGTGCACTTTCTGTGCTTCTCTATGGTGGGGAATGCTGGAGAGTAACAGAGAAGGAAATGTCGAAATTGTTCTCTTTCCACACAATCTGCTTAAGGACAATTCTACGAATCTTTCGGCCGAATACCATCACCAAACAAGAACTGCTTACTCGGAGCAGCCAAGAGGACATGCATACCATCATAGCTGGCAGACGCTGGAGCTGGGTTGGCCACATCCTCAGAAGAGACCCTGATACCATCACAAGAACAACTATGCTATGGAACACTGAAGGAAAGCTAAAGAGGCCGACCAAAAACAACTTGGCGAAGAACTGTGGAGGCCGAGATGCAAAGAATGAACCAGAGCTGGGGCACTGCATGAATGATGGCCGCCAACCTAGCACAGTGGAAGCAGTTTGGTGCTGCCCTACAAGACACCACCAGGCGTGATGGCCACTGACTTCTTTGACAGTTGACGGCTATGGATCAAAGAAGAAGTGTTCAGGTAAATATAGAAACTGTTAACTGACTGTTTTCGGTTCTAACTGTATCCAATGTTTCACCTACAGCTATTGCCTATGCGGGCACTGATGCAGACAGCTACAGCCTTGGTAAGGATGGCACATACAAGGGTCGACCTTATGAGTCCAAACTTGCTGTTAGTAAAGGCAGTCTGTCAGGTCAAGGGGTCAGTTACATTTCAAGTTGATTAATTTTTTTTCTGAATTGCTGTTTTAAGGAGGTTTAGCAAACTTACTGAGTTCTTAGGACCAAAACCTGGTAGCGCCCTGCTGCAGTCTATCCAGTTGAAAATGGGGACCTGACTCTTCACTTTAGTTAAGGAAGGCAAAGGCATTGAGGAAGGGAACTGGTCACCTCACCTCAGAAAGGTGAACCTAGTATAGTGAAGTCTCTAGCATTGTCACTCTATTCTTCCCAGTTGTACATGGGTATAACTCTGGAGTTGAGTTGGGGAGGGCAAAGATGGTGAGGAAGGGAACTCGTCACCCATAAAGCAGGACCTAGAATAGTAAAACCTGTAACACTTCACTCCCTTTCAGCAGAATATGCCATGGGACTACATTTTTACATTATATTCTGACTTTCTCATTCTATATTTTGTGTGACCTAAATTCTAACATGATGAAATCTTAAAACTGACATGTCTTGGTATATTTTTAAATCCATGGTTTTTTTTCCCTTTTAATTTAGATTTTTGTTGCTTTATGATTTATTGCATATTTGGTAGTTGTATACTTTTTGATGATTAAGTAGATAACTTTTGTAAATTTTCAGGATGCCACATTAGAGATTGAAAAAGTTCAAGGTCACGATGACTATATGGGTCTCACTGCTGGAGTGATTGAAGGACACGAGGATCCAGAAGCTGCCAGGGAGAGGAGGAAGAAGGAGAAGGAAAATGACAGGAAAAGAAGGCAGGAGGCAGAGGACAAAAAGAAGAAAGCAAAGAGTAAAGACTTGAATGCATCAGAAGACAAGATAGACCAACTAGTAAGTGAAATATTTCCTTCACTGGCAAAGTAAATTTTGATTATTTGAAGAGGTAGATCACATTTTTTTCTTTTCTTAAATTAATGAAGAAAAATATCCCGTTCAACCTCTGATGGGTTATAATTAGGATATATATTGTTTTCAATTCCAAACAATATGAACAACTGCCGATATGAGAAAGTGGCATCACATTTGTCAAATCATTGTAAATAGGGACAATCACAATTGTGCTGGGGCAAAGTCTTTCACAGACAGGGGGTATGATGTGCTGGTGTTGTGGGTAGTGGGTTTCCCCCCTTGCTTCACCCTAGGCCTAGTGAATTCTTGTTCATGAAAGGAGCGACCATTGCGGTGTTAGTCTCTTGGCCTAGCAAAACCTCTCATACCCCAAGATCGTTGTGCGTGGTGAAGAGCCACACCCTCCTCGAGGTAGTCCTGGTAACTGAGGGTGCGAATCCTCAGGCTAAACACAACGGATCTAGAGGAGCAAACCTTGATAATAAAACCGGTGCACTACACCGTACACGCCCTCTGTGGGTGGGAAGGAGCTAGATGGATACTGAACAAGTCTTGGGAGTGGGAACGAGTGTGGACTGCTCCCTGAAGATCGGAACCCATCGTACAGGCACAGAGACTCAGGACGTGACGATCCTATTGCCTTCAACTCTTGGTCACATGCCTAGAGCCTCGGAGAACTCGGCGTAACCAGCAGGCAATTTGGTGGCGGGGAAAGAGCACTGTGAGCCCTACCTTGGCTACGTATCACAAGGAGACGCAGAAACACCCCCTTTATCTCCCCCAGAGCTGGCACAGTACACTTCTGGCTTCTACCCGGGGCGGTAGGAAATCCACAGGCACCCCAGCATCACAATGCCATGAAGATGACAAAGTTGGAATTTACTAACTCAAACCTGGCAGAGCAAGTCCTCCATCAGATGCGGCCGATGCTGGGCCCACTGGCGCGTGGACACGTCCCGATCCCCATCGAGACTTGCCCGGGGAGCCCACCCCGGCTCAAAAAAGCAGAGAAGGCCACTCTCCAAACCTCCGATGTCTTGCGGGCAGTGTTAGGATGTGCAAGAACATGGACAGGAAGACTCCACAACTTCCCCACTGAAGACACGCCCACGGCGACCGTTGCCTCAATTGGCTGTGTGTGGTGTACCCGGAAACGGGGCCTCCCAGTACTGAGGCACAGTTAAGTCCCCGATGTCACTTATCGGGACAGAGTTGAGAGAGATGGCTGAGCATCACAATCCCCCCTGTGTTGCAGCATGATGAGAACCCAGCATTGCACACTGAGCTTGGGGGGATCACTTGGGCACCAGACTTAATACTGGCTCTTGACTGGATGGCCGCATGCAGGAGATTTCTACAATGGAGGGTTGGCAGGTGGTGGGTATCTGGAAGTGGCTCTGTGCAGGACGTGAGGATTCCTTGGGAGAGCCCAGAACCAGAGCACAGCATTGTGCAAGCTCTGCATAGTTGGAGAGCCCCCTGGATGACGGGGAATGCACAGTGTGCTACCCCACCTATCCCCAACTGCTAACTTAGAACCAGAAGTGGGGTCCTCTGTATGCGTGCCAGGCCAGGATAAAATGCCTGGGAAAGAGACTGGAGCTCAGAACTCCCTAACTCAAAGTTGCAGGATGGCAGAAAAGCCATGGGAAAGACAGGGCTATTTTGAAGATAATGCAACCATATTTTCACCATACGAGCTCAGACGCCGCCTCGGTAAACAAGGTCCGCGCAGAGCAGTGACACCCCCAGGCTGCTTGCGAATAGTCTACTACTGGGAACATAAACAGATTAGGGATGAGCCCACTCACCCGTTGAACAGGTGCTAAAGTCATAGATACTGGGCCAGAAGGCGCACCGGAAACCACAGTATCACGCAACTCGCTTTTTTTTTCTATGGAGAGTACACCGTCAAATAAATCTCGTACTGGTGCTCGCCCTGTGGAGCTCCACCAGGCAGGTGCAGTGCCGGGCTCTGAGCCTCGACAGAGCCCACCCTCAGCTACTGGAGGACCCTCTAGACCGTCTTGTGGAGTCAGCAGACGGCGGAGGAGAACTACTGACCAAAACAAAACAGAAAAAGAGAAACCCAGAGTGCCACTTGTCATGATGCACTGGAATGCAGAGGGAGTGAACAGCAAGCAGGCTGGATACAGCAAAAAGACAGAGCTGGAAAACATCTTGTATGAGAAGCAAGTCAGTGTTTGCTGTATCCAAGAGACTCACTTGAAAGCAGATCAAACCTTTAAAATAAGGGGATATCAATGCTTCAGATCCGACAGAAAAGATAGACGAAAAGGAGGAGTACTTACTCTTGTAAGGAATAACATTCCTGCACATGAAAGGAAAACTTTCATGGATGGAGCAGAATATCAGCTGTTGCAGATAAAGGTAGACAAGATGGAAATAGAACTCCTGAACTATTACTGTCCGAACAACAAACCCCTGAGTCTCAGCTCTATCCAGGTACCAGCCACCAACTTTATAGCAGTTGGAGACTTTAATAGCCACTCCCAGAGCTGGGGCTATAACCATCTGGATCACAGAGGTGAAGAGGTTGAAACTTGGCAAGATGATCACTCCCTAATCCTAGTCAATAATGCCACAGATACTCCTACCTTCTACTCCAGAGGATGGCACACAACTTCAACACCAGATCTTGCCTTCTCCACACCAGATATAGCTGGATCTATTAGTAGAGAAGTAGGAGACCAACTAGGGGGAAGCGACCATCGCCCAATCTTTCTTACTGTCCAGAGTGCAACTCTCAGTACAGGCCCAGCCATTACAAGATGGAACTACAAAAAAGCCAACTCGGGTTTATTCAGGCATCAGGTGAACACGCTGCTGTCTACCCTCAAGGTACAGAACAGAGACATTAATGAAGTGGTAAAAGACTTCAACAGATGCATACTACAAGCTGCAAAAGAAACCATTCCCAAAGGATGCCGGCGTAACTACATACCATACTGGTCCAGCACACTCCAAGAACGTCAGGAAGCTATGGACAGGGCTAGAAAGGACGCAGAGTCTCAGCCTTCACTTGAAACTCACAACAAATGGAAAAAGGCTGTAGCAGAGTTTCAGAGAACAAAGCTAGAAGAAAAACGGAAAAGCTGGAGAACTAAAACGGCATCGCTAAACCTTGAGAAAGACGGCAGGAAACTTTGGAGATTAGTCAAGTCTCTAAATGAAGAGCGTTCCTCACCTAGGCAGACTATCACATTGGATGAAGGTGGCAAACTTTTCAGAGGAAAACAAGCTGCAGACTTGTTTGCTAGAAGATACAGTTCAGAAAGCAACTTACCCATTAACATAGATCATCAGAGAGAGATAAGAAAAGAAATACTGGCAACCATGGGACAGACAGATACTCCTGCCCCAATGAGGGAACCCATCACACTAGGAGAACTACAGAAGGCTGTTTCCAAGCTTAAGTTTCAAAAGTCACCCGGCCCAGACAAAATCAGCAACGAAATGCTAGTAAATCTGAGCTCAGCAGCAAAGACAAAACTGCTTGAGATATTCAACCACAGCTGGTTGAAAGGAACGGTACCCCAAATATGGAGAGAAGCCATCACAATACCCATACTAAAGAAAGGGAAATGTAAGACCGAGGCTGCAAGTTACCGGCCAATCAGTCTCACAAGCTGTGTTGGGAAGACTATGGAGCGAATAGTCAACCACAGATTGAAATGGTATTTAGAGTCTGAGCAGATCCTGGTGCCGGAACAAGCTGGATTTAGAGAATGCTACAGTATAGAAGACCAAGTTACTTACTTGTCTCAAGCAATAGAAGATGCCTTCCAGGAGAAGAAAAAGGTCCTAACGATCTGGGTCGACTTCAAGCAGGCCTTTGACAAGGTGTGGAAAGATGGCCTAATTGCAAAACTTAGGAGAAGTGGAATCCAAGGCAACATGATGAAATGGATCCAGTCATACTTGCATAACAGGAGAACTAGAGTCACTCTTGACCGTCTGCAGAGCAGAAAAGTGTTGCTCCATCAGGGGGTACCTCAAGGAGGAGTAATTTCCCCAACGCTCTTCCTTGTTTACATCAATGACCTGGTGAAAGATCTCCCTGCAGGAGTTAAAGCTGCCTTATATGCAGATGACCTAGTACTCTGGTGCGCTGATGAAAATGTCACCACAGCAAATTATAGAATGCAGCGGGCAGCAGACATGCTAGTGTCATGGGCAGAGAAATGGCTTATCACAATAAACACAGACAAAACCTCCACAACACTGTTCTCCCTCGCCCCCAAGGACAAATCAGCTAACATACACCTAGGGACAACCGTGATCAAGGAAGAAAGCTACCCCACCTATCTTGGGGTGACATTTGACCAAAGGCTTACATGGAATAAGCATATTGAAAATGCAGAAGGAAAGGCCCGAAGACGACTAGGCATACTCAGAAAATTAGCAGGTACCAACTGGGGAGCAAATGAACGAAATCTAAAGAAGATTTATAATGGAGTAATAAGACCACACTTAGAGTTTAGCTCAGCAGCATGGTCATCAGCTGCTAACTCACATCTGCAGTCTTTGGACAAGGTGCAAAATCAAGCTCTCAGGCTCATTACAGGAGCCATGAAAACTACACCAATAACAGAGATGCAGAAGGTTGCTGGATTACAGACATTGTCCCATAGAAGAGACACAAAAACCATGATCCAGATGGAAAAGTACAACAGTATGCCAATGCACCCAATGAAGGCAAGACTAGATGATCTGGCATTGGGACGTCTAAAGCGTAGCAGCTTTGTGCATCGGGGGAAAAGACTTATAAGACAGCATCAAGAAGACCTATCCATGAAGACAACACCACTGAAGCCCACCCTATACCCTGTACCATGGGAGCAGGCCAGCAGTGCCCTCCAAATTAATACATCAGTCAGTGGTCTCACAAGTGGATGTGAGTATAATGATCTGCAAAAACGAACTGCTACATTGAGTATGATCCAAGAAAGCTATCCCGATCAATCATGGATACATGCCTATACAGATGGATCAGCAACTAATGCTGTTAGGAATGGAGGTGCCGGTATCTTTATCTCATATCCTGACAACCACTATGAGACTAGGCACATTCCCACTGGTAAATTCTGTTCCAACTATACAGCTGTGGTTCAAGCTCTAGAGCAAGCTGCAAATATGATTTATAACACCAACTCTGACTGCCACCAGGTAGTCATCCTCACAGATGCACTGTCTGTCCTGCAAGCTCTCAAGGGTGGTAAACTCCCGCATCTGAGAAATGAACTAAACAAGGTAGCTGCCAAAAGGAGAACCATACTTCAGTGGGTACCATCTCATTGTGGTGTACCCGGAAATGAAAAGGCAGATAAACTTGCAAAAAAGGGAGGAGAATGTGAACAAGAAGATAATGAAGTCACATACTTTGAGAAAAAGAGAGCTATCCAGACTATCAGAAGAGAACAGAACCAACCCAAAGACGACTATCACACTCTCGACCGGCAGGGACAGATAACTATTTTTCGACTCAGGACAGGGCATAACAAACTGAATAAACACATGCACAAGCTACGATTGTCTGCTTCACCACTGTGCACATGTGGATTAAACGAACAAACTGCTGAGCATGTTCTACAGGACTGTCCTCTGTATGACCAGTTAAGAAAGATATACTGGCCCAATGACTCAACACTAAACTCAAAGCTATATGGAGTTAAAGAGGAACTTCAAACAACAGTCGAATTCATCATGAGAACTCGTCTGACGGTGTAATCATCAAAGATGCGATCGCAAGAAGAAGAAGAAGACAATTGTGCTTATACGTTAAATAAATAAATAAAAATAATAAATAAATAAACAAAAAAAAACCAAACAAAATCAAGAAGAAACTCTGAACAAGAATAATATTAAAGTGGAGGGTGTAAAGGCCTGGTGGTTCCAGTTATATAACTGACTTTAACAGATATTTAATTGACTTTCATCTGTTAAAAGTCATAAGCATTGTAAGAATAGCATCAGACCTTCACATTCCCAGCCACTTTATATTAACATTTGTTCGTGTTAAATATTGTTTGACTATATTATGCAGTTCCCTAGGTCTGTCTATTCTTAACACCTCTTCTACATTTATAGGTAAGTTGGATGCTTACAAATAATCTAATATTGGTATTCTCATTTGTTCATACATCTTACATTTTAACAAGAAATGTTCTATATTGTTGTCTTGAAGACATCCTGCACAGTAAGGTTCTTCTATTCTGAAATAGCCTGTTCCCAGCTGTAGTCTGAGAAGTTTCTTATTACTGGGAATTTTCAATTCCCTAGATATCTGACATTTTCTTGTTGGAGCCTTGAACATCTTATATGCATGTCTTCCCTTCAGATTTTTATCCCACTCTGCTTTCTATTCACCTGTTATTAAATCTTTAATTAACTCTTAGTATACGAGCGGCCTTTTAGAAAGGCTGATGATCGATCTGCACTAAATAATTTATTTATGAAGATAACATAAAGTGTTATATATCAAAATGTGAAGAAATGAAACCCCTATATCATGCACATAACTAAATTGTTCAGTGGTTTTAAACATGCATTCACCTATACATTTTCGCTATTGACGGGGATCGATCATCGGCCTTTCTAAGAGGCCGCTCGTATACTAAGAGTTAAGCTCTTAATCTCTGATTTACTTGTCCCTACATTTATTAGATTTTTATCAGATCTACCTTTCTTGGCTTCTTTATCTGCCTTTTCATTTCCTTCTATGCCAACATGTGAAGGTATCCAAGCAATTAAGACTGAACATCCTCTGGAATATAAGTATGTAGTAGCCATAAATATCTCCTGCTATATCAGGTCTACTACATTCTCGTAAGTTTCTAAGTGCTTTGATTGTTGAAAGAGAGTAAGTTAAAACAGTTAATTTTTTGGGAAGGTTATTAGAGAATATTTCTAGTGCTTTTAGTATTGCCACCATCTCTGCAGTGAAAATGGATGTATTTTCCGTGATGCTATATTCTTTTGCCATTTTCCATATTGGAATATATATTCCTATCCCCAATTTGCCATCCTCTCCCTTGGATTCATCTGTGTACACAGTAATGCTGTCTTTTGATATTTGTTGTATATATTTATTGGCTGTGTTTTTAATATTTTCTATATTATTTGTTTTCTGAAGTATTTCTGCTAGGTGGTAGTCCGTGTCTGGTTTCTTGATCTCCCAGGGCGGAATCACTGGCTTGTATTCACAAGTGTTATTAATTGATGTAATTAATGTACCCAGATGGACAATTTCCTCCATACACTTCCATCCTGTAGGGTATCTAGTGGTATTCATTGGATTGGCCTGAGTTGTTAATTGGCATCTGGTAAAAGCTGTATGTACTGGGTGAGACTTATCTAACATAACTCTGTTCATATAATTTAGTCTTAACTCCTTTCTCCGTAATTCTAAGGGTAGAATTCCTAAAGCCACCTCTATAGCTCCCATTGATGTTGATCTGATTGCACCTGCTATTGTACATAAAGCCTGATGCTGAATTCTGTCTAATTTAATCTTGTTACTGTGTGCAGCAGAGTCATATATTAGACTTCCATAATCTATTTTTCCTCTAATAAAAGATTTATAAAAAGTGAGCATTGTCTTAGTGCTTGCACCCCATCCATTACCTTTCAAATGTCTTAATAAGTTAGTCAATCCTCTGCAAGACTCCACTAGTTTATCTATGTGTTTATTACAGTTCAACTGTTAGTCCAATATCATACCTAGATATCGAGTGGTTTGCACTGTATTAATGTTTTGCCTTTGGATATTTATGTTTATAATTTTATTTTTTACAACCCTACCTTTACTGAAGATCATTCCCAATGTTTTATTTGTATTCAGCTGAAAACCCCATTTTGTCATCCATTTACATACTTTATTAGTTTGATTATTTATGGTAGTTCAAGCTGTAGAAAATTGTAAGAACAAGCAAAAACACAAAAACATTGCAAGCACTAAGTCTCATACTGTCTTATTGTTCTTCTTTTCTTATAAGATTTTGTCTCAGTCTGCATGAAAGCAAGTGGTTTGTCTGTCTTCACCATTTCTTAATTGCCTCTAATGAACATGTCTGAAAGATAGGCTGCAGTGACATTTTCGTTTTTTTTAAAATGGAAGAGAGGGACAGGGTACCACAAGTGTGTATTGTTTTCACTGTCATTTATTGTTTTCAGTGTCTCTTATGACACACCCTTCAGCCCAATACCATGTGGTGGTATATTGCGTTTGTGGAGTACTGGGCATTTCCATCAAAATGTTTCTGTTTGCTAGATATAATTTCTGTGTGTTAATAGAAATCTTCCTACTTTATTCATATGTACACACACACACAAAAATACATGGCATCATAACAGTACCAAGCCACTAAAAGGGAAGCAGAATTATTTGCTATTACAAGCATGAGATCACTCTAGTCTCTTCCATTTTCCATGTATACTCCCTGCTAGACCTTCTTCTTCTTCTTCCGTCCTTAGCCAACGACCGGCAAAGCAGTCAGCGGCCATTACGCCTAGTGGCGTCTTAAGGGCAACAGCAAATAGATTTTCTCTGCCGTTGTTCCCATCACACCTAATGGCGTCTTTAGGGCAACGACAAATCAATCCGTTTGCTGCTGTTTCCGTAATCAAAGTGACTGGCAAACGGGTGATCAGCCCGTTGGGACCCTGCTAGACCTACTTATACTATAATTTTCACCTTCTTTATGAGCTTTCACTCTTATTGGTTGTGCACTGGGAAAACTATCAAATTATTGTTTGTACTTTACTAAGATTATCATGATACCAGTTAAATTGCTGATCTGTATGTAAATCGATTGTTCATCAACCACTAATTTGCATTTATGGTTGTGCATTTCCTTAGGGCCAAGGTGATGCCACACAAACTGCATTTGGTGTTGGATCTGGATATGCGGGTATTCAGGGTGTAAGTTGCCTTTCATTTATAGTCTCTCTTGTATCTTTCATGCATTTTTATCATATTTACCTTGTATATTCAAATTGTGCATTAGATCTATTCCCCCCCCCAATATGATAGGATGATTTGCCTACAAAAGGAAAAAAAATCGGGAGTTAAAGCGTTTCATAGTTGAAGAAGAACCAAAAGTGTGTTAAAAAAATATACATTAAAAGAAAAATACTCTTTCAAAAAAAATAGTGGATGCTTTTTGGCCTCAGTCACCCATAAGCAATGTTAATTTGTGAAACTTCAGTGTATTTTTAGAAAAGTTTCTCAAAATCTGAAAGTTAACCAGAATTCAGTTGGCTGTGTTGTTCAAATTATTTACATAAATACTACACTTGCTGCACCTGTTTTTTTTGCAAAATATTGCGAATTAATTAATTAAATTGAAATACCAACTCTTGAAGACTTTTTTAATAGTTGTTGTATCTGCTTTGAAATTCTTCTAGTTTGACATTCTCAATAGCTGTGTCTTTTGCCCCATTTATAAAATAATAAACTGTTATTACTACTTTCATTATTATTTTTTACTAATGCGGTCATAACAGTTTAAGCTCAGAGAATCCTTGAAGCTCAGGTTAAATTTGGGTTCTTGTGTCTTTATTCAACTCCGCCTATGTCGGTCCCAAGCCCGGATGAAAAAGGAGGAGGGCGGCCTGCATGGAGGCCGTAAGGAGGCAGCCCCTCCACCATGCAAAGGCACAACAGGCCAATCACCTGTTTGCTTTAAATCATGATTACGCGAACTACAAGAGAGAAAACCGGACTGATTCTAAAGGCGACGAACTGGAACTGACTACGGACTACGACTTATGGAACTTGGAACACAAGAAGTATAAATGGGAAGGAAGAGGAGCTGGTGGAAGAGATGAGGAAAGCAAAACTAGAAATCCTGGCTATAACGGAAACGAAGAAAAAAGGACAAGGAGTCATGGATCTTTATGGCAACACGTTGCTCTACAGTGGTGTACCCATATCTGAAAGAGCTAAAGGGGGCGTGGGTTGCATTGTGGCCCAAAATCAAAAAGATAGTATCAAGGGATGGAACTTTGTCTCGGAGCGCATTATGGTTGTAAAACTAAAAGAAGGAGAAACCATAGTCAACCTGGTCATAGTGTATGGGCCAAATGAGGATGAGAGAGCAGAGGTCAAGGAGGAATTCTTCGAGCTGCTTCAAAGGACAGTGGATGACTGCCTAGATGAAGTTATTATGCTCGGAGATTTTAATGCCAGAGTTGGAAATGACCATGCTAGATGGGGTGGAGTTATCGGAAGATATGGAGAAGATACTCTCAATGACAATGGAAAGCGACTCCTTAGATTCTGCAGTGAGCAGAATCTGATCATTACAAACACAAAGTTCCCCCATAAGCGCATACATGCATACACTAGATGTGAACCAACCAAGAATGAGAAGTCAGTGATCGACTATGCCATTGTTCGGAGAAGCTCATTCAGATATGTCCGAGATGCAAGAGTCTGGAGGGGGCCAGAGATTGGAAGTGATCACTACCTGCTAACAATCAAACGAACAACTGAAAGAGTTGCTCAGCCTAGGAACTGCCCAACATCACGCAAGAAACCAAGTAAACGAGCAGGAGAAATGAGCATTAGGACCTACAAGCTGAGAGAGCCAGAAATTAAGACCAGATATCAGGGGCTTATTGCTACAGCAGTGAGCAACACAGAAGAACGACCTGATGACTTGGAAACCCTCTGGAATAAATTCAAGGATATCATAAAGACAGCTGCTGCAGAAGCATGCGGTGAAGTCCGACTTGGGAACCAGAGAAAGAGGACACCTTGGTGGACAGAGGAAGTCAAAGAGAAAATAAGAGAGAAGAAAATGGCATGGAAACAATACTTAGGACCTAAAAACACAACAGGACAAATGGAAAAATATAGAGAATATGTGACACTCAGAACAGAAGCAAAGAACAAAGTGCTAGCAGCAAAACAGAAGTCCTGGGAAGAATTTGGAGAAAAGCTAGAAAAAGCTGCACAAGAAAACCAGAAATTGTTCTATAAGACCCTAAAGAACATGAGGAAGGAAAAACAATGCCCTCTCAAATTTATAAAGGACAAGCAAGGCAAATTGCTTACTGCCCCGAAGGAAGTAATGGAAAGATGGAAAGAATATTTCTCAGAACTCCTGGATGGTGAGCATGGTGAAGCATCAGAAATGATAACCACTAGCACAGAAGAGAAAACCAATGATGGTGAAGATGACATAAAGATGGAAGAACTGAGGGCAGCACTAGAGAAAATCAAGATGGGCAAAGCAGCAGGGCATGATGGTATAACACCAGAAATGGTTAAGTACATGGGAGCATCAGGCGACCTATTACTCTTAAAAGTCCTACAGGCAGCATGGTGCAACAAGACCATACCAAAGGATTGGGAGATTGCCATCATAACACCAATTTTCAAAAAGGGTGACAATCGACAATGTGGAAACCATAGAGGCATATCCCTTCTCAGTGTCCCTGGTAAAATCTACTCTAGAATCCTAGAGCAGAGACTCCGACGCCTAGCTGAGCCACAATTGGATGAGGTCCAGTGCGGATTCCGAGCAAACCGAAGTACTCAAGACCAAATCTTCACACTCAGACAGCTGAGTGAAAAGGCCCTTGAGTATAAGAGTGAGATCCATCTTTGTTTCATAGATCTGGAAAAGGCGTTTGACAGGGTCCCCTGGAGCAAACTTTGGGACTGTTTGGCAAGGAAGAATATTCCAGCACCTCTGATTCATGCTATACAGAGCTTCTACAAGTCTTGCAGAAATTATGTGAGGACAGCAAACCGTAAGTCAGAAGAGTTCAGGACCACCACTGGTGTAAGACAAGGTGATATCCTATCACCTTACCTCTTCATACTCCTTATGGACGATGTCACCAAGGCATGTAAGGAGAGAACAAGAAAGTATTCAGTGGGGTACTGGAAGATGAGACAGGTCTATATTTCGGAGCTGGCATTTGCTGATGATGTTGCCCTGATTGCTAAATCAAAGGCATATCTCCAATCCAACCTGCAAGTCTGGAAGGAAGAGCTGGAGAAGAGAGGGATGGTCATAAGCAGCTCTAAAACAAAATCCATGGTGATATCATGAGAAGAAAGAAAACATCAGATTAAGTTGGGAGAACAGGTCCTGGAGCAGGTCGACCACTTTAAATATCTCGGAGCTATTATAGACCGAAAGGGAGGCATCAAAGAAGAGTTGGCCACTCGAAAAGCAGCAGCTGGGAGACTTTTTCAGGCCATAAATCGTGGATTCCCCAGCAAGAAAGAGGTTGGTAAGAAAACGAAGATGGCTGTATACCGCTCCACCTATGTCCCAGTCTTGACATATGGATGCGAGTCGTGGGCAATGACTACAACCCACAAAAGCCAGATCCAAACCTCAGAAATGAGGTATCTGAGGAAAGTGGTTGAAGTAACAAGAAGAGACATGGTCCGCAACCAGACGATCCGTCAAGGCCTAAAATCCCATCCGCTGCAGACCCAAATAGAACAGTCCCAACTAAGATGGTTTGGCCATGTCTGCAGAATGGGAGAAGATCGGCTACCACGACAAGCATGGGAAACAAAGAGCCAGGGATCCAGACCTCCAGGACGACCCAGAGTCCGCTTGGAGGACAACATTAGACAATCTTTGAAGGACCGAGGACTAGAATGGAACCAGGCCAGGAAGAAGACAGCTGATAGAATGGTCTGGCGCTCTCTCTCCCAAACCTCTACACCTCACGGTAGAAGGGGAACGACTAAGTAAGTAAGTGTCTTTATTCACCCATTCTGAAATTCAATGACCACACCGGCTTCCGTACATTTGCCTGCGCGGGGTTAGTCTATTTTGCAATTCACAAGTAGGGGGTGGCAGGAAGAAAATGGTGTATGCATGGGGTTAGTCTATTATGCATTTCAAGTAGGGGTGGCAGCATGGCACATTTTAATACAGATGTATTAAGCATAAAGAAAATATTATGTATGTCCTGTAAAAAGGATCCTGTTACACTCCCATTGAGGCACATTGGGAATATGGTGTTATGGAGAGGTCAACTGGAGACAGAAGTGAAAGAAATGTAAAGAGCGGTACAGGTGGACTTTGCATGCGTTTTTGAAGGTCTGTGCTCCTTTGCGATCTGTAGGGCAGTAATGATAAAGATATACGACCTCTTTTCATGTCTCTTTTTGAATACTTTCAACGATTTTACAAGGGGACGTGTAGTTCTTGAAATTGTCTTGTTAAGATGATTGTCAATTAAATTATTATTTTTTTTAACAATTATAATCTGTGGGTGAATAAAGACACAAGTACAATAACGGAGACAATTCAAGCAGCGGTGGCAGAGGAAAATGTTCACAAAAGGTTTCACCAGAGAATAGGTGGGGAGCCACGATTTAATGCAGTCCCCGATCACGAACCCATGGAAGTAGACCATGCAAGACAACAATGGTGTCGACCTGACACCCACAGACACCATAACCATACTGGACGTGATGTACAACAACATTCATATGGACCAGTACAAAGACAGAATGTGCACAATGTGTCCACAATCATCTGCTACACTTGTAATAAAAAAGGACATATGTCTAAGAATTGCAGAGAAAGAAACGCAGATAACCACCACAGGCAGTTTCCAGCTAACCCAAGGTACCCACAGGGAAACTACACCTATGAACAACAAAGACACAATACCCAGCACAGTTTCTCCAGAGGTCGTCCAATGCAGGGAAACGGATTTGGCATGCTTTAGGAGGGATCTCTAGCCGTGTCCGAAGCAGGGGTAGCAACAACAAAAGCTCCAACCATAGGTCCCATATACAACATGAAAAGCGAGGAAAACTGAATGAACTCCACACAATAACAAAAGAACCACCATTAGTTCACAATAGCACTCAAAATGAAGTCACCATACATCCCGACCCAAGTTCCTGTCTAATCACCATTGAGAACAGAAATTACAGAGCACTCATACATACAGGAGCATCTGTAAGCCTCATAAGGAACAACTTTATAAGCAAATAAAGAAATACGCACAGTTCCAGCATTCCAGAACATATATGGCCTCTGTAACTGGGGAAGAATTGAAATCCTTAGGCATTGCCTATGTCACATTTAAGATTGGCAGCCAGACAATCATACATGCATTCGTTATCACTAGAGGCATGAGTAGAAATTTTATCCTAGGAAGAGATTTTCTGTCAAAACACCAAGCCCGGATATATTTTGATCTACGGAAAATAAGAATAAATGAAGAATATGTAGAACTCCAAGATGACATCCATATTGCATCATTGATTCGTTTAACAGCCCCGGTTACCCTCTTACCAAATTCATTAATCATAGCCAAGGGTAGGATCAAAGCGTCACAATATATAAAACCTGGACAAACTATTCACATGGAACCCATACCGGGAGAAGATATAAATGAAGACGCAATGCTATTTATTATGGAAGGGATAGCAGAAGTCACAACAAACAGAAACTTCCCGGTTATGATAGTCAACACATCTGGTAAAATGACAACCATTGCTAGAGGTGCTATCATAGCTCAAGTACAATCATCCTCCATACGAGACACCTACAAAACTAAACAAGGTAACACTGACTGACATAATGCAGGCAAGAGTCATACCCATCAATCCCCGCCCCCGCATCAGACCACACAATACACCCCCCGCCACCCCATTGACTCTGCTGCATGGCACGTTAGGTCTAGAGGTAAGACTGATTGAGATAGGAGGTTTCATAAACAAAACATCACTTCGCAGAACCATACCCATCAGTCCCTGCGTCAGACAACACAATACACCCCCCGCCGCACCCAAGGTTCAGTGCAAGTGCTTCGACACACCATAATACCCCCATGGAGAAAGACAGAGAGTTCAAAACAAGCTAAACAATTGCCCGGAGGATACCTGGAAGCACCGAAAAGAGAAATGGTATACACGGATGGCACAGAATATTATCAGAACACCCGCAAATATCAAACACGAAGACAACCAGAATTCGATTATCAGTTTAAATACCCAGATATGGTTGATCATGAGATCATTATAGAAGCCTATCGGAATACACAGTCTCCTAAGGAAAAACGTAGCCCCACGAGGAACACTGTAAACCTAGTTATACAAGATCAACCCAGGTTGCAAAGATATAGAGTAAGCAACCTGAGCATTCTTAAGTTCAACACCTAGACAATCCCAAGAAGCAGTAAATAATTTGTGTCATCTCTCAGTTAAAATAGGTCTCCAAATAAATGCCTCTAAAACTAAAGCTATGAACTTTTCTAACGAGACCTTTGATATCATCTTGAACGGGGAAAAACTACAGAAAGTTGAAAGTTTCAATTATTTAGGCAGTAAAATGACTCAGGATGGTGACACAACAAGAGAAATCCATACTAGAATTGCTTTGGCAGCTAGCGCCTTCAATAGATTATCTAACATTTGGAAATTACGATCATTGAATATACATACCAAGCTTCGTCTGTTTAATTCAAATGTTATCTCAGTGTTAACATACGGCTGTGAGAGTTGGAAAATAACAAAATCATTGGAGAACAAGCTGAATACATTCGAGAACAAATGTCTTAGAAAACTCATGAACATCAGTTGGAAAGAATTCAAGACTAATTGACAAAAAAGAGAAGACTCTAGGCAGAAATATGTCTCTGACTATATAAGGAAAAGACAATGGTCATATATCGGTCATGTCCTACGAATGCAAAACAACAGAATACCACTACAGGCGCTCACTTGGGTTCCTGAGGGTAAGAGGAAAAAAGGAAGACCAAAAGAAACACTCAGAAGAACAATAATAAGAGAAGGAAGAACGTTGGGCCTAAATAATGTGCAAGAGCTAAGAGGAGTAGCGTCACAACGAACAACCTGGAGAGCACTGGTTTCTGCCTTATGTGCCGTGTTTGGTGCTTAAAGAATTTATTATTATTATTATTAACCTTTGCAAAATCCCATACTCTTCGAATCGATGTAGATCACAGAACGATCGAGCTGTTTCATTCCCTACACAGGACCATATAAATTACATTGCTACAAATCGACGTCACTTCAATCCTCAGAAGAGAGACTCTTACCACCACCATCACCCAACCAGACGAATAATCCCTTTGATGTCCTGCCACACAACCGGATGGATAAATTGCCGTAGTGAAAGTGAGAGCGCACAAGTACATTGCCGTGGAAAAAGAGAGTGCACAAGTACATTGCCGTAGAGGAAGAGAGAGCGCACAAGTACATTGCCGTAGAGGAAGAGAGAGTGCACAAGTACATTGCCGTAGAGGAAGAGAGAGCGCACAAGTACATTTCCATAGAGTGTGGCCGTTGATAGTATTAGAGGTTCGGACCACTGCCCTTTCAGTATGTAGTATGTTGTAAGGTAAATACGAAAATCTTCCTTCTCTCAGACTGACTCTACATTTTTTTTCATACCCACTGTTGATCAATCGAATTCACCCGAAAACAGCAGTGACAATATCAAAGGTCGAACTTTATTAACATAAGTTGATAAAATGGGTAAACATGGTATGCCCAACCTTCCTCTTCAAGGTTGGCAGTCTTGTATAATAAAAACTTCAGTTTTCAAACAATCTCTGTATCAATTTTCCACATACATTTGCTTTGTCTTCTTTGCTACTGCTTGTTCCAGCTATCAGAATGTCATCTAATTCTTCAGGTGAAAACCTCTTGTCTCTCTTCTGTACTGACTGTTTTATCTATGTTTTTTTATATATCTCTTGGTATATCTCACTGAGAGAAAACTGGCCTTACCGCCAGGGCTGTCATTTTGCCAAGACTACTTCTATTTTTCTTCATGCATCTCACCTTGTCTGCTGAGCTACACATGCTAGTAATAGATCAAAATTGTTCAACATACCTGGTTTTGTTTTTATAGAAATACACTTTTACCTTTCACAACCATCTTGTCCTCAGAAAAGATGCTATCACAAAAATACTGTCGTACACCAATTTATGATAAGTAATGTACTGAGCGGTTTCTATCACTCTTTAACTCACAGCACATTTTTGCTGACCACCTACGCTGAGCGCGTTTACCCACACAAGTCTTACTCTGAGCGCGTTCGACATCCAACTTTAACACTTGGGAGAAAACCCTTTTCTCTACCTACGCCTCAATCTCAACTGCCTAATCCCCGTTCTAACATTTCTTCGTTCACCCCTAAAATGTGTTCACACATCCAGATTTTCCAGTGCGTACTTTTTTTTCTCAACTCACTAAACCTGCAAGGGACTTAATTCTACGTTATCTCCCTTTGATGATTTAACTGAACACCATACTCTCTTCTTTAAAGCTTACTACCAAATCATTACATGCTAATTTTCTCAACCATAATTGAGAACCCACTAAATCTGCTTAACCCTAATTCAACACTTTCATCTACCAACCGTAATATGCGGAGTTTCCTCCCTTTTCTCAAAGCATTCCTTCACTCATTTTATCTCCCTTCAACTAAGACAAATAGTCTGTATCCAAATCCATTCATATTTCCTAAACCACTTTTCTACACTCTTTTACTTTACTAAAACCAAACCACCGTTCACAAGAGGAAGAGAGAGTGCACAAGTACATTGCTGTAGAGGAAGAGAGAGCGCACAAGTACATTGCCGTAGAGGAAGAGAGAGCGCACAAGTACATTGCCATAGAGGAAGAGAGAGCGCACAAGTACATTGCCATAGAGGAAGAGAGAGCGCACAAGTACATTGCCATAGAGGAAGAGAGAGCGCACAAGTACATTGCCGTAGAGGAAAAGAGAGTGCACAAGTACATTGCCATAGAGGAAGAGAGAGTGCACAAGTACATTGCCGTGGAGAAAGAGAGAGCGCACAAGTACATTGCCGTAGAGGAAGAGAGAGTGCACAAGTACATTGCCGTGGAGAAAGAGAGAGTGCACAAGTACATTGCCGTAGTGAAAGAGAGAGCGCACCAGTTATCGTGCTAGTAGCCAAGACGACATCTGTAACGATCTTGGCGAACTGTGAGAGAGATTTGCTGCGCGATGACACGATGTTAGATTTTTCGCGCGAATTTAAGAAAAAAAATTTAAGAAAAAGTATGGTGCTTCGTGTGGCTACTAAATTTCAACAATTATAATCTGTGGGTGAATAAAGACACAAGAACCAAAATTTGTTTTACATTAAAGTTTCATTGACCTCACCGTGTTTTGCTAAAATGATTTGCATCTTACCAGTCTGATCCTCCTTGTTTATTTATTAATTTTAAAGAATATTGTTTTAAAAACCTGGCCATAATTTATCTGTCAGTTTTATTTACATCATTTTAATAAATACTGTAAGCGCAGTCAATATAATCTTAGTCATTTTGGTACAATATTTAGCTTGGTAGTTTTGGTATAATATGTATTGGCAAACTATTTAAATTTTCATGAGATCTCAGATGGTTGATTCAGAAAAAGGAAAATACTTGTCTTTGTAGTATGCAACTGAGTAGAGCCTGTTTGCAGCTTTAGTTACTTAAATGTACATTGATCATAGCTTCATTTTCTGTTTGCCTGAGGTGTGATTTTTTTAAAAACATGTTGTAATCACTGATATTATCTGTCTATTTATGTTTTCTGTTTGCCTGAGGTGTGATTTTTTAAAATATGTTGTAATACCTGATATTATTTGTTTGTATTTTTCTAGCATGTGATTTATGCTTATTCACATGTTCTGTCATTTCAGCTTTTCTCTTAACACAAATGTATGAAAAAAAGTAAGATTGATTCTGTTTGATAAGGAACATCTTGATAGAAATTCCAAAAGGGGAGTAAGACTGAGTATGTGGTTATGGACCTCTTGACAGAAATGCCAAAAGAGATTTGAGTGTGATAAAGAGAAATTATCATAGGGAGTCTGAAAACAAAAATATTAATTTTGAATACTGATAAATCATGTTTGTTAAATTGAATGCCCTACCATGTAAAAAAAAAATAATTTAATTTTGTTTTTTGTTGCTTTGTTTGTGAGTTTTAATCATGTATACATATAACTAGATTCCATTTTGTGGTTGACCTTCAACTCTTTACACTTACTTTAGGGCAAAGATGAAAAGTTCAACCCATATGGGCCTCCGTATGGCAAAGATGGCTACAATGACAATGGCTATGACAGGGATGGCTTTGACAGAGATGGCTATGACAAAGATGGATACGACAGAAATGACATTGACCTCAAAGGAAGAAAGAAACCATATGCACCTCCACATGGTAGAGATGGCTATAATGGCAATGGTTATGGAAAAGATGGCTTTGACAGAGATGGCTTTGATAAAAATGCCTTTGACAGAGATGGGTACAGCAAAAGAGGGAGAAAGAACCCATATGGGCCTCCATACGACAAATATGGCTTTAATGAAAATGGTTTTAACAAACATGGCCTTGATCCAGATGGGTATGATAAAGATGGTTACAACAAAAAAGACCTCGACAGAAATGGAAGAAAGAACCCATATGCCCCTCCCTATGGTAAAGATGACTACAATGAAAATGGATTTGACAAACATGGCTTTGATAGGGATGGCTTTGATAAAGATGGTCTTGACAAAGATGGTAATGATAGATTTGGGATTAAGAGCCCATATGGACCTCCATTTGGCAAGGATGGTTACAACAAAAATGGTTATGACAGGGATGGCTTTGACAAAGATGGCTATGATAAAGATGGCTATGACAGAAATGACATTGACATTAAAGGAAGAAAGAAACCATATGCACCTCCTTATGGCAGAGATGGCTATAACGACAATGGTTATGGGAAAGATGGCTTTGACAGAGATGGCTATGATAAAAATGCCTTTGACAGAGATGGGTACAGCAAAAGAGGGAGAAAGAACCCATATGGGCCTCCATACGACAAATATGGCTTTAATGAAAATGGTTTTAACAAACATGGCCTTGATCCAGATGGGTATGATAAAGATGATTATGACAAACATGACCTTGACAGATATGGAAGAAAGAACCTGTATGCTCCTCCCTACAACAAAGATGGCTACAATGAAAATGGTTTCGACAAACATGGCTTTGATAGGGATGGCTTTGATAAAGATGGTTTTGACAAAGATGGCAAAGATAGACTTGGGATAAAGAGCCCGTATGGACCTCCATTTGGCAAGGATGGCTACAACAAAAATGGCTATGACAGGGATGGCTTTGACAAAGATGGCTATGATAAAGATGGCTATGACAGAAATGACATTGACATCAAAGGAAGAAAGAAACCATATGCACCTCCTTATGGCAGAGATGGCTATAACGACAATGGTTATGGGAAAGATGGCTTTGACAGAGATGGCTATGATAAAAATGCCTTTGACAGAGATGGGTACAGCAAAAGAGGGAGAAAGAACCCATATGGGCCTCCATACGACAAATATGGCTTTAATGAAAATGGTTTTAACAAACACGGCCTTGATCCAGATGGGTATGATAAAGATGATTATGACAAACATGACCTTGACAGATATGGAAGAAAGAACCCGTATGCTCCTCTCTACAACAAAGATGGCTACAATGAAAATGGTTTCGACAAACATGGCTTTGATAGGGATGGCTTTGATAAAGATGGTTTTGACAAAGATGGCAAAGATAGACTTGGGATAAAGAGCCCGTATGGACCTCCATTTGGCAAGGATGGCTACAACAAAAATGGCTATGACAGGGATGGCTATGACAAAGATGGCTATGACAGAAATGACATTGACATCAAAGGGAGAAAGAAACCATATTCACCTCCATATGGTAGAGATGGCTATAACGGCAATGGTTATGGAAAAGATGGCTTTGACAGAGATGGCTTTGATAAAAATGCCTTTGACAGAGATGGGTACAGCAAAAGAGGGAGAAAGAACCCGTATGGGCCTCCATACGACAAATATGGCTTTAATGAAAATGGTTTTAACAAACATGGCCTTGATCCAGATGGGTATGATAAAGATGGTTACGACAAAAAAGACCTTGACAGATATGGAAGACAGAACCCATATGCCCCTCCCTATGACAAAGATGGCTACAATGAAAATGGATTTGACAAACATGGCTTTGATAGGGATGGCTTTGATAAAGATGGTTTTGACAAAGATGGCTATGATAGACTTAATAGAAAGAGCCCGTATGGACCTCCATTTGGCAAGGATGGTTACAACAAAAATGGTTATGACAGGGATGGCTTTGACAGAGACGGCTATGATAAAGATGGCTATGACAGAGACGGTATTGACAGACTTGGAAGATCGTTGTCAGACATGCTGTCTAATCAAGTCATGAAGGGCAGAACCGCAGACAGTGCAAAGGTTAATATTTTATTTCCTTTTTCTTTGTTTTCTTTTGTAATCAAAACTTTATGAGATATTGCTTCTAAACTTATAAAACAACTATTTTCTTAAGTAGGTGTAGCATATGTTAACCTTCTAGCCTCATATTCAGAGCGAGTGAGAAAGTATTTGCTAAGTATTTTAAGTAAACGAATTCAGCAACAATACACGTGTCTGTAAGAGCATAAAGTTCTTCACATGGCCTGCTGTGCTTGTTGGTATATTACAGGTCCGGATCCTTGAATCAGGGGCAACCTTGTTTCGGAAATCAGATTTTTTCATGTTCCAGATGTTGCCCAAATAGTCGCCCAAAGAAGCCCAAAATATGTTGAAAAATAGCCCAAAGTCGCCCCTAAAAACTTTTGCTTTTCAGAATATTTCAGTTTTTGGGTGTTCGAATTCAAGGATACGGAGCTGTAGTCCAATTTTGCACTGTCTTCTTATATGACCTCAGGAAAACACTCTTTCACCCACCACCCCCTTGTATTTGTTTGGTTGAGTGATGGGTCACACACATGAACCACATGCAGTATATGTAGATCGCTGTCACACTGGCTTGATCGTCATTTCCTTGTTCTTTTCTTATGGAGCTTGGAGCCATAACTGCATCTGGCCTCCTTGTAGGAAACCTGCACTAAATCATTCATATGCACTTTCAGCCTGGTTTCTGTTGCTAGTAGTTTTATATGATGAGTTTGCCAGCCTCATGTACATCTTGATATTAGTCATCTGTTGCAACATGGCTAAGAGAGCAGTAGAGCATGTTCTTTCTTTATTTTCTCAGAGACTCCAGGGAACCCGCTGGTGCTTACTCTGGCTTGGGGACCCACTTTTGTATATAAACTTCAAGGAAGTCTATACTCTAGCTTGGGGACCCACTTTGTATATAAACTTCAAGAAAGCCAAGTCAGTTTATTTGCCACTTCATGAGTAGTCATCATAGAGTCATTCAGGATCATGGCATGAACAAGTACATTGTTCTTATCATCATCATCATGTGACGTATTCTTTCCAGAACGTTGTCTCCATTACAGCTGCTCTGAACGCATCACGATTCTGGGCAAGTCGACCTGCATCAGCCAAAGACAAGTTCAGACTCTCTGTGATGTCCTGGGTCCACCGTCGTCTAGGTCGACCCCTTCCCCTTTTTCCAGGGACCATGCCTTCCATCACTGTTTTTTTCAGACTATTATGTCTTTTTATATGACCGAAAAATTTCAGCTTCCTTATTGCGATGGTATTTAGGAGCCAATGTTCCTGTACGTTTAGTGAGTGAAGTACTTCTCTGTTGGTCTTTTTTTCTGTCCAGGGTATTCTCAACAATTGTTCTTATCAGCAGTGGATAATGGCACCCTGATTGTTCTTCATCAGCACTGGTCTGTAATCCCTGATCCGAACACCCGAAAATATAAATATTCCAAAAATCGAACATTTCTTTGGGCTACTTTTTGATTGCAATTTGGGCTAATTTTCTATTGCTGCTGTTCTGTTTTCATTTGGGCGACTTGGGCTATTTTATAATCGCAAATTGGACGTTATCTGAAAATATAAAAACTCAGGTTTCTGAAGTATACAATTCATCAAGCATTTCGAGTAAAACGTTACAGACCTGTAATACAAGGCTGGGTTTAAATAAAAGAAATAAAAAAAGATAAAAAGTAAAGCATCTTACAAGGACAAAAGATAAAAACTATTACCTACATTGCAGCCACAGGGCCTTCATCAGGGAAAGGAAAGAAAGCGAGAGTTAAATGAGAAATATGACAAAATGAATACATCCCATGAATACCACTTGTGTGATGAATACACAAAATGGCTTCCGCATCCAGGTATAGAGTGTTTTTACTATCTATACCCGGTTGTGGGAGTCATTTTGCTATTCTTTACAATGATCCCTGACAAGCGGCATTCACAGCGTTTTTTTCTTGCTACACGCAGGTGTGGAAACCATTTTACGTTTTATCTATTTGTGAACACTTTACTAAAGTGTGATGTCGTTGAAGTGCTTGTTATGATGTAAAAAAGCTGCAATGCTGACTGCCAATAAAACAAACACGTCGCTTCTGAGAGATTGCAAATACTTTCTAACTGACCATTTTTTATATGTATGGGGCAGCACTTCCTGGACATCTCACAAATACTTTCAAACTCACCATTATTTATATGTGTGCGATAGCACTTCCTCGGCATCTAACTAATACTTTCAAACTCATCATTATTTATATATGTTTGGGGGGGGGGCGCAGCACTTCCTGGACACCTAACAAATACTTTCAAATCACCATTATTTATATGTGTGGGACAGCACTTCCTGGGCACCTAACTACGAGTAATACTTTCAAACTCATCATTATTTATATGTGTGGGATAGCACTTCCTGGACATCTCACAAATACTTTCAAACTCATCATCATTTATATGTGTGCAATAGCACTTCCTCGGCATCTAACTAATACTTTCAAACTCATCATTATTTATGTGTGTGGGACAGCACTTCCTGAGCACCTAACTAATACTTTCAAACTCATCATTATTTATATGTGTGGGACAGCACTTCCTGAGCATCTAATAACCATGGTACCTTTATTTTGTTTGTAAATAATTTTATTGTTTGGATGTTTATTTGTTATGCTAACCAAAAAGATAATACATATATTTCTAGTCTTGCATGTAATTTTCAGAAGTAGCGTCTAATTCATGGAAAGTTTCTGACCTAATATATACCTTTACAGTTCATCGTCTGCCTTTTTTTTTTTTAAATTTATGAGACTAGCAACCTCATTATGTAAGGTAAATTACTACAGAAACTGCAGCTCCAAACAAAAATATATGGATCCAGTAGAGAAGATAAGAACAGTTTATTCACTCCAGTCCTATCAGATATACAGTGCAATATACATTTTTCTATTGGGAGTCGGTATTTATGTCTTCGTTTATCCATTTATATATCCATTATGGAGCATCCAATTGACAGAGTGGTTAGAGCGCTGGTCTCTTGCGGCAAAGGTACCTGACTCTGCCCTTTGAGTTAGGGAAGGAAAAAGCAGCGAGGAAGGGAACTGGTCACCCCACCTCTCGTTGCTGGACCTAGTATGGTGTAGTCTCTAACAGTTCACTCCCCTAAGGCAGTATCTGATGTGAGACTACCTTGACCTTTTATACCCATTATGTGACTACTTCATTGTTTACATACTCTCCCACTGACACACATAATTACAAACCCCCCCCCCACCACCTCCCTGCCCCAACACAAAAAAAAAGGAAGTAAAAGCTAACTGTGTTTTTTTGTTGAAAACATACAGTGAATTTTAGCCTTAGTTGTATATTCTTTTAACAGAATTTATTTACAATTAAAAATATTTTTTTTTATATATTACTTTGTCTTTTGTGGTTTTACTGGTTTTTTTTTTTTTTTTTTTTTTAACAAATTTTTTTTGCTTTGTGTATTGCAGCCAGGAATGAGCTTTGTAGCTGTCATGTAAATAAACAAATAAAAACTTAGCAAAAACAAATTCAGTACAATGTATTGTAATATATGAACACACAAAAAAACAAACAAAGTTAGTACCTTACTAGAAGACAGATGCAGTTGATTAATGTATTTAAATAAGTTATCAAGAGGACAACAGGCACATAACACTTAAACTAGAACACCCACCTTCCACCCCCACACACACACTAAATTTAGATAATCTCTAAGCACAAGGATTTTTATTTTAAGTTTGTTCTTTTAAAAGAAAATATTTGTCAGCACATTTCATTGTATTATATTTGTTTTCAGTAATGATCAACTTTGAATTTGCTTTTGCAACTTACTGAAACAACTTCTAAGCTTATACCTAACACTTTGTCATATACATGGTCATTTATTATAATTTTTTCTTTTTCATCATCATCTTATTTATTGTTCAACTTTTGTTTTTCTATCTTGGTTTTTTTTTCCCAGTCATCTTTGGAGCTCAAGAGTTTATAGGTCCTTTGCTGCTCCATTTGTCTCCATCATTCACTGTCTTGCTAGTTTTCTCTTCTTAGTTTTTTTCAGATGTTTGCACCAAAACCATACTAGAAGAGAAAAATTAGTTGAAAATGTTACGTATAGCATTCATTAAGTTTACAATAGTTTAAAATGACATCTATAACATTCAAAATGTTTACAATAGTTTAAAATGACACCTGTAACATTCATTATGTTTACCATAGTTGAAAATGACACTTGTAACATTCATTATATATAACATAGTTGAAAATGACATCTTTAACATTCATTATGTTTACCATAGTTGAAAATGACACCTATATAATTCATTATGTATACCGTAGTAAAAAATGACACCTATAGCATTCATTATGTATACCATAGTTAAAAATGACACCCATAGCATTCATTATGTTTACCATAGTTGAAAATGACACCTATAGCATTCATTTTGTTTACCATAGTTGAAATTGACACCTATAGCATTCGTTATGATTACCATAGTTGAAATTGACACCTATAACATTTGTTATGATTACCATAGTTGAAAATGACACCTATAACATTTGTTATGTTTACCAGCCAATAAATGCACTCACTACAGATTTAAAGGGTAGTTAGAGTATCAAGGTTGGGTAATTTAATGGTTATACAGCAATTCCATAACAGGTATTGCATTACAAATTAAACATTTTTAAACAGATTTATTACACAGCATTGTCAGGTATTTTGCATTACAAATTAAACATTTTTAAACAGATTTATTATACAGCATTGTCAGGTATTTTGCATTACAAATTAAACATCTTAAAACAGACTTATTCCATTAACGCACAGTTCTGTTTACTTTGCAATTGCACAAGCCAGAGAGGTCGAAAAGTTATTTACTTACTTAAGTTTTCCTTCCACTATTGCCATGAAGCGTAGTGTGGAGCTACAGTTTGCGTTCTTGAACTAAAGTCTAGGCCCACATCCATATCGTAGGAGGTGGAAACAGGACAAAGTAGGGGATTGCTGTGCCTAGGTGATGTATGGTGTGGGTTATCCCATGGGTCCACTAGAATAGCCATAAAGGCACGGACCTGGGCACCCTGAAAAGTTGCGGGCCAATGGGGGATATGGCGCTGTCATGACTGGCATAGCAAGCCAACAGTGGTTATTCTATTGCTAAGAAGACTAAACAGAAAAGTTATTGATCGTGATTTATTAGATTTGCTGTTAACAATTTTCACTTGATATTTATTTATCTGGACATTTGTTTGCTGCTTATTTGAAAATTAATTTTTTTTAAAGTAGTGTCTCTGGGTGACCTTGATTCACATACCTTTAGGTTTAAAGCCGAGCGCTTGATCTTTCTGCCACAGGCATATATGAATGGCTGCTTGCTAATTCTATATAGCCAAAATCACGCACCAGTGACCCAGCTGTAAATTGGTACCTGGTTCTGCTCTCGAGTTAGGAAAGGCAAAGACATTGAGGAAGCGAACTGGTCATCCCATATCATAAAGCATTACCTAGTATAATGAAGTCTCTAACACTTCATTCCCCTACAGCAATGTCAGCTGTGGAACTACCTTTACCTTTGAGTACAAGCATTCAAGAGTAGCTTCTGATACTTCTTTTAAGTGAGGTAGAGGGCTCATTATCTCTGACATCTTCTTTTAAGTGAGGTAGAGGGCTCATTATCTCTGACATCTTTTAAGTGAGGTAGAGGGCTCATTATCTCTGACATCTTTTAAGTGAGGTAGAGGGCTCATTATCTCTGACATCTTTTAAGTGAGGTAGAGGGCTCATTATCTCTGACATCTTTTAAGTGAGGTAGAGCGCTCATTATCTCTGACATCTTTTAAGTGAGGTAGAGGGCTCATTATCTCTGACATCTTTTAAGTGAGGTAGAGGGCTCATTATCTCTGACATCTTTTAAGTGAGGTAGAGGGCTCGTTATCTCTGACATCATCTGTATTTTTGCAGATTTACTGAAAGTGAGTAACTTATTGTTCCTTCATCCAGCTGTTGCAGAAGTCAGGTTGTACTTTTTTGAAAGAGCATGATGTTTTTCCTTTAAGCATTATTTCTGACTAGTCTAACAGTGTTTTGTGGGTTTCTTGATGCATTCATTCTTTCCAAGCTTATATCATATTTTGTTCTATCTAGGTGACTAATAATGTCTTGTGAGTTCGCATTAGGTCAGCTGCGATTGTGTTTTGGTCTTACTAGGTGACTAATAATGTCTTGTGAGTTCACATTAGGTCAGATGTGATGGTGTTGTGTTCTATCTAGGTGACTAATAATGTCTAGTGAGTTCACATTAGTTTATCAGTGATGGTGTTTTGGTCTAGCTAAATGACTAAAAATGTCTTGTGAGTTCACATTAAGTCAGCTGTGATGGTGTTTTGTTCTAGCTAGGCAACTAACAATGTCTAATGAGTTCACATTAGGTCAGCTGTGATGGTGTTTTGTTCTATCTAGGTGACTAATAATGTCATGTGAGTTCACATTAGGTCATCAGTGATGGTGTTTTGGTCTAACTAGGTGACTAATAATGTCTTTGAGTTTACATTAGGTCAGCTGTGGTGGTGATTTGTTCTATCTAGATGACTAATAATGTCATGTGAGTTCACATTAGGTCATCAGTGATGGTGTTTTGGTCTATCTAGGTGACTAATAATGTCTTTGAGCTTACATTAGGTCAGCTGTGATGGTGTTTTGTTCTATCTAGGTGACTAATAATGTCTTGTGAATGCACATTAAGTCATCTGTGATGGTGTTTTGGTCTATCTAGGCAACTAATAATGTCTTTTTGTGAGTTCACATCTTTTGAGCTGTGATACTGCATTTCAAACTAGGCTAACAGTGCCTTGTGAGTTTGCATCTTAGAAAAGTGCTGCTTGAAAGCCTAAAGCAACAATGTTTTTGTCTACAAGTTTGATGTGAATATGTATGCCTCTTTATTATTAACCTAATTAATATTGAATTTGATATTTGTTGTTGAGTCACCATTTCTGATCATACACATTTGTTAATTACAAATTTTACTGACAAAAGCTGAAGTTAAAAACTTTGTTCTTGTGTTACATTAACACTTCTTTGTTTGCTTGCTGATTTGTTATATTCCTTTAGTTTTGGTGAACAGAAGGGAGGAATGTTTTAATCCTGATCATCATTAAGTGCTTAGCTGTTTGTTGTAAGTGATCAGGTCCTGCTGCAAAATTCTTTCCTAGCATTTCTGTCAGTTCTGTTATTGACTGCCTCTCTTGCTGTGTCCAGTATTCTCTGTGCTTGTCTTACAGTATATGTTTTTTTATATTGGCTTTTGTCACTGTGTTACTATGTGCTCTAACTTTTGTTTTCTCAGAGCGTGCCCAGTATCTTCTCTATTTGTTATGTTCTGTATTTTTTATGATTCTGGCTTGTTATCACTATGTCAGTGTCATTGTGTCACCATCATATGTCACTGTGTGCTCTAACTTGTCACTTCTCAGAACATGTCCTGTATCTTATTGGCTTGTCTTCCTTTTAACTTGTCACTTCTCAGAACATGTCCTGTATCTTATTGGCTTGTCTTCCTTTGTATTTGGTCATGAATTTGGCATTTTGCCACTGTGTCACTGTCACATTGTAATGTTGTCACTGTCATTCTGTCATTATGCAACTATGGCATTATACTATCATCATCATCTGCCATCTCCACATTGAAGGTCAGCTACAATGGATCTTCAATGTCTTCTGTCTCTTGTCTTGATGGTGCTCTCTGATTGTTTCTTTCCTGTCCATCTCTTAATGTTATTGTCCCACTTATATCGAAGTTTTCCTCTTACACATTTGCCTTCAACTCTGCCTTCTATTATGGTCTTCAGTACGTTGTTATGTCTTTTTACATGCCCCAAATATTTTAACTATCTAATTTAGATCTCTGTCACGAAATGGATTTAGGACTAGAGACTGTCTACATATAGTGACAAGACAATAGTAAGAAGAAAGACTGAAATGATAGATTCAGATAGAAATATAGTGCAAACTGTGAAAGTTGAGACCATTGGCTCCGAGGTTGAGAACCGAGGTTGATTCTTTCCTCGCCACTTCGGACGTTTAAATTGCTATGGCCTCGAACCACCTCTAACTACCCTATGGGGATAAGGTTCAATTAAGATTCACAAACACCAAGGTACAGACAACATATAGCTACTGTACTAAAGGAAATGACTGATGCCAGCTACAATTTATACAAGTTTATTACAACAAACATATGCATGTCCCATACATCAAGTGCGAGGATGCACTCCTGAAAACAAAATCAAGCACAGTTAAAAAAAATGCATCCACCCCAACCCTTCTCCCACAATTGCAACCTGTATGGAGAAAGAAGGTAAGGTTAACTGAAATGAACTACACTGCCCTTGATGTCGCCTACACTCCAAACTAGCTGTTCTAAATTCTAACTCTAAGTCCACTGATAGCTGGAACGACGGCGAAGTGACTACACAATCTCTGCACAGACTTCGGTTCTACACAGCCTATCCTGGAATCTCCTGAACACAACTAACTGCACCTCTAAACTTCAGCAGCTGTCCTCTGCTATGATTCACCAAAACTAACAGTTCTGCCTATCTGTGCTGACTTCAGTAGAGAGAATGTTTACCCTATCTCTCTCCACTACTCTGGATTTGACTGAGGTTTAACAGAACCCCCCCTGGATTCTGGACTGGAACTGTAGCTGACTTCTACCACTCTGAAATTACCTGCCCGAGTATCTATAACTGGGCCGTCGGCTTTATTATGGCCGTGAAGAAACGAACACAAAATTACCACAACGCTGGCAGCCTGCCAAATCTGCGTGTGTAACGAGCGTCAGAGCTCAGGATTTATCCACAAAAATCCTATTCGCTGGAAAATGTCTTCCCCTGGCTGGGAAAACGTATTTTCTTCCTCTCCTTCCACTACTGGCAACTAACGTAAAACCCTTGCGGTTCTGCGAATGCCCCAACTTTGCCGTGGGAGAAATTTTGTGGTCTCAAAATTCCGCTCTCATTCCCACAAAGCCGGTACCTGCAAATCTCGAATGTCCTACTGAAGGCAATCGACTTGACTGGCAACCGGCTTGGCAATTAATTTTTAGAGACCGAACTTATGAAGTTCGGGCGTATTTATTCTCAAGCCCCCACGCGCCGACTTCATGACGTCATATGCGCGGCGTGGTTCTAAAGCCAATGGGCGCTCTGCATTTCAACTGCAGTTAGCTCTCCGCCAATCAGAACCTTAGATCTTTCTGATGCAACCAGTCCCCGCTAGACAAAGAACCGGGAATTGGTCCTAGCCCTATACTGCGGAAATGAAGCAAAAATGGCCGCAAATAATTTAACTCCCGAAAAATGCGTATATGGCCACGCAATATCTTTAACAAAAAGACACTGGTGCAAATCCTGATCCAGCCTCTATAATCTCAATCTAGAATAATACTTTCTAATTCCCTACACCCCCATTCTAAACACATAAAGAAGAACCATAAAGCAGATGAGATCAAACTCCCTCGTGATCTCATCTTGAAAAAAACGTAAATAATAGAAGGACATTCTAAACACATAAAGAAGAACCATAAAGCAGATGAGATCAAACTCCCTCGTGATCTCATCTTGAAAAAACGTAAATTAATAGAAGGAGAAGAAACATGGAGAAGGATTTCCTGTAATCCCTCCTAAAAATAGTGAACAAAATGCAAGGAGAAAAAGACATGGGCCACTTGAAAGACAGAATCTCAGTACTTTCGTCACATCACTCCCCCCTTTCAAAGATTGAGCAACGATCTCCTTACTGAAATCTCTGTGTTTCACATTGGCCCTTATTCCTGTCTACAAGGCTGTCTGTCCTTACCCCTCCTATTCAGTGTTCTTCGACCTTCCTCTTTCGCGTTTCCTCCTTCCTCCTCTCCTAGAATGAGCTCCCATGCTCCGTTGGGAGAGTTGATCTCTCTTCAGACCTGTGCCGTCTAATGGCGGGTCTGAACTTTCCCTTGCTATGACCGTCAAAAGGCTGTCCTGGTCAGCTGATGTGACCGACGGGCGCTGTGGCGACCTGGCGATGACGACTTCCTCGCTGCGCGTCAGCAGGGTTGTGACTGCTGGTACCGTGCGAGAACGATGCACCGTCTCGGGTTCCTCTGGTGTAGAGCCTCCGATTTCTTGCTGGGTGTCTATTGGATCACGATCGACCTCAGTAGCTTCTACCTTTGAAGAAAGGTAGGTAAGATCTGCCCCTGGCAGTGGTTCTGGACTCGCTCTTCCCCTACCAATCTGAAGCGGGACAGAGCTCTCCAAAATAGCTCCTTGCAAATGCGTAAGGTCGCTTTTCTCACTCTTTTCTGGCCTGAAAAGTTGGTGAGATGAAAATGTAGACCACGGGAGCTCTCCGTCTAACACCCTGGTTCTACCTTCAACCTTGCCCTCCCCTGTGAGAGTTACTGGTGTCAGTTGGGATGTGTCCTGCAGTGACACTTGACGGTTTAAGATCCCGTTAGATCGCGGAGAATCTGAGTTAAAGCTCTCAGTAACTGGTTCCAATGTTCCGTGAAACGAATTGGAAAAGATAGCCAATTTTTCAGGCTGCTCGTTACAAGAGTCGTTTCCTGTAAACGAGATACGAGAGTTGTGGGGCCCGTCTCCGTTTATAGGCAAACGGATACTCAGATCACTGTCCTCCTCCGTTTGAGTAAAGTGCTGGTCGGATGGGGCTCCAGGGCTGGTTGGAACTATATGCTCGCTCAGACCGCTATCTTGTGCCCTATGAAGATGGCGCTGGTCGTTGACATATGTAATACCGCTCTTGTCAGTATGTCCCTCACTTGAAGGAGCTAATACCATCGGGGGCCTAATTCCCGACAACAAAGAGTGTACTTCCGGAATCAGAGGCGTCGTCACCACTGTTTGGCCGGTTGGCTGAACAGGGCTGGCGGGCGAATTTGCCTCTGCAAATAACATAACACTGTCGTCAGAGGCGTTGCACCCCTCCTTGGCACGACAGCTATGTTTGAGCTCGCTCGGGGCTCCGTGAATTAGGGGTTCTCCTTTTTCACTTATCTGGCCTGCAGTAGGCCCCCTTGCATCAGCAAGGATCGGTGTGGGCGGGTTCCCCAAAACTAAATATGGGTTACCGAGAATGAAGTCGTAGGCCGGCTGAGCCGTTACAGCTGCCTTGATGGTGCCAGACACGAACCTACATTTCACCTCAATATTGGCTACCGGAAAGCACTGTGAAGTCCCTTTCCTTAAAACTCCACCAATATTGACCTTTTCCTTAGTCATCTGCCAGGGCTTCACCAGATGTCGGGCGACTATGCTGGGGTATGTAAGCCCACTGTCAAATAAGCAGGTTGTCTCAGTCCCGTTCACTTCTGCTGGTCCACTGTTGGAGAACAACTTCTCTGACGGGAAGGGTTTCCACTTCTTCCCTTGTTTCACCCTCACAGGCCTTAAACAAGCCACCTGATGAGCGGGTTGTTTGTTTGGGCACCGTGATGTCCAATGAGAAGTAGTCCGACAGAACCTACAATATCTCTCATTATCTCCCTGGTTCCTGACGGGTTCATGAGACGTCGGCCCCTGTGTTCTGTTAGGCGGCTGGGAGCGCATGTTATGACTGGGAGGGAGCTCCTTGCGAGACGGCCCTTGCTGCTGTTGATCTGAAGAGGAAGGCGACTGCGATGAAGATGCTCCTTTGTCCGGGGCTGGCAGGTCAGGGTGTTTTCTTTTCTGTCCCAGTACTTCGGCCTGTGCCGTCTGGAACCTTTCAGCAAAAAGAATTATCTGGTCCAGTTGCTGTGCGCCCTGCTCCGCCAGGTACTTCCTTAAGTCCGGAGACATGTTGGCCTTTATCTGTTCGCACATGATGAGCTCTTCGAGTCCTTCAAACGATTTAGCCAAACCCGACAACTCTCTCCAGCGAGTGAGGTAATTCCTCAGCCTCTCTGCGAACTGGGGAAAACTTTCTCCCTTCTCCAGTCGACTTTCCCTAAACATCGTTTGGCACTTCCGGGGAGTCCATTGGAATCGCTGTAACAGGGCGTTCCGCAGAGCCTCAAAGTTACCTGGTCATCTACCAGCATCTTGCTATAGACCTCATACGCATGTCCTCTTAGAGATTGAGATAATTTGAGACACCAAAGACTATCATCCAGCCCGTATGCCTTTGCCATCCGTTCAAATTTTTCTAAAAATACCTCAATTTTCTCATTCCCGTTAGGAAAAGAGTCCATCGGAAAATTCATGGCTGCCATCCGGGGCCCTCCGTTTCCTGAGGTGTCTGTTGCCCCTGCTCCGGGAGAATCTCCGTTAGCCGAACTGCCTTCCGAAGATCGGTACTGCAGTTCCAGTGAACGCAGGGCAAGTTCATGCTGTCTCTCTGCTGCCTTCTCCCTCTCTTGGGCTTCCCTCTGTGCTAACTTCTCCTGGGCTTCCCTCTGTGCTATCTTCTCCTGGGCTTCCCTCTGTGCTATCTTCTCCTGGGCTTCCCTCTGTGCTATCTTCTCCTGGGCTTCCCTCTCTGCTATCTTCTCCTGGGCTTCCCTCTCTGCTATCTTCTCCTGGGCTTCCTCTCCCTCTCTGCTTTTCTCTCCTCTGCCTGTCGGGTCTTCTCTTCTTTCTCCGCTTCCCTTTTCTCTCTCTCCGTCTGCCGGTCCTGTTCCCTCATAATGTAAGCCCTAGTCTCGGCCTCATTCATCCCCATGCTTTTAGCTGCGTCCTTCCATGCAGTAAGTAGCTTGACCAATTCAGCCATCTTACCTGACAAATCAGCAGTACTCACAACGAGGGGAAATGACAAAAAAGGAACAAGAAAAATTTACTGTTACCTACTAGGAATATGCTGTCGCAAAAACCCGCACTCAGACTAGCACCAAGTCTGACTAATAACTACCTGAAAAAAATTCAAGTTATCCAGCTACCCAAAACCCGAATTTACTTTCCTGTTAAGAAAAAAAAATTCAATTAGCCATCAATTACCTCTAAGTCATAAACAACCTTACTACAATTATCATCTAACTAACTGTAACCTGTGGAAAAAAACTTTTAGCTGGATCAGTCTTAATATAGCTCAAGTCTAGGGGATATTATAAAGAAAATCTATTTTTCAGAACTTCCTACAGAGACAATCTATGAATCTAGAATTGATCCCAACAAAGATGATCCCAAGGACGACGCCACCCACTTTGTCAAGATCACAGAATTGAACGTAACAAAGATGATCCCGGACGATAGCCCCACTTTGTCACGAAATGGATTTAGGACTAGAGACTGTCTACATATAGTGACAAGACAATAGTAAGAAGAAAGACTGAAATGATAGATTCAGATAGAAATATAGTGCAAACTGTGAAAGTTGAGACCATTGGCTCCGAGGTTGAGAACCGAGGTTGATTCTTTCCTCGCCACTTCGGACGTTTAAATTGCTATGGCCTCGAACCACCTCTAACTACCCTATGGGGATAAGGTTCAATTAAGATTCACACAAACACCAAGGTACAGACAACATATAGCTACTGTACTAAAGGAAATGACTGATGCCAGCTACAATTTATACAAGTTTATTATACACCTATAAACAAAAACATATGCATGTCCCATACATCAAGTGCGAGGATGCACTCCTGAAAACAAAATCAAGCACAGTTTAAAAAAATGCATCCACCCCAACCCTTCTCCCACAATTGCAACCTGTATGGAGAAAGAAGGTAAGGTTAACTGAAATGAACTACACTGCACTTGATGTCGCCTACACTCCAAACTAGCTGTTCTAAATTCTAACTCTAAGTCCACTGATAGCTGGAACGACGGCGAAGTGACTACACAATCTCTGCACAGACTTCGGTTCTACACAGCCTATCCTGGAATCTCCTGAACACAACTAACTGCACCTCTAAACTTCAGCAGCTGTCCTCTGCTATGATTCACCAAAACTAACAGTTCTGCCTATCTGTGCTGACTTCAGTAGAGAGAATGTTTACCCTATCTCTCTCCACTACTCTGGATTTGACTGAGGTTTAACAGAACCCCCCCTGGATTCTGGACTGGAACTGTAGCTGACTTCTACCACTCTGAAATTACCTGCCCGAGTATCTATAACTGGGCCGTCGGCTTTATTATGGCCGTGAAGAAACGAACACAAAATTACCACAACGCTGGCAGCCTGCCAAATCTGCGTGTGTAACGAGCGTCAGAGCTCAGGATTTATCCACAAAAATCCTATTCGCTGGAAAATGTCTTCCCCTGGCTGGGAAAACGTATTTTCTTCCTCTCCTTCCACTACTGGCAACTAACGTAAAACCCTTGCGGTTCTGCGAATGCCCCAACTTTGCCGTGGGAGAAATTTTGTGGTCTCAAAATTCCGCTCTCATTCCCACAAAGCCGGTACCTGCAAATCTCGAATGTCCTACTGAAGGCAATCGACTTGACTCTGGCAACCCGGCCTTGGCAATTAATTTTTAGAGACCGAACTTATGAAGTTCGGGCGTATTTATTCTCAAGCCCCCACGCGCCGACTTCATGACGTCATATGCGCGGCGTGGTTCTAAAGCCAATGGGCGCTCTGCATTTCAACTGCAGTTAGCTCTCCGCCAATCAGAACCTTAGATCTTTCTGATGCAACCAGTCCCCGCTAGACAAAGAACCGGGAATTGGTCCTAGCCCTATACTGCGGAAATGAAGCAAAAATGGCCGCAAATAATTTAACTCCCGAAAAATGCGTATATGGCCACGCAATATCTTTAAAAAAAAGACACTGGTGCAAATCCTGATCCAGCCTCTATAATCTCAATCTAGAATAATACTTTCTAATTCCCTACACCCCCATTCTAAACACATAAAGAAGAACCATAAAGCAGATGAGATCAAACTCCCTCGTGATCTCATCTTGAAAAAAAACGTAAATAAACTAGAAGGAGAAGAAACATGGAGAAGGATTTCCTGTAATCCCTCCTAAAAATAGTGAACAAAATGCAAGGAGAAAAAGACATGGGCCACTTGAAAGACAGAATCTCAGTACTTTCGTCACATCACTCCCCCCTTTCAAAGATTGAGCAACGATCTCCTTACTGAAATCTCTGTGTTTCACATTGGCCCTTATTCCTGTCTACAAGGCTGTCTGTCCTTACCCCTCCTATTCAGTGTTCTTCGACCTTCCTCTTTTGCGTTTCCTCCTTCCTCCTCTCCTAGAATGAGCTCCTATGCTCCGTTGGGAGAGTTGATCTCTCTTCAGACCTGTGCCGTCTAATGGCGGGTCTGAACTTTCCCTTGCTATGACCGTCAAAAGGCTGTCCTGGTCAGCTGATGTGACCGACGGGCGCTGTGGCGACCTGGCGATGACGACTTCCTCGCTGCGCGTCAGCAGGGTTGTGACTGCTGGTACCGTGCGAGAACGATGCACCGTCTCGGGTTCCTCTGGTGTAGAGCCTCCGATTTCTTGCTGGGTGTCTATTGGATCACGATCGACCTCAATAGCTTCTACCTTTGAAGAAAGGTAGGTAAGATCTGCCCCTGGCAGTGGTTCTGGACTCGCTCTTCCCCTACCAATCTGAAGCGGGACAGAGCTCTCCAAAATAGCTCCTTGCAAATGCGTAAGGTCGCTTTTCTCACTCTTTTCTGGCCTGAAAAGTTGGTGAGATGAAAATGTAGACCACGGGAGCTCTCCGTCTAACACCCTGGTTCTACCTTCAACCTTGCCCTCCCCTGTGAGAGTTACTGGTGTCAGTTGGGATGTGTCCTGCAGTGACACTTGACGGTTTAAGATCCCGTTAGATCGCGGAGAATCTGAGTTAAAGCTCTCAGTAACTGGTTCCAATGTTCCGTGAAACGAATTGGAAAAGATAGCCAATTTTTCAGGCTGCTCGTTACAAGAGTCGTTTCCTGTAAACGAGATACGAGAGTTGTGGGGCCCATCTCCGTTTATAGGCAAACGGATACTCAGATCACTGTCCTCCTCCGTTTGAGTAAAGTGCTGGTCGGATGGGGCTCCAGGGCTGGTTGGAACTATATGCTCGCTCAGACCGCTATCTTGTGCCCTATGAAGATGGCGCTGGTCGTTGACATATGTAATACCGCTCTTGTCAGTATGTCCCTCACTTGAAGGAGCTAATACCATCGGGGGCCTAATTCCCGACAACAAAGAGTGTACTTCCGGAATCAGAGGCGTCGTCACCACTGTTTGGCCGGTTGGCTGAACAGGGCTGGCGGGCGAATTTGCCTCTGCAAATAACATAACACTGTCGTCAGAGGCGTTGCACCCCTCCTTGGCACGACAGCTATGTTTGAGCTCGCTCGGGGCTCCGTGAATTAGGGGTTCTCCTTTTTCACTTATCTGGCCTGCAGTAGGCCCCCTTGCATCAGCAAGGATCGGTGTGGGCGGGTTCCCCAAAACTAAATATGGGTTACCGAGAATGAAGTCGTAGGCCGGCTGAGCCGTTACAGCTGCCTTGATGGTGCCAGACACGAACCTACATTTCACCTCAATATTGGCTACCGGAAAGCACTGTGAAGTCCCTTTCCTTAAAACTCCACCAATATTGACCTTTTCCTTAGTCATCTGCCAGGGCTTCACCAGATGTCGGGCGACTATGCTGGGGTATGTAAGCCCACTGTCAAATAAGCAGGTTGTCTCAGTCCCGTTCACTTCTGCTGGTCCACTGTTGGAGAACAACTTCTCTGACGGGAAGGGTTTCCACTTCTTCCCTTGTTTCACCCTCACAGGCCTTAAACAAGCCACCTGATGAGCGGGTTGTTTGTTTGGGCACCGTGATGTCCAATGAGAAGTAGTCCGACAGAACCTACAATATCTCTCATTATCTCCCCGGTTCCTGACGGGTTCATGAGACGTCGGCCCCTGTGTTCTGTTAGGCGGCTGGGAGCGCATGTTATGACTGGGAGGGAGCTCCTTGCGAGACGGCCCTTGCTGCTGTTGATCTGAAGAGGAAGGCGACTGCGATGAAGATGCTCCTTTGTCCGGGGCTGGCAGGTCAGGGTGTTTTCTTTTCTGTCCCAGTACTTCGGCCTGTGCCGTCTGGAACCTTTCAGCAAAAAGAATTATCTGGTCCAGTTGCTGTGCGCCCTGCTCCGCCAGGTACTTCCTTAAGTCCGGAGACATGTTGGCCTTTATCTGTTCGCACATGATGAGCTCTTCGAGTCCTTCAAACGATTTAGCCAAACCCGACAACTCTCTCCAGCGAGTGAGGTAATTCCTCAGCCTCTCTGCGAACTGGGGAAAACTTTCTCCTTTCTCCAGTCGACTTTCCCTAAACATCGTTTGGCACTTCCGGGGAGTCCATTGGAATCGCTGTAACAGGGCGTTCCGCAGAGCCTCAAAGTTACCTTGGTCATCTACCAGCATCTTGCTATAGACCTCATACGCATGTCCTCTTAGAGATTGAGATAATTTGAGACACCAAAGACTATCATCCAGCCCGTATGCCTTTGCCATCCGTTCAAATTTTTCTAAAAATACCTCAATTTTCTCATTCCCATTAGGAAAAAGAGTCCATCGGAAAATTCATGGCTGCCATCCGGGGCCCTCCGTTTCCTGAGGTGTCTGTTGCCCCTGCTCCGGGAGAATCTCCGTTAGCCGAACTGCCTTCCGAAGATCGGTACTGCAGTTCCAGTGAACGCAGGGCAAGTTCATGCTGTCTCTCTGCTGCCTTCTCCCTCTCTTGGGCTTCCCTCTGTGCTAACTTCTCCTGGGCTTCCCTCTGTGCTATCTTCTCCTGGGCTTCCCTCTGTGCTATCTTCTCCTGGGCTTCCCTCTCTGCTATCTTCTCCTGGGCTTCCCTCTCTGCTATCTTCTCCTGGGCTTCCCTCTCTGCTATCTTCTCCTGGGCTTCCCTCTCTGCTTTTCTCTCCTCTGCCTGTCGGGTCTTCTCTTCTTTCTCCGCTTCCCTTTTCTCTCTC
The DNA here is from genome assembly GCA_024509875.1 of Oreohelix idahoensis. NCBI lineage: Eukaryota > Metazoa > Mollusca > Gastropoda > Stylommatophora > Oreohelicidae > Oreohelix > Oreohelix idahoensis. Next base: position 74,010 of record JAMPIV010001045.1, read on the forward strand.
TCCGTCTGCCGGTCCTGTTCCCTCATAATGTAAGCCCTAGTCTCGGCCTCATTCATCCCCATGCTTTTAGCTGCGTCCTTCCATGCAGTAAGTAGCTTGACCAATTCAGCCATCTTACCTGACAAATCAGCAGTACTCACAACGAGGGGAAATGACAAAAAAGGAACAAGAAAAATTTACTGTTACCTACTAGGAATATGCTGTCGCAAAAACCCGCACTCAGACTAGCACCAAGTCTGACTAATAACTACCTGAAAAAAATTCAAGTTATCCAGCTACCCAAAACCCGAATTTACTTTCCTGTTAAGAAAAAAAATTCAATTAGCCATCAATTACCTCTAAGTCATAAACAACCTTACTACAACTATCATCTAACTAACTGTAACCTGTGGAAAAAACTTTTAGCTGGATCAGTCTTAATATAGCTCAAGTCTAGGGGATATTATAAAGAAAATCTATTTTTCAGAACTTCCTACAGAGACAATCTATGAATCTAGAATTGATCCCAACAAAGATGATCCCAAGGACGACGCCACCCACTTTGTCAAGATCACAGAATTGAACGTAACAAAGATGATCCCGGACGAGCCCCCACTTTGTCACGAAATGGATTTAGGACTAGAGACTGTCTACATATAGTGACAAGACAATAGTAAGAAGAAAGACTGAAATGATAGATTCAGATAGAAATATAGTGCAAACTGTGAAAGTTGAGACCATTGGCTCCGAGGTTGAGAACCGAGGTTGATTCTTTCCTCGCCACTTCGGACGTTTAAATTGCTATGGCCTCGAACCACCTCTAACTACCCTATGGGGATAAGGTTCAATTAAGATTCACAAACACCAAGGTACAGACAACATATAGCTACTGTACTAAAGGAAATGACTGATGCCAGCTACAATTTATACAAGTTTATTACAACAAACATATGCATGTCCCATACATCAAGTGCGAGGATGCACTCCTGAAAACAAAATCAAGCACAGTTTAAAAAAATGCATCCACCCCAACCCTTCTCCCACAATTGCAACCTGTATGGAGAAAGAAGGTAAGGTTAACTGACATGAACTACACTGCCCTTGATGTCGCCTACACTCCAAACTAGCTGTTCTAAATTCTAACTCTAAGTCCACTGATAGCTGGAACGACGGCGAAGTGACTACACAATCTCTGCACAGACTTCGGTTCTACACAGCCTATCCTGGAATCTCCTGAACACAACTAACTGCACCTCTAAACTTCAGCAGCTGTCCTCTGCTATGATTCACCAAAACTAACAGTTCTGCCTATCTGTGCTGACTTCAGTAGAGAGAATGTTTACCCTATCTCTCTCCACTACTCTGGATTTGACTGAGGTTTAACAGAACCCCCCCCTGGATTCTGGACTGGAACTGTAGCTGACTTCTACCACTCTGAAATTACCTGCCCGAGTATCTATAACTGGGCCGTCGGCTTTATTATGGCCGTGAAGAAACGAACACAAAATTACCACAACGCTGGCAGCCTGCCAAATCTGCGTGTGTAACGAGCGTCAGAGCTCAGGATTTATCCACAAAAATCCTATTCGCTGGAAAATGTCTTCCCCTGGCTGGGAAAACGTATTTTCTTCCTCTCCTTCCACTACTGGCAACTAACGTAAAACCCTTGCGGTTCTGCGAATGCCCCAACTTTGCCGTGGGAGAAATTTTGTGGTCTCAAAATTCCGCTCTCATTCCCACAAAGCCGGTACATGCAAATCTCGAATGTCCTACTGAAGGCAATCGACTTGACTCTGGCAACCCGGCCTTGGCAATTAATTTTTAGAGACCGAACTTATGAAGTTCGGGCGTATTTATTCTCAAGCCCCCACGCGCCGACTTCATGACGTCATATGCGCGGCGTGGTTCTAAAGCCAATGGGCGCTCTGCATTTCAACTGCAGTTAGCTCTCCGCCAATCAGAACCTTAGATCTTTCTGATGCAACCAGTCCCCGCTAGATAAAGAACCGGGAATTGGTCCTAGCCCTATACTGCGGAAATGAAGCAAAAATGGCCGCAAATAATTTAACTCCCGAAAAATGCGTATATGGCCACGCAATATCTTTAACAAAAAGACACTGGTGCAAATCCTGATCCAGCCTCTATAATCTCAATCTAGAATAATACTTTCTAATTCCCTACACCCCCATTCTAAACACATAAAGAAGAACCATAAAGCAGATGAGATCAAACTCCCTCGTGATCTCATCTTGAAAAAAACGTAAATAATAGAAGGACATTCTAAACACATAAAGAAGAACCATAAAGCAGATGAGATCAAACTCCCTCGTGATCTCATCTTGAAAAAACGTAAATTAATAGAAGGAGAAGAAACATGGAGAAGGATTTCCTGTAATCCCTCCTAAAAATAGTGAACAAAATGCAAGGAGAAAAAGACATGGGCCACTTGAAAGACAGAATCTCAGTACTTTCGTCACAATCTCCTTCATTAATTCTCTTTTAATTCCTAGGTTTTCTAGGACTTCTTTATTTGTTTTCATCTCTTTCAATGAGATGTGCCCCAGTCTTCTATATATCCACATCTCAAAGGTCTAAATATTTTCTTCCAATTGCTTGTTCACCATGTCTTTATGCCGCTAAGCACTTTAACTTGCCAGTTCTCAGAGCATGTTCAGTAAAGCTGTATTGCCACTTTCTGATTTTTGTGTTAAAAATTTCCTTTGTTGTTGTTCTTTTCCAGTGAGATCTTCCTTAACCTCGTAGCTCTCCTTGAAATTCATATTCTTCTGTGAGACAGCATATGTGTGTCTGGTGTTTCAGTGATCGTCTTGTTTATTTATTCTTTGTCGACAACTTCTGAATGATAAGGCTGTGAAATACTGGAAAATTCTCCTTACTTTGGGGGATAAATATGTTGTTTATGGTATTTCTCTGAAATGCTGTGTTTGCATCAGTTATTATGTTATTTATTTATGAGTTGTACCTTTCATCTGAGCGCCGATTGACAGAGTGTTTAAAGCGCTTGCTTCTCAAGATACAGTTACTGAGTTCAATGCCTACCAAGCTGAATCTGCTATTGAGTAAGGGAAGGCAAAGGCAGTAAGGAAGGGAACTGGTCACTGAACCTCATGAAGCTGAGATCTAGTTTTAAGTAAAGTCTCGAACATTTCACTACCACACAGCAGTATCTTCTAAGTCACTGCCTTTGTTTTGTTGAAACCTTCTATCTAATGCCTGTAGTGTGACTAGATATTATTGTTTCAAGATTGTTCCATATTACCTTAATTGTGACAGCCAGGTAGTTTACACATTCTAAGTACAGCCAGCCTTTTTCTCCCCCCCCCCCACCCCATCTTGTCTTTGTCTTTTAAAGAATGTGTGAAAATTTGGCATAGACATTTAAAAAAGAAGTAGACATGTTGGATGCATCCAAACTATTTGACTAAAGCTGTTAAAAGATGGCCCCCGTGCAGTTCCATGGGGGTCTGTGATGAGACCAAGAAAGAAATGGACTACTGTTGTCATACAAGGTGGCTAATACGAGGTTGTTCATGAGACTGGCAAGCACATCATGTTAAACAAATGGCTACAGAAGCCACTGCTGCAAGAGCATGGTTACGTAGACATACAGCTCTTGTATGAGCTAAGCCTCAAAGAACATCCAATCCAACAATGGAATGGTCGCCCACATTATCTTTGCTTAGACTGATAATAACAATCTTTTACTGGACATGAAGAATGAAAGCATGAATAGTTCCAGATATGCATTCTAGAGAATGCAAGAGCATGAGAATACTTGGTGCAGGCTTCCTAGAAAGGGACCAGCTGCAATGATGGTGCCATGCTCCATAAGGAGCAAAAAAGGAAAGTGCAGTTGCAAATTTAGACAGCATGACTAAAACATGACTTGTTTGTCATAATATTGGTCCTTGTTTGTGCTCTAATCCTTTTTTTTTTTTTTGCCTTGTATGACTCGTTTAACTCACTATGGTGGGTGGCATTCCAAACATAGGTGTAAAAAATCTGAAATGCCACACCGTAGCTTATGAATCATACCTAAGGTTAGGTGTCCAATACATCCTGAATAAACTAAAAAGCGTGTCTAATTTTGACATGAATTGTTCCGCATAGTTTTTCCAAATGTGGATTTTCCATGCATGGACCACAGGATGCAGGTGTTCTGTGGATAGATGTCATGGGCTATTATATATATAAGCTTATCACATTGTTGGATTGCATGTTCTTTGAGGCTTAGCTCATACAAGAGCTAATTGTCTACGTATGTATGATTTAATGCTAAGGCAAGTCATGGACATCAGTAGTTCTTAGTTTTTATACTCTTTAAAAAGTCAAGTGAATTGTTTTATTATTTTATATTTCTTTATTTAATTATTTCTGTCTAGCATTACACTTTTTATTCTCTCTTTCATTTTTTTATGTTCATGCTTCTGCTGTGGAGTTATCTTGTTGAATGCTTAGTTTTGGTTTGGTTTCCAGTCTAGTTCATTAATTCTGGCCTGAAAAATTGTTATTTTTTGCATGTATCCGATAATTGTATTGTCCATATACATTCTTATTTCCTGCTGTAATAAGTTGTAGTTCTGTAATATTTCCTTTTGTCTCTAGAATGCATATCTGGAACTATTCATGCTTTTGTTGTTCTTCATTTCCAGTAAAAGATTGTTATTATCAGCCTGCAAAGATGATGTGGATGACCATTCCTCTCCATTTGTGACATCATTTGAAGTTATCTCTAATTTTTTTTTTTTTTTTGGTCTTCAGCCACACTTTCACATGTTCTAGTATCTTCTCCCTCTGTCTTCTTTGACCTCTTGTGATATGAGGTTGCCCTTATATATTATAACCAATAGTAAATACAAAGAATTCATTTTTTGTTTACTAACCCGTTAACAAATTGTGTGTGTGTGTTTGATACAATTTGCTCATTTAAAAAAGAAATAATTAAAAAAGCTTTGAATTTAGTTATTAAACGAAGTTACATCCTTTCATTGATCTGAGCAGTATACCAACACATTAAGGATAGCAGTTCCTTAACATTTTTAATGAAAATGTATGAACACGATATTAATTGATTGAATTGTTTCTTAGTGGGCAGAAATAATTTCTTTTAATTTATATTTAATTACTTCGCATTTTGTTTTTGTTTTTTTTCAGCTACAATTTCATACTTATATAGCTTGCTAGTATGATTTAATATGTTCCTAATTAAATCCATTTCATACTTAGTTTTTTTTCAGCTACAATTTCATACTTATATAGCTTGCTAGTATGATTTAATATGTTCCTAATTAAATCCATTTCATACTTAGTTAACGGTGATGTAGTTTTGGTGCCTACAAAGTAGAAAAAAAATCTTCGTAATACATTTTTTATTATATACATAACAACAATAGCTTATTAGTTCAGAAGTATAATACAGAGTGCCTCCAAAGATGTATAGCATTAGAAAGATTTAAAAAAAATTGTAATAGTGGTTGCCGCAATTGTTTATTAGAACACATAACATATATTTATCAAGTACTTACAGTTGTTGAATGGACAAATGACCGTTATTTGGTATTTGGTAATCACTAGCTGTTTACAATAACATATATTACACGTATCGTGTAGGATATGCTCATTAAAAAAAAATAATAAAAAAAATCATTAAATAAGGTTGGAATTTAGTTATTAAAGTAAGTTTAAAAAAAAAAAAAATGTTCCCTCGTATTGGTTATATTAGGGCACATGTCCAAATATTAAAGTTCTTTAGATCTGATTTTTAAACTAAGTTGACATGCACTGAGTAATTGAATAAAAGATGGTTACATTAATTGTTCAATAGAACAAATAACCCTTATTTGTAAGAATGGCTACATTAATTGTTCAATAGAACAAATAACCCTTATTTGTAAGAATGGCTACATTAATTGTTCAATAGAACAAATAACTCTTATTTGTAAGAATGGCTACATTAATTGTTCAATAGAACAAACAACAAATAACTCTTATTTGTAAGAATGGCTACATTAATTGTTCAATAGAACAAATAACCCTTATTTGTAAGAATGGCTACATTAATTGTTCAATAGAACAAATAACCCTTATTTGTAAGAATGGCTACATTAATTGTTCAATAGAACAAATAACCCTTATTTGTAAGAATGGCTACATTAATTGTTCAATAGAACAAATAACCCTTATTTGTAAGAATGGCTACATTAATTGTTCAATAGAACAAATAACCCTTATTTGTAAGAATGGCTACATTAATTGTTCAATAGAACAAACAACCCTTATTTGTAAGAATGGCAACATTAATTGTTCAATAGAACAAACAACCCTTATTTGTAAGAATGACAACATTAATTGTTCAATAGAACAAATAACCCTTATTTGTAAGAATGGAATTGTTCAATAGAACAAATAACCCTTATTTGTAATTGTTCAACAAATAACCCTTATTTGTAAGAATGGCTACATTAATTGTTCAATAGAACAAATAACCCTTATTTGTAAGAATGGCTACATTAATTGTTCAATAGAACAAACAACCCTTATTTGTAAGAATGGCAACATTAATTGTTCAATAGAACAAACAACCCTTATTTGTAAGAATGACAACATTAATTGTTCAATAGTACAAATAACTCTTATTTGTAAGAATGGCTACATTAATTGTTCAATAGAACAAACAACCCTTATTTGTAAGAATGGCAACATTAATTGTTCAATAGAACAAACAACCCTTATTTGTAAGAATGGCTACATTAATTGTTCAATAGTACAAACAACTCTTATTTGTAAGAATGGCTACATTAATTGTTCAATAGAACAAACAACCCTTATTTGTAAGAATGGCAACATTAATTGTTCAATAGAACAAACAACCCTTATTTGTAAGAATGACAACATTAATTGTTCAATAGTACAAATAACTCTTATTTGTAAGAATGGCTACATTAATTGTTCAATAGAACAAACAACCCTTATTTGTAAGAATGGCAACATTAATTGTTCAATAGAACAAACAACCCTTATTTGTAAGAATGACAACATTAATTGTTCAATAGAACAAACAACCCTTATTTGTAAGAATGGCTACATTATTTGTTCAATAAGAACAATAATTTCTATTTATAGAAATATATTATCTTTTTTTTTTTTTTTTTTTTTTTTTTTTTGAGACAAAGAAGGAGCAGGACTACTATTCCCGCAGGCATGTCGTACAAGGTGACTCATATGAGGTTCTACATGGGAGGGGGGGGGGCGCGGGCTGGCATCTTCATCAAGTAAAACAGATTGCTACAGAAACTACTGCCACAAGAGCGTATTAATGATTTGTGCAAACAGTATAGTTCTTTGAAATACAATAAAACATTAGATAAAACTATTTAGCTTGTGATGCTGACTTTGTGGACATCCTGAAGGTTTGGTTTAGGAGAAACAGGGCTTTGTATTTTCATGGTTGAGACGTTTATCTTGATAATTACATTCATGTTGTCATCTGACAGTAGTAATTTTAGCTGTCATAGTAACAGGGATTGCACCCTGTAATGGTGTTAGGGGTTCCACATTGTAGGAATATTTGGGGTTGCACCTTGTAGTGACATTAGGGTTGCACCTCATAGTGACATTAGGAGTTGCACCTTTTAGTTATATTAGGGGTTGCACCTTTTAGTTATATTAGGTGTTGCACCTCATAGTGACATTAGGAGTTGCACCTTTTAGTTATATTAGGGGTTGCATCTTGAACTGACAGGAGTTGCACCTTTTAGTTATATTATGGGTTGCACCTCATAGTGCCATTAGGGGTTACACCTTGTAGTTCATAGTAGCATTTAAGGGTTGCACCTTGTAGTGATATTAGGAGTTGCACCTTGTAGTGATATTATGAGTTGCACCTTGTAGTGACATTAGGGGTTGCACCTTTTAGTTATATTAGGGGTTGCACCTCATAGTGACATTAGGAGTTACATCTTTTAGTTATATTAGGGGTTGCACCTTGTAGTGACATTAAGAGTTGCACCTTGTAGTGACATTAGGAGTTACACCTTTTAGTTATATTAGGTGTTGCACCTCATAATGGCATTAGGAGTTGCACCTTTTAGTTATATTAGGTGTTGCACCTCATAGTGACATTAGGAGTTATACCTTTTAGTTATATTAGGTGTTGCACCTCATAGTGACATTAGGAGTTACACCTTTTAGTTATATTAGGTGTTGCACCTCATAGTGACATTAGGAGTTACACCTTTTAGTTATATTAGGGGCTGCACCTCATAGTGGCATTAGGAGTTGCACCTTTTAGTTATATTAGGGGTTGCGCCTCATAGTGCCATTAGGGGTTGCACCTTGTAGTTCATAGTAGCATTAAGGGTTGGAAAAAGGAGTGATATTAGAGGTTGCACCATGTAATGATATTAGAATTTGCTCCTTGTAGCTAAATTTGTGTATGAGATGACTACTTTGTTGTTACTTTTCATGGGTGAAATCTTATAAGAACACAATATTTAGTTTGTTCATGAGATGTTAGTTTTCATTGCTTCACCAGTCTTAAATGAAATGTTTAAAAAATTGACATATATATGATCTTCTGATATGCATACAAATAAATTTGACATGATTTTGCTTTATTGTGTTTCAGGGCTCAATGGGACTGGCTATAGGCAAGGTCGACATGACAGGTGTAGTGGGTGAAGAGAGAAGTGTTGACAATAGGGTTCAGTTTATACCTGTAACTAAACTTGTCAGGGTTAGTTTATGTCTTGTTTGCATTTTGTTTTGTTTGTTCCTCATATCACCACTGATAAGGGTGGAATTAGGATGCCGTCAAATTACCACCTCTATCGACACCAGGTATTACAATGCAAGATGTGGGTGTCTTATCTGGTTTAGATTGTTGCTGTGTGTGTTGCAGTAGAACAGTTCACAGGGTACACCACAGGCAACATGACGTGTAGAGTCATAAAAATGGTAACTTCGCTTTAGGTTTATACCATTTATTGCACGCCACAAAACAGTCATGATACTTATGTTATCATCAGCATAGTATAACGAATGCAGCATTCAAACTCATGTTAACTGACAGTCATGTAGAAGTCAATACTCAATAGTTGTATGGAAAACGAATATCATAGCGAAGCTTGATAAATAATACATATAACTTCTGCAACCGTGGTCCGCTGCAGATCCTTAATGTTCATAGACAATAATAATTATTCCTTCCTGATGCTAGCAGATCAGATGTATACAATACGTCCGTTTACTGTCTGCACGTGAGTAGCATACATGGATTACAGGTCAGCTCGACCTTTATAACCTTCCTAAGTCTAACCATCTGACTTGGACGTGATCTCTGATATAACGAATCCTGGAACACAGACAATAGTCTTGTTGGTCTAGAGCGACCCATAGATATATAACTAGTTCAGGTATAAAGATACCGGTGACTTAATCCTAGTCAAAGTACCTCTCCATTTTGAATCACACAGGCGAGCAAAAAGGCGACAAAATGACGAACCTCTAGATGATAGCCTAAAGTTCGATACAAGAGGAATTACCTTATTTCGGAAAATCAACCATGAACATATGCCTCCAGGCAGGCTTGAATAATACGGGGAAATAGTCTAGTTAGCTAACTAACTCACAAAGACAATGTATTTCCCTCAGAGAATCACAAGACGCAGTCGCGTCCGCTCGCTAATCAGTCCATTTCTCAACTGCCCGACCTGGGCGGAACAACAAACGACAACCAAGTCGAGACATGCGCAGAGTGACAATCTCTGAGTCGCTGTTCACAATAAGACGATTCTAAGAACATTCGAGATAAAAGTCTTACACAGTCGCGCCTTTTATGGACATGAACAGAAGCGTTAAGAAAGGTTTCAAACATCTACAACAGTTGACTGATACTACCAAATAAGGAGATATGGTCACGCTTCGTTCAAGACATTATAGACCGAACGTGTCTCTATACAAGAGGAGGTAAACTCATAAAAAAATAGCAGTATCGATATATCGGATTCTGTCCCTTTGACCATAAAATATATATAACATGCATTTCAGTCAAATAATGATCATACATACGAAAAACGATCATACAAAGACTTTGGCAAAAAAGTAATTATTTGTGCGTAACATTACCGCACCCTCCCGGGAAAAAAAAAATGAAACTTTTTTTTTTTTTTTAAATCCTGGAGCCGGAAAAATCTAGGCTCCTAACGCACGTATGATGCGCGGATATACCTAACAAAATAGCTCAACACTTGGAGCAAAACTGAGATCATATCCCAGGTCCTTAGAGAAAAATTTATCTAAGTATACGCGTATATATCCCAGGAAGGTGCCACCAACACAAACCACAATGCTGGCAACATCATAATAAAAGTCAAATTATTCTCATACCAATATATGAAATCAAATATATTATTATGATATCATACAATGTGTTGCAAATAGCGGTGTAATATATTAATATACCGCACTATTTTATTACATTATGTAATGCATCAGTAACTAATAAGTAATACATGTGTTGATCTTCGTTGACATAAAACATTCAATAGAAGAAGATGTGGACATCATCCGCTCCCAATCTAGGACAGGACTTGATATACTCAAAGTTCCACAATGGACACAATCTCGCATCTTCAATGATGTGCTGCGAAAATATCAATAACACAAATCTTAAAGACAACTGGTAAATCTCTCAATACAATCCTGAAAATAATTTATTTAAATGTGGCCGAGTGATCTTTTGGCCCGTATATCACTAACTAAGCCTTCTTAGATAATTACATGGAACAATGTTATAAATTCCCCCTCAAAAAAGTGAGAAAAAAAAATCTACCAACATGTCATTATAACATTGGACTGTATATCAGGAAATATATATATGACAGAAGAATCATGTGGAATCGTGTGGGCATCTGGACAGAATGTCCGCCATTACATTATCCGAACCACGGATAGCTCGAACCGAGAAATGAAATGGTTGAAGAGCTATGGCATAACGAGTGGACCTCGAGCTCTTCAAGTTTTTGCTCTGAATAGCAGTAAGCGCTTTCTGGTCGGTTTCCACAATGAAATGTGCGCCTAGAAGAAATCTTTGTAACTTCAGAATAGACCATACCATAGCCAATAACTCACGGTCTAAAACCGAGTAATTCTTTTCTGCAGCATTTAATTTCCTAGAGATATACATCACCGGATGCAGAGTATCAGAATACTCCTGCATTAGTGCTGCCCCAATCCCAGTTGACGAGGCGTCACTTCGAAGAACAAAAGTCTTCTCAATAGTAGGTAACCTAAGAATAGGTGGAGATGAAAATAGGTCTTTAACCTGGTCCAATGAGGATTGACATTCTTTTGACCAGCGGATCAAATTAGGCGACCCTTTCTTCAATAAAGTAGAAAGCGGTGCCATAATGGAGGACAGATTCGGAATGAATCGTCCGTAGAATTGGATCAAACCTAATAGACTCCTTACTTGTTTCTTTGTCTTAGGGACCGAAATGTTAAGTATTTTTGAAACATTGTGGTCCTCTGTCTTTAAAAGACCATGACCAACACGATGACCTAGGAAAGAAATCTCACTAAATCCTATAAAGGCTTTAGAGGGTTTTGCAGTCAAGTTATACTCGCGAAGAGTAGACAGTAATTCGTATAAACCCAAATAGTGATCTTCCCAGGAATCACTGAATAGACAGATATCATCTAGATATGCTATGACATCTGTACGATATGCGAGAATTCGGCGCATCATGCGTACGAATGTAGCAGGGGCGTTCATAAGACCAAAAGGCATGAAATTCCATTGGAATAAACCCCTAGGTGTAGAAAAAGCTGTAAAAGGTTTGGCACGTTCAGTTAGCGGGACTTGCCAATAACCTTTAGACAAATCTAGTTTGGTAAAGAATCTAGAATTAGAAAGTTTATTGAGTAGCTCTTCTAATGAAGGCATAGGTTCAGCGTCGAACTTCGTAACTTGGTTCAATTTGCGATAATCTACGCAAATGCGAATGTTATTATCCTTCTTTCGAACAATAACCATAGACGAAGAGTATGCTGAAGTGGATGGTTCAATGATTTCCAAACGTATCATTTCATCCAATTCTTTCTCGACTTGAGACTGGAAATGGATAGGTATTGGATAGGGTCTGACTCTGATAGGATTATGATCAGTTAGCACAATGTCATGTTCAATGACATGTGTGTGTCCCGGGATGTCTGTAAGAACATCCTGAAATGTTTGCAACATCGAAGAAACTTGTCGATGTTCCTCAGCGGAAAGATTTGGAGAAACGGTCACGTTTTTCCAAGATTCCGTAGAATAAAGTGGGACCATAGAAAGAGGAAGATTGACATCAGAAAAAGTAGTTTCCTCATCCTGTATAACTGACAGCGATGAGTATTGACCATGAGGTACTTGAGAATTGTCCGTTGCCTGGAAAATAGGCTGCAAATAGTCTGGTCTTTCATGAAATTCCGTGAGCATATTTATGTGGAAAGTTTTATGCTTTCCATCAATATCGACAACATAGTCGACATCAGAAATTTTGGAGACTATTGCATATGGACCTTTCCATGCAATTAGAAGTCTGTTCTCCCTTGAAGGAAGTAGAACGAGAGCTTTGTCACCTGGACAAAGTTGTCGTAGACATCTATTCTTATTCGCAAACTGCCTTGCCTTTTCTTTAGCAAATTCGGAAGACGAAGTTGCTAGTCTGCATGCCTCAATGATTTTTTTCCTAAGAGCAATGACGTACTCATAAGAAGACTGAGTCTCATCGCTAATATTATCGGCAGTGATTAGATCGTGAAGTAAAGACATAGGGCCGCGCGGTTGCGCGCCAAAGACAAGTTCAAAAGGGGAAAACCCCGTATGTTCATTGGGGACCTCTCTATACGCAAAGAGAGCCGCGGGTAAGACCCTGTCCCAATCCTGAGGATGATCCTCAGTTATTTTACCCAGTAAAGTTTTTAGAGTCCTATTTAAACGTTCGACCAACCCATTAGACATTGGGTGATAGATACTGCTGAGAGACCTTTTTATATGTAGCATAGACATTACCTGTGACATAGTGTCTGATATCAGTTGAGTGCCATGGTCTGACAATATTTCTCCGGGAAAACCCAAGCGAGAAAATATCAGCCAAAGAGCGTCTGCGATATCAGCAGTTGAGATGCTCTTGAGAGGTATTGCCTCTGGCCAACGTGTGCACATATCGACACATGTAAGAATAAATTGATGCCCTCTAGCCGACTTAATTCTAAAAGGACCGATAATATCTATTGCCATTTTTTGAAAAGGGCGAATTGGAATGTCAGCAGCCTGAATAGGCGCAGCATGTCGTGGTCCTTTAGATTTGACCTCCTGACATACTTTGCAAGAGCGACAGTACATTCGTATGTCCTTGCTCACAAATGGCCAAAAGAAAGCCGCAAGAACTCTCGACTTTGTACGGGAAAAACCCATATGTCCAGCACATTGCGAGTCATGAGCATGTTGCAATATTTGCACCCTCATGCTCTTAGGCACAAGAATTTGTGAATGAGTGGATGTAGTCGAGTCTTGTACCATACGTACAAGTACGCCGTTCTTCATAGAAATCCAAGATTTTCTATTAGTATTTTGATTAGGATCACCTTTTTTTGCTAGAATGAAGAATTTTTGTAACGACGGATCTTCTTCTTGCAATTTGATGAGTCACGTGTAATAGTCAAGTGACTATTTTGTTCATTTACTTCATCATTATTAGTTAATGAAGTTTGAGGTGGATCCAGAGCATGTGCTCTTGTGACCACCGTATTGGTAGCTTCAATGTTTTGCTCTTCCCAAACAGCAATCTGCTGTGGGGTACATTCCCTAACTCCGTGAATACGACCAATAATAAGGTCCGCAATAGGGTTTGGAAGTAGACACGCGTGGACCTCTCCCGTGAAGAAAGGAGTAGCAATATGTATTATGGCAGTAGGATATTTTTCCAACGTGCCACCAAATGTGACACATTTGATGACCTTTCCTGTAGCACAGAATGGATCTACAAGAGATTGCCTAACCCCGACAGTAGTACATCCAGAATCAAACAACACCGAGACTGGATTACTATTTACAAGCCCCTTATGTAATATAAGAGAACCTCTCCCATCATGAGCAACATTAGCAGGAAGAGCGGGCAAAGGATGACCACAGCTTAGAGTACTAATGGTTTTCGGATCAAATAAAGTACTGCATTGGATACATTTATTTGCCCTACCAAAGTCAAAAGATGAGCATCCGATAGCATTATGGTCTTTATCATTATTAACCTGTTTATCTGCTCCCTGAGATTCTTGTTGAACAGAGTTTGTCTGTTGATATCTTTTTCTCTTCTGTTGCGATCTACCGCGACCATTATTGCCTCTGCAATTATCATTAAAGTCCCTACTGTAATTTTTATCCTGGTTTGCGTTCCAGTTTCCATAACTGTCATTACCATCTCTATGCTGTTGAGAACCTCTATTATCTTGGTATTGAGGTCTCTGCAAAAAATATTTTCCTCTATACCGATTACCTTTATGAAAATTTCTAAAGTTACCGGGAATAGAATACCGTGTAATATTAGGTTGTCTCCAGTTCTGGGAAGAAGAATCTCCCTGAAATTGATTACCATGGTTCTGGGCATAATTACGGTTACTCTTTTTATTGAAATTTTGCTGGCTACCCTGAAATTTACGCATAAAATTCGGGCCATAAGGTGCTGCCGAAGCAACTGGCAGACCTTCTTTTACCTTAGAGTTGCTAATGGTTATGTTTTTCCATTTCCATTTGTAATCTCTTTTCATCTACCTGCATCTGCAGTTTTAAATTTTCAGCATCTATTCTCTTTTGTTCAGTTAGGTCTTTCATTTTCTTTTCCTCCGACTTCAATGCCTTGGCATATTGAACAGTCGCAAATTCTTCTAATTTATCACCTGTCTTCCCAAGGGCTTTACCCTGCTCAATAAAGTACTCAAATGTAGACATGATGTCTAAAATGTGAGTACAGAACCTGAAATAATTAATTATCTTATTTCAATCTTAATAGCAACAAGACTTAATAAAGTGCTTGTATAATTACTATGTTCACTCCAATCTCTGTGGGAAACAAGACTTGACACCAATTTGTATTATCAGTTGTACAATAATATCACAAGTCACCTCTTAATTATCAGTGCACTACCCAAATCAGTGCATAACCATCAGTTATTTATCATAACTGCACTACAATAGTGCATAAGGAAAAAACCACCAGCTAGTTATGATAAGTGCACTATAGATCAATAGTGCATGAGCATATATGTAACAATAGTGAAAGCTAACTATGCAAGAACTATGCAAACAATAACAAGACAATGTAAACAATAACAAAGTACCAACAATGTAAACAAAACAAAGATCAAAGTCAATGTAAACAATAACAAAGATCAGAGTCAATGTAAACAATAACAAAGATCAATGTCAATGTAAACAATAACAAAGATCAGAGTCAATGTAAACAATAACAAAGATCAAACAATACGAAAACATTCGCATAAGTCAAATAAATAAACAGCGAAACTAAAAAGAATATGATGACAGAATGCGAAGATATGACAAACAAATGACGCTACAGTATATACACAAAAATTTACGTGAAGAACTGAATAATAGAAAAGAGGAGACCTACAAATACAAACAATTGAAATCGAAACTAAAAAACAGAAAGAAAGAGAAAAACAAAAAAAAATATACAAAAACGAAAATAAAGCACAACTCGTCACAACTAAACAGATATAGCAACGATTGTCGCTAGCAAATTTCACAATAGGAAATTCGCACAGTCCCTAACGAAAACGCTAACAGTAGAACCTCTGTGACGTGGTATCATCTACTGAAAGACACCGCCCAACCGAGAAAACCCGCAGAAATATAAACATATAAATACAAATCCAAATAACATATAACATGTAAACATATAAAGAGTGCGAAAAATGTGATAGACAGAAGGCTCAGTTAGAACATAAGGGCACAGTTCACAAACAAAACAGGCCACTTAACTTCTATGTATCCACAACGTCAGCACAGGTCAGAACAGGATGTGATCAGCATTCTTAGGACAATGATCCAACGTTGATCCATATCTGCTCTCGTAAACTGCCATGACGAAGGAAATGAGCTTCTAACAGGAAACAGCTTCTGATGTAGAAGTCAATACTCAATAGTTGTATGGAAAACGAATATCATAGCGAAGCTTGATAAATAATACATATAACTTCTGCAACCGTGGTCCGCTGCAGATCCTTAATGTTCATAGACAATAATAATTATTCCTTCCTGATGCTAGCAGATCAGATGTATACAATACGTCCGTTTACTGTCTGCACGTGAGTAGCATACATGGATTACAGGTCAGCTCGACCTTTATAACCTTCCTAAGTCTAACCATCTGACTTGGACGTGATCTCTGATATAACGAATCCTGGAACACAGACAATAGTCTTGTTGGTCTAGAGCGACCCATAGATATATAACTAGTTCAGGTATAAAGATACCGGTGACTTAATCCTAGTCAAAGTACCTCTCCATTTTGAATCACACAGGCGAGCAAAAAGGCGACAAAATGACGAACCTCTAGATGATAGCCTAAAGTTCGATACAAGAGGAATTACCTTATTTCGGAAAATCAACCATGAACATATGCCTCCAGGCAGGCTTGAATAATACGGGGAAATAGTCTAGTTAGCTAACTAACTCACAAAGACAATGTATTTCCCTCAGAGAATCACAAGACGCAGTCGCGTCCGCTCGCTAATCAGTCCATTTCTCAACTGCCCGACCTGGGCGGAACAACAAACGACAACCAAGTCGAGACATGCGCAGAGTGACAATCTCTGAGTCGCTGTTCACAATAAGACGATTCTAAGAACATTCGAGATAAAAGTCTTACACAGTCGCGCCTTTTATGGACATGAACAGAAGCGTTAAGAAAGGTTTCAAACATCTACAACAGTTGACTGATACTACCAAATAAGGAGATATGGTCACGCTTCGTTCAAGACATTATAGACCGAACGTGTCTCTATACAAGAGGAGGTAAACTCATAAAAAATAGCAGTATCGATATATCGGATTCTGTCCCTTTGACCATAAAATATATATAACATGCATTTCAGTCAAATAATGATCATACATACGAAAAACGATCATACAAAGACTTTGGCAAAAAAGTAATTATTTGTGCGTAACATTCACCCCTACCCCTTGTTTTTCCTTAGAGTTCTTTTATAATTTCTCATTCTCACCTGCCTCCTCTTGTTTATCTAGCACCTTATGTTCACCTACCTCCCACTTCTACCTTGTGTTTACATGTCTCCTCACTTGCCTTCTTGTGCTCTCCTGCTTCATGCGTGCCATCCTTCTGGAGTGAAAAGGAATGCAAACTACTCTCATGTGAATTCCAGGGTTAGAACCTAACCACAACCCTGAAACATTTCCACATGGTGCATCCTAGACAAACAAAGAGCCAGGGATCCAGACCTCCAGGACGACCCAGAGTCCGCTGGGAGGACAACATTAGACAATCTTTGAAGGACCGAGGACTAGAATGGAACCAGGCCAGGAAGAAGACAGCTGATAGAATGGTCTGGCGCTCTCTCTTCCAAACCTCTACACCTCACGGTAGAAGGGGAATGACTAAGTAAGTAAGTAAGTAAGCATCCTAGACACAAGCAGCATTCAAGTTGCCTGATCAATGCTTCAGGGATGGACTAGCTATGCCATAGTGGCCCAACATCACAGTTCCCCATGTTGAGAGCCCAGCATTGCACAGTAAGCTTGGGGAAATCGGTTGAGCCCCAGCTTTGACCTGGTTGGCTTTTTGCAGGCGGATCTCACAATGATAAGCGCAGGGAGCGGGGAAGTAGCTCTTTGCAGGAGGATCTCACACTGATAGGGGAGCTGGGCAGTGGCTTTGTGCAGGAGGATTTCACAATGATAGGGGAGTTGGGAAGTTGCTCTGTGCAGGAGGATCTCACAGTGATAGGCGAGGGCAGCTGGGAAGTGGCTCTATGTAGAATGTGATGATTCATTGGGAAGGCCCAGAACTAGATCACAGCATTTTAGCCCTGCATAGTTTAAGAGCTCACATGGATGGTAGAGAGTGCAGCCCCCCTCCCTCATTCTAGCTTAAAATCAAAAACGCGCAATGCGCCTTGTGGCTGATAAACACCAATGACATTGTATAGATTTATATAATTATCTTCCAATATTACCCCTCAGGAAGCACTTACTATTTAACAAAGCGAAATTTATTCACAAAATCCTGTCACGGAGTGCTCCAACGTATCTTTGGCCGATTTTAAAATACAATGAAAGACATAGTCAGCGGTTAAACAAATTACAGGTACCCAAGCCCAGGCTAGACCTATTTAAGAATAGTTTGGCTTATTCAGCTGCTCATCTTTGGAACAATCTTCCCAATGACCTAAAAAACACGCACAGTCATTACTCATACTGATTAATCGTCTGGTCAAATCTCTGGCATACACTAGAAAACACACCGAGTCCCTAGTCATTCAGAAGCAGATTTCGAATGTTTCACGAGTTCTTATAACACACCGTCTGATTATGCCTCAAATCACTCTAATTTACTGTATGAGGAATTGGATTTTTGTCAATCTTATTGTTTGTTTGTTTTGGTTTTGTTTGTTTTTTCTCACTTACTTTTGTATTGTATTGTATTTTTTTGTTTTTATTTTAATTTTAAAAACATTTGATTATGATGAATGTTGCAAATGTATGATGTTATACTACTTTTTAATGATAAATGCCTAAATAATGCTTGCAGTAAATGGGGGATGAAAGGATACAGTGTACATGATGAGAGAGAGATAGGAAGGGCAGAATGTCAGACGGGCCTACATGCCCAATTCTTAACCCTTTGAAAATAAAGTTCGTTCGTTCGTTCGTTCAGATGTGAGGATTCTTTAAGTGCATGCCAAGCCAGGATAGAATACCTGGGAGAAACTGGAGCTCATGACTTAAACTCAGCAATGGCAGAAAAACCAGATCTACAATGTAGATTGCCAAGCAGGGCCGGATTGAGCCAAGAAGGGCCTGTAGGCCTTTTGGTGTTTCTTCATACTCCTTATGGACGATGTCACCAAGGCATGTAAGGAGAGAACAAGAAAGTATTCAGTGGGGTACTGGAAGATGAGACAGGTCTATATTTCAGAGCTGGCATTTGCTGATGATGTTGCCCTGATTGCTAAATCAGAGGCACATCTCCAATCCAACCTGCAAGTATGGAAGGAAGAGCTGGAGAAGAGAGGGATGGTCATAAGCAGCTCTAAAACAAAATCCATGGTGATATCACGAGAAGAAAGAAGACATCAGATTAAGCTGGGAGAACAGGTCCTGGAGCAGGTCGACCACTTTAAATACCTCGGAGCTATTATAGACCGAAAGGGAGGCATCAAAGAAGAGTTGGCCACTCGAAAAGCAGCAGCTGGGAGACTTTTTCAGGCCATAAATCGAGGATTCCTCAGCAAGAGAGAGGTTGGTAAGAAAACGAAGATGGCTGTATACCGCTCCACCTATGTCCCAGTCTTGACATATGGATGCGAGTCATGGGCAATGACTACAACCCACAAAAGCCAGATCCAAACCTCAGAAATGAGATATCTGAGGAAGGTGGTTGAAGTAACAAGAAGAGACATGGTACGCAACCAGACGATACGTCAAGGCCTAAAATGCCACCCCCTACAAACCCAAGTAGAACAGTCCCAACTAAGATGGTTTGGCCATGTCTGCAGAATGGGAGAAGATCGGCTACCACGACAAGCATGGGAAACAAAGAGCCAAGGATCCAGACCCCGAGGACGACCCAGAGTCCGCTGGGAGGACAACATTAGACAATCTTTGAAGGACCGAGGACTAGAATGGAACCAGGCCAGGAGGAAGACAGCCGATAGAATAGTCTGGCGCTCTCTCTTCCAAACCTCTACACCTCACAGTAGAAGGGGAACGACTAAGTAAGTAAGTAAGTAAGTTTATTAATGTTTATTAGTATTATTTTTTATTATTATTAAAGTAAACACACGAAACACATTTAAGTGAAAGAAATGTATGCTTTATTTTTTGTTTAACTTATGCATGGGCCCCCAAGAACTCTGGACCCCTAGGCTTCAGCCTACTTAGCCTAATGGATAATCTGGCCTAGGCTTCAGCCTACTTAGCCTAATGGATAATCCGGCCTAGGCTTCAGCCTACTTAGCCTAATGGATAATCCGGCCCTGTTGCCAAGGATTCTTCAACTTGGAATTGGCTGAGAAAAAGTGGCAAGCTCAACAGCCCTAGTTAAACAGCAACAACCTTCCAGAGCTTTCTGGGTACCATGAGGTTCTCAAGGGTCTTTGATCACATAAAGACAGAACAGGACCATTGTAAGAGGCAACTAAAGTCAAGTTGTGTATAGGACTGGTAACCCCACCATGTTAAACAAATTGCTACAGAAACTGCCTCTGCAAAAGCGCATACATACTTTGGCACAAGCCTCCTGCATGGAGGCTAACTGCAGTAGTGGCCCCATGCTCCATAAGCAGCAAAAGAAATGCTCACATGTCTTTTAGTACTCACCTGCCTCTTTGGGCTTAATTGTCTCAGTCCTCACCTGCCTCTTTGGGCTTGATTGTCTCAGTCCTCACCTGCCTCTTTGGGCTTAATTGTCTCAGTCCTCACCTGCCTCTTTGGGCTTGATTGTCTCAGTCCTCACCTGCCTCTTTGGGCTTAATTGTCTCAGTCCTCACCTGCCTCTTTGGGCTTAATTGTCTCAGTCCTCACCTGCCTCTTTGGGCTTAATTGTCTCAGTCCTCACCTGCCTCTTTGGGCTTGATTGTCTCAGTCCTCACCTGCCTCTTTGGGCTTGATTGTCTCAGTCCTCACCTGCCTCTTTGGGCTTGATTGTCTCAGTCCTCACCTGCCTCTTTGGGCTTGATTGTCTCAGTCCTCACCTGCCTCTTTGGGCTTGATTGTCTCAGTCCTCACCTGCCTCTTTGGGCTTGATTGTCTCAGTCCTCACCTGCCTCTTTGGGCTTGATTGTCTCAGTCCTCACCTGCCTCTTTGGGCTTGATTGTCTCAGTCCTCACCTGCCTCTTTGGGCTTGATTGTCTCAGTCCTCACCTGCCTCTTTGGGCTTGATTGTCTCAGTCCTCACCTGCCTCTTTGGGCTTGATTGTCTCAGTCCTCACCTGCCTCTTTGGGCTTGATTGTCTCAGTCCTCACCTGCCTCTTTGGGCTTGATTGTCTCAGTCCTCACCTGCCTCTTTGGGCTTGATTGTCTCAGTCCTCACCTGCCTCTTTGGGCTTGATTGTCTCAGTCCTCACCTGCCTCTTTGGGCTTGATTGTCTCAGTCCTATTTCACCTGTTTCCTATTCCCATGCTTGCCTTCCTCATCACGCAGACTCACATCCTGTTGCTCAGTAGTGAACATAAAATTTCAGAGTTACTTTGAATGTATAATCTCATCTCCTGTAGGAAAATGATTAATTGTGACTTGTAAAATACCATAATACGTTAAGAAACATTTTCTTATTAAATTAGTAGTATGCAATATTGTTACTGAAAGCCAGTACAAGTCCTGTGTTGCAGAATTAAATTAATTAATCTTCTTATTCTTCTATTGTCTCTATTGTATTTTTCTGCAACCGTGGGTTCGTTTTTAGGTGGCCTGCATTTTACCATGATTATTCTCTAAATAAATTCATTTCATCTCCAACCGTTGTGTAATTATAGTCTTTGAATTAGTATTGTGGTTGTAGAGTCTTTGTAATTGACCAACGTTAACTTCAACGGTCAAAACAACGAAAATGGGTGGAACGTGTATTGAATACAACTGAATATTTCATAGTTCCAAGGAAACATTTGTACCATTCACAATAAGTAGCTGTCTCACTTTATATGTTTGGTTCTTAAACACATCTAGATAATATCAATTCCATTAATCTTCCTGTATGTGCAGGAAACCAGAGACCGTATTAAACCGAAATACTCCGACAACACATTGCCTTCCTTCAATCCTCTTTCAACGAGTACTGCCAGCCGTAAAGTTCCTCCACCTGTTCCTCCCAAAAGTAGCCACGGCGTGAGTGACAGTTCCACGGTAAGTGTGCATTTTGCATTTCTTGTTCAGTATTATGTCTGTGTTATTATTCTGTTTTATTTTCTCTCACTTGTTGGCACAAAGTGCTTGTTTTAAAATGCAAGAGAGAAAGAGACACAAGGGACCAGATGCAGAAAAAGAAATTTTTTTTGACTTCCATAAATGCTCTTTTATTGCCAGTTTGAAGTTTTGTTAATACAGTCTGTCCTTGACTTAAGACAAATACGACTACAAACATTCGTACTTACGATGGTCATTCCTTTAATCCTATTATATTGTTTTGATTATTTGTCTACTCCCGATGTTCAGTTGTAAACTTTATTTATTTATTAATTCATTATTGATTACTGTACTGTTCAATCAATCAATACCCTTTAGCTCCCCAGGGAGCATATGTCTTCAGTAAACACAAGCCAAGTCCTCCTGTCACGTGCCATCCCCTCAAGTTCTTTCCATGTTTTCATCATTTTCACTTCTGTATCTACTTCTCTTCTCCATGTGTTCTTTGATCTATCTCTGCCTCTCTTTCCCTGAGGATTCCAGAACAAGGACTGCCTTGTA
Organism: Oreohelix idahoensis; assembly: GCA_024509875.1. Classification (NCBI taxonomy): domain Eukaryota; kingdom Metazoa; phylum Mollusca; class Gastropoda; order Stylommatophora; family Oreohelicidae; genus Oreohelix; species Oreohelix idahoensis. Next base: position 96,715 of record JAMPIV010001045.1, read on the forward strand.
AAGCTATCAACAAGTCTCCTCAATGTGTGTCCTATCCATCGCCAGCGTCTTCTTCTCATCTCTTGTTCCACTGGCACTTGTCTGGTTCTTGTCATCAGTTCCACATTTGTGACTTTGTCATACCATTTCAGTCCCTCTATTCTACGCAAGCACCCGTTTATAAAAGTCTGTAGCTTTTTGGTTGGTTTTGTTGTTCTCCATGTCTCAGAGCCATACAATAGGACTGACTTGACATTTGAGTTGAAGATTCTTATTTTTGTGTTGGGCTTGATTTCTCTTGTTCTCCATATGTTTCCCAATGCAATCAATGAAAGCCCCTCTTGCTTTTTGTATTCTTATTTTTATATCATTGTCTATTCCTCTAACTTTGTCTATATTGCTGCCAAGATATGTACACAATTGTACATCTTTTAGTTGTGTTTCTTCAAGTTCAACATTGTTATAATTTCTTGCATTTATTCTCATTATCTTTGTCTTTATTGTTCAGTACAATAATTCTGTTATAATTTGTGCATTGTATTATTTCACTAAAAACAGAGTAAAATTAGTTTTAAAATATAACAAAACAGACCTTCACATGTTAACATTCAGACATGTTAATTGTTAACATATCCTTATGGTTCATATAGTATATAGTGATTTCCAACTTAACGACAGTGTTTTCGGAACAGAATGCCATCATAAGTCAAGGACAGCCTGTATGTCAGTTTGGAAAATGGTATCTAGTAATTTGTTTAAACAGAGTGACAGAGAATGTTTGGAGCAAGTTTAATGTTGACAATGTTGATCAGCAACCTCTTTAGTATATTATTATTGTTCTTTTTGTTTTCCCTTATTTCTTTCTTTTTATGTTAATTTCTTTGAATGGCTCATAGCAGTGATTCCACTAGGGCTGCACCAAATAGTGGTTTTTACTATTTGGCCGAATGTGAATAGAGGCCTTTAACTGTTCGGCCGAATACGAATAGTGAGTGAATGTTGGGCATAAAAAGTTGTGTTCAATAGGTCAACTGACATTTTTATTTATTATACACCGTTACAAAAAATACGGCAAATAGCCTTTAATCGCTTTTTAAATTGCTGCATGAAACATGCATTGGCATTAAAAAATATGAGTCTCAACATTCTCTGCCAAAAGACAACATCTGTTATCTGAAAACGTGTTGCAGGCAGTGATGAACAAATGTTCACTTGGGACGCTTGTTGGAGGCGCAGCGAGATATCGTTGTGCTTGATATTAGCCCCAACAGAGCCGTACATGTTAAGAATAATTATGTCAGTAAAACATTTCCTGCTTGGCATTGTGTATCTGAGCTCCAACAAACCAACCAGAAACATGAAACCGACATCTTGCATAATAGAATATGGCTGAATGTCTAGTGCCATCATTTTGCAAATGGCTTGATGTACTTTCGTTGCCTCTGCACTGTCTATTCCCCACTACTTTTTTCCCTCTGCCTAGTCAGCTGAGGCAACCCGCTGCACGCTAAAGTATGCATCGCAAGGCGTAGTGTGTTGAGTTAATAGCGGGACCAATTGAAACTTAAAGTCAGCCAACTTTCTGGGTCTAAAATTATCACGCCGTGGGTTGATCTAAATTTACTACTCGTATTTGATGGAAGCGTACTATTCGGCCGAATACGAATAGTTCATTTAATGCACTATTCGGCACCGAATCGAATATTCGGTGCAGCCCTAGATTCCACTGATTGTGAAAATTTAATATTGTAATTAAAAATGTGCTGTAGTTATAGACTATTAACATGATTCTAGCATGACTGAAAAACAATTGGGATTGCTAATTTTGATTGATCACATGAAAACAGATTATCACCATTGCTTATTCCAAAACAATGTTTGCTTGATCACGCAAGGCTGCTGCTGAAAGATCAGTGGTTTACAACAAAATGTTGTTTGCTCGATTGTACAAATAGACTAAATGACGATCACAGCTTACCCCAATATGTTGCTTGGTTTGTAGAAAAACTATGATGTAAGATAATTGCTTACATTTTTACTACATCTTGGAACAACTGATAAGTAACTGCTGCTTGGATTTTTATATATCCTTGGGAAAAAAACTGTGATAAAAGATCAGTGCTTATACAAATACTCCAGTTATAGAAAAAAAAAACTATGATAAAAGATCGGTGCTCATACAAATAATCCAGTTATAGAAAAAAAACTATAATAAAAGATTGGTGCTTATACAAATATTCCAGTAGTAGAAAAAAAACTATGATAAAAGATCGGTGCTCATACAAATATTCCAATTATAGAAAAAAAACTATGATAAAAGATCGGTGCTCATACAAATATTCAAATTATAGAAAAAAAACTATGATAAAAGATCGGTGCTCATACAAATATTCCAGTTATAGAAAAAAAACTATGATAAAAGATTGGTGTTTATACTACTCTTCCAGTTACAAAAAAAAAACTATGATACAAGATCAGTGCTTATACTAATGTTCTAGATCTAGAAAAACTATGATAAAAGATCAATTCTTGTACTACTGTTCCAGTTATAGAAAGAAAACTACAGGTCGGTCACCCAGAATCCGAGCATCCGAAAACCGAAATATTCCAAAAATCGAAAGTTTTTTCGGCTGACTTTTGGGCGAGTTTTAAACCGATTTTTGGGTAACTTGAGCTACTTTTTGGCCAACTTGGGCTTCTTTAGGTGACTTGGGCTAATTTGGGCAGATTTTTAGGCGGTTTTTGGGCTACGTTGAGTGAAAGCCAAAATGTGGCCATCCCCGAGCATTTTGGATTCTGGGTTACCAACCTGTATGATAAAAGATCAGTGCTTATACTAATGTTCCAGTTATAGGAAAAACTATGATAAAATATTAGCGCTTATAAAAATGTTCCAGTTAAAGAAAGAAAACTAAGATAAAAGATCACTGTTTGAATTTGTCCAGTTATAAGAAACCTGTGATAAAAGATCAGTGCTTATAATAATGTTCTATGTATAGAAAAAAAAACTGTGATAAGAGATCAGTGCTTATACCCTGTACTAATGTTCCGGTTATAGAAAAACTATGATAAAAATCACTGCTTAAACTTGTTCTGCCATAGAAAGCCTATAATGAATTTCCATTGCTTAAGAAACACCATGATAAGAGATCACTTACCTGGACCTGGCCAGTTATAAAAAAACTATAATAAAAGATATTGCTTAGACTTGTTACATTTTGTAGAAAAACTAGAATTCCATTGCTCAGACTTTTGTCCTGTAACAGAAAAATTATAATGAAAGATCACTGCTAGGATTTTGATTCAGTTATAGGAAAACTATGATGAGTGATTATTGCTTAGACTTTTGTCAAGTTATAGAAAAACTGTGAATAAAAGATTATTGCTTTGATTTTTTTGCAATCATAAAAAACTATGATAAAAGATGATTTCTTGTTCAGTTATAGAAAAACTATGAGAAAAGTTAAATTCTTAGACTCTTGTTAGTTATAGGAATACTGTAAAAAAAAAAAAAAAAGATTGCTGACAAGTAATGAAAGCCACTATAGTCTGTTTCTGTCTTTGCACTTGGTCACCAATCAGGATTGTAATGAATGTCGTGATCTCTTTTTTTATCCACATTATTTTAAAATTTGGTGTAAAATTCTTCTGTCACCTATTCTTCTTTGTCATTAGTGTGTGTGTGACATTGGATGATGTTATCTTTATTTTCCTTTTGGCAGTTTTGAATGTTGCTAATAGAAGTTTGCCAGAAGATATGGAGTACTAAAAAATGGCCAAAAGAGTGGGCGCCATTAGTAATACCGCTTCAAAAGAAAAGAAATCTAAAAATGTGCAAGAATTACAGAACCATTAGCCTTATTAGTCATCCAAGTAAAGTGATATTAAGAATACTTTTGACCAGAATAAAACAGAAATCAGAAGAAATCTTGTCAGAGGAACAGGCTGGCTTTAGACCAAACAGAAGTACCTCAGAACAAATCTTCAGTATTAAAGTTAGTTGCTTATCCTTTACAGGACGTGGCAATCAACCCCAGCTTTTATTGGCTGTTTGTGATTTTTCTAGGCAATTTTTTTTACTGATCGAAAAACATCTCCAGCATCAACGCGATTTATACCATAACTTCATCGATTTCACAAAAGCCTTCGATCGAGTCTGGCATTAAGGCTTATGGCAGATAATGAGAAAATTCAATTTTGATACCAACATCATAGATGTCATTGAAGCACTATACAAGGACGCAAGCAGTGCTGTTTTTGCAAGCAATGACACTGGAGAATTTTTCAAAACAACAATAGGAGTTCGTCAGGGATATATCCTGTCCCCTGTGCTCTTTAATATATATCTAGAACTTATTATGCAGGAGGCTCTCTACGATTATAAAACAACCATATCGATTGGAGGCCGACCTCTTTGCAATCTACGTTTTGCTGATGATATCGATCTTATAGCTGGAACAGAATCAGAACTTCAAGACCTTACCTCTAGACTGGAGAAAGTAACAAGAACGTATGGGATGGAAATTAATATAGAAAAAAAGCAAGATATTGGTGAATAGCCATAAGAAACATGTTCCGACCAACATTACGTTAAATGGGCAAACGTTAGAAGAAGTTAACACCTTTAAATATCTGGGGTCCACTATATGTAGTGACGGAAGATCAAGTAAAGAAATCAAGACAAGACTTGAGATGGCCTCAGCTGCCATGACAAGGCTGAATGTGATCTGGAAAAGTAACATCAGTTTTCCTGTGAAGATCAAATTATACAAATCACTTATATTATCTATTCTCTTTTATGGGTGTGAGGGCTGGACACTCACTGCAGATACGGAGCGAAGGATTCAAGCTTTCGGGTATAAATGTTATAGAAGAATTTTGCGCATTTGCTATAAAGAGCACAAAACAAATGTCTATGTTCGAGAGAAAATAAACACCTATGCAGGCCACCAAGAACCACTTTTGTCAGTAGTGAAACGTCGAAAGCTCGCCTGGTTTGGGCATGTAACTCGTCATGACTCCCTTTCGAAAACGATCCTCCAGGGAACAGTCGAAGGTAAACGGAGAAGAGGAAGGCAAAGAAAATCCTGGGCTGATAACATCAAAGAATGGGCAGGATACGGTTTTTCCACACTTGTACGCATTGCTGAGGATAGAGAGCAGTGGAGGACCCTGTCTGCTGATGCTTCCACCATGGCACCCCTACGACCCATGACGGGTTACGGGCTGAGATGATGAATGAATAGCAGTTTGGGTTCCCTTCTGTCTTCTGCACTTCCTTTGACAGCATAAGAGTCAAACCTTCACTGTTGGGTGCAATTTTTTCCTCACATCCTGAAGACAGCACTGTTTCTCCTGTGTTAAACCTTCACTTTATGTTCTCATCCATCATTTTTTGCATTGTCCCAGGATGTCAGTTTTATAGCTTTAATTTCTTCTGCAACCTTGTGCAGTTCTCCCTTGTTAGCACCGGGTTCGGTTCCTAGTACAGGGAATATATTTAATGGAAAAGTTTTTTTTTCAGAACCAGTGGGTCCTAATAATGTCATACTCCCCCCTGATCTCTTGGGTAGTGAGATCGGATGCCTAGCCTTCTCGGATAAGGGCAGAAAAACAGGAGGTCCCTTGTACAAGTTGCACACGTTAAAAATCCCTTGGCAGTTAGGCATTCTAAAAGGTATGCCATGCTGCCTCTGCTCAGGCAAAATTTACTAAATTAGGAAGACCTACCCACCACAAAAATATTTATAAAATGTGTGATTCCTGTATACACACACACACATTGGAGTCCTAGGCAGTGCTATGGAGTTCATGCACTGTGCTGAGATCCTCCTTGTGTGATCTGAGGCAGGAGATCGGAGCACTGATGGAGTTGTCCATGTGCGATGAATATGGTTCCTAAAACCAAAACCAAACAAAACCCTTGTTAGTATAGCATTCAAACATTCTGGCAGGCCAATATGAACTCCTTTTGACTTTCTCTGGACCACGTCATCAACCTCCTTAATTGAGAACATTCTTCCATCTTGGATGACTGAGTTGAATTATAAGAATTAGTTACTTTGACTGACTTGTTCCTTTTGTTGCTGAAGTGTTTTTTTTTTTGTTAAAGTTTCTAGAGGAAAAAGTAGCTGTCCCCATGTCCAACCCTTCATAGTCATCTTCCATGACATGTGTGGTATGGTACAGTGTTACTATTCTTTGCTCTTCTTTTGAGCATTGTAATGCCTTGCATCCAGTTGCAAAAAATACTGATAAAAGATTATTGCTTACACTGTTAGTCAGTTACAGAACAAACTGTGATAAAAGATCATTGCTTAGACTTTTGTTCAGTTATAAAAAGGACAGTAATAAAAGGTAATGTCTTAGAATTTTATCCAGTTTTAGAATAACTAAGGTAAAAGGTAATTGCTTATAATATTGTCCAGTTACAGAAAAACTATGATAAAAACCACCGTTAAACTGCTTAATATTTGGTCAAAAATTTGAAAAACTATGATAAAAGATTACTGCTTAACTGCTTAGAGTTTTGTCCAGTAATAGGAGAACAACTTCTGAACTGCTTAGAATCGTGTCTAGTTATAGAAGAACTATTGCTTAACTGCTTAGAGTTTTGTCCAGTTATAGAAAAGCTATTGCTTAGAATTATATCCAGTTATAGAAAAACTACTGCTTAACTGCTTAGAGTAATGTCCAGTTATAGAAAACTACTGCTTAGAATTGTGTCCAGTTATAGAAAAACTTGTCGGCGTCTGTGGCCTAATTGATATGAACGCAGTTTCATAATCCAGATATACCAGGTTCGAAACCTGCTGCAGGCAGTTTGGTAGCAGATCGCTTTGTGTGGATTTTTAACAATGGTATAAGCGCCGTACCGTTCAGAAAGCAATGGCAAACTACTGAATGAAAAAAATTGCCTAGAAAAATCACAAACAGCCAATAAAAGCTGGGGTTGATTGCCACGTCCTGTAAAGGATAAGCAACTAACTTATAGAAAAACTACTGCTTAAGTGCTTAGAATTGTGTCCAGTTATAGAAAAACTACTGCTTAGAATTGTGTTCAGTTATAGAAAAACTACTGCATAAGTGCTTAGAATTGTGTCCAGTTATAGAAAAACTACTGCTTAAGTGCTTAGAATTGTGTCCAGTTATAGAAAAACTACTGCTTAGAATTGTGTCCAGTTATAGAAAAACTACTGCTTAGAATTGTGTCCAGTTATAGAAAAACTACTGCTTAACTGCTTAGAATTGTGTCCAGTTATAGAAAAACTACTGCATAAGTGCTTAGAATTGTGTCCAGTTATAGAAAAACTACTGCTTAGAATTGGGTCCAGTTACAGAAAGCTACTGCTTAAAATTGTGTCTAGTGATAGAAAAACTACTGCTTAACTGCTTAGAATTTTGCCCAGTTGCAGAAGAAATTATGATAAAAAAACTACTGCTCAGATTCATACTCAGTGGTGGAGACAAAATTAATGTGATAAAAGATCACACTTTTCCCTGAAACTCTTGTTTGATCATGCAGCCATTCAGATATCTGTTTAGAACAAATAATGCATGATTGATGTAAAAAATATGCAACAAATGTAGCTGCTTTGTTTGCTCATTTAAATCTGCTTTGTGAAAATGATTACAGCATCAAAAAATGATCCTAATAGCGTGACAGGAAACATTTTTCTGGTATGAAAGTGTGGAATATATTAATGAAAGTGTGGAATATATTAATGAAAGTGTGGAATATATTAATGAAAGTGTAAGAACCCTGGAGGAACTTGTGCTCCATCGTTAAGTGATTTGTGACATTCTGTCGTTGTTGTTGTTGATCAGAATCGACGTCACTGCACTCCGGGCAGACCCACAGGTGCTCAGTCTCCCTCAGCAAATGTCGAAGGGCATGAAGGCTAATTGTTCCTGTTGTGCATTGGTTGCATACACGCCGGATGCATCCCCTCATTTGTCCATCCATGCTGGTCTTATGTTTGATGCCAAATTCTGGCAAACATTCTCTTTTCAGCAAGTTGGCTTATGGATTCTCTGTGCATTCTCCTTCAGGCTGTTCTAGCCTGTAGTTGATAGTTATCTCTTAGTTCACAGCCAGGATGTTTGCTGCATTAATACCATGACGCTAGACCACTTTCAACCACTGCATGTGTTGCAAATTTATCATTACGTTAGATATAAAAGCTTTGTCTACAACAGGCAGATTTCAGACAATCCCATAATTTCAGCTTTCTAGGTTGTTGAGAAGTGCATGGCTGGGCAGACATATATACCATTAGCTTTTTAAGTGCCTTCATTTTGAATGTCTCAAATTTATTCCTCCCTTGCCTACCCCTTGGGTGCAGAATTCCTGGTTGCCTGATTTTTATGAACCAATTCAATTGTCCCTCTATAACATTCCCAAATTTTCAGCTGTAGAGAGCATTGAGAAGTATGCAAAATAGACCGGATACATATACAATATTAGCCTTTCAAATGCAGCCATTTTGAATTTCTCAGATTTCCCCCTCCTCCTTTTCTACAGCCTGGGGGTAGAATTCCTGGTTGCCTGATTTCTATCATTGAGAATTATGCAAATTGACTGCATCTTTAGCCTTTTAATCATTGCCATTTTGTATTTCTCATTTCTCTCTCTCTCTCTCTCTCTCTCTCTCTCTCTCTCTCTCTCTCTCTCTCTCTCTCTCTCTCTCCCTCTCTCTCTCTCTCTCTCTCTCTCTCTCTCTCTCTCTCTCTCTCTCTCTCTCTCTCTCTCCCCCCCCCCCCCCACTCCCTCCCCCTCTCCTTTTCTACACCCTGGGGGTAGAATTCCTGGTTTCTAGATTTGTGTGCACCAATTCCCTCTATCACCATAATCATAATTAACCATAATGGATGTATGAGAGGACACATCCGTTGTATATACAACCAACAAGCTACAGGAACAGTTAGCATTCACACTCTTCAACATATACTGAGGGAGACTGAGCACTTATAGGTTTGCCCGTAGTGCAATGATGTGGATTCTGTTCAACAATAACAAGCATAATCATCATCACCCTTCAGCTCCCCAAGGTGTATAGGCCTTCAACAACCTAATGCCAAGGTTACCTGTCCTGTCAGCTCAAGGTCTTTTCCATATCCCTTTCATATCAGTCTAGTTTCCTGTACGACCAAATTTCAACTTTCTTGGTCGTTGGGAAGTATGCAAAATTGACAGGACAGATGTACACCATTGACCGTTTATATATGTAGATAGATGCTGCCTTATGCTTGTAATAATATTTATGCCAACAAATTATTTGTCTTGTGTGGTTGCTTTTAAGGTCATAATGGTGAGGTCTGTGCATCAAGAAATCTGCCCTTCACATTGCGATTATTTTAGTTCATTGTCTTGAAGACACAGTAAATTTCCAAACAAAATTCAACAGAGATAAGTTCTGACATTTTAATCTTGTTGGGTTGTAAATGATTGTAGGTTGTGAATGATTGTAGGTTGTGAATGATTGTAGGTTGTGAATGAGCAGTTATGAGGATGTTCTCTATTGTCTTGATGGTAATTTTTAAATATATTACTTGTTTCTCAAATGCTCAGTTGTGCATTTAAACGTGCATAGGAAAGAGTCTAGGCATTGTGACCTTATTTTGAATGGTGACTATGATCAAATTTTTTAAATAAGAAAACTAGTGTAGTAATTTTGCCAGATCTTTATGGAGAATAGCTCTATTTTCAATTTACTTATGTGAATCATAGTTATCATTACCCATTAATCTTGGAGAATATTCAGGGTTGCCCATTCTGTTTGTTTGTTTTGTTCTACTGCTTGTCCCATTTAATGTAGTAGGAAGATGAACTCCTTTCCTTGTAGAAAAATTTTAAGAATCCATTGCTGCCTTGCTAGGCCTTTAGCAGGTTGTGGAGCATTTGGCCCAGATTCTTAAATAGATCACAAGTTAAGTGACATAGGCACAGCAGTGTTTGCTTTGAGTTTTTGGAATATATAGACAACCCGTTCTTTATGGACCGTAAGCTTATCTTGCTTGTTTTGTTTGAATCATTACTGTAAGGAAGTTGGTTATACTGCCCATTTTGTTTTGTTATTGTTGAACAGAATCAACATCATTGCACTCTGGGCAAACCCATTGGTGCTCAGTCTCCCTCAGTATATGTGAAAGAGTGTGAATGCTAACTGTTTGCCCATTTTGTATGAAGCATAGCTGCTTTGCACCCGTGTGTTACCGGGGCCCGAAAGGGGAGCAAAGAATAGTAACACTGTCCCCTACCAAGCATGTCGTAAAAAGCGACTAAGGAGGGTTGGGCATGGGGCCGGTTACACCATCCTGTAAAAAAATTTTAAACCACAAAAAACTTCAACAAATATGGACAAGTCAAATAAAGAGAATAAAACACAGCCATCCGGGACAGGGGAAGGTCCTCTCGCGGGGAGGCGTATGATGCAACACAGAGAAAGCCGAAAGGAGTCTGTGTTGCTGACTAACCTTCTTTCTTCTAGGAGAGCTTCCGGATTTGGCACCTGGAGTGTTCGGACATTAAACGAACAGGGGAGGGTGGCGCAGGTGGCAGCAGAAGTGGGGGAATACAAAATCGAGGTTCTGGGAATGTGTGAAACAAGGTGGAAGGGGGTAGACAGGAAGAAACTCATCACAGGTGAATTGGTGCTGTCCTCAGGACATGAAGACGAAAGTTCACACCACAGTGAAGGGGTAGCTCTTATGTTATCTAAAGAAGCACAGAAAGCACTAATTGAATGGGAAGCTGTTGGACCCAGAATAATAACAGCTTCTTTCAAAACAGCTAAAAAGAAAATTCATGTAAATGTCATCCAATGTTATGCACCAACTAATGACAAAGAAGAGTCTGTGAAAGAAGCATTTTATACTAAACTACAGGAAATTATGGATAAAGTAAAAAGAAGAGACATCACAATTTTGATGGGTGACATGAATGCAAAGATAGGTACAGTCAACACTGGATTTGAAGAAGTCATGGGAAAACATGGGCTAGGAGTAATGAATGAAAATGGAGAGCTATTCGCAAACTTCTGTGCTTCATATCAACTGGCTATAGGAGGAAGCATGTTTCCACATAAGAGAATACACAAGGCAACATGGATATCACCAGACCATAGAACAGAAAATCAGATTGATCATATATGCATAAACAAGAAGTTTAGATCATCATTGCAGGATGTAAAGGTATATAGAGGAGCAGATGTGGCATCAGATCACCATCTTCTGATAGCCAAAGTAAAAATGAAACTCAAGAGATATGCAACAATGCAAAATTATAGACAACAGTTTAATGTAAGACAGCTAAGAAATCAAGAAACAAGAGACAAATTTGCGGTCACAGTATCCAACAAATTCCAAGTGCTCCAACAGCTGGAAGATGTAGAGAATACAGAAGACTATTGGCAGCAGGTCAAAACAGTATGGAAGGAGACATGTGAAGAAATACTGGGGAAAAGGGAAAGACAACAAAAAGCATGGATAACAACAGAAACCATCAATAAGATAAAAGACAGAAAAAAAAAACAAGAAAGCAGAGTTAAACACAAGCAAAACTAGAAGCTCCAAAGCCAAGGCTCAAGAAGTGTACACAGAAGCAAACAAAGAAGTAAAAAGAAGTATCAAAAGAGACAAGAGGAAGTATATTGAGGAGTTGGCAAGAGAGGCAGAAGATGCTGCAGCCAAAGGAAATATGAGAGAACTGTATAGCAGCACAAAGCAGCTAACAGGGAAATACAAGCAAACAAGTTGCCTCATAAAAGACAAGAATGGGAAACTGCTCAGCAATATACAAGAGCAAATGAAGAGGTGGACAGAATATTTTGGGGACCTTCTCAATAGACCAGCTCCACAAAACCCGCCGGACATCCAGCCAGCAGAAGAAGAGCTACAAATTAACGGTGAAAGACCAACGAAGGAAGAAATAAAGAAAGCCATAAAGCTTCTAAGAGAGGGAAAAGCGTCTGGACCTGATGGCATTCCAGCAGAGGCCATCAAAGCAGATATCGACACGGCTACAGAGATGTTATATAAATTACTTGGTAAAGTCTGGGAAAAGGAATATACCAGCAGAATGGAAGGAAGGATATCTGGTTAAGTTGCCTAAGAAGGGAAATTTACAAGAGTGCACAAATTATAGAGGAATAATGTTACTATCAGTGCCAGGAAAAGTATTAAACAGGATTATCCTTGAGAGATTAAAAGAGTCCATAGACAAGAAACTGAGAGATGAACAAGCAGGTTTTCGACAAAACAGATCATGTACAGACCAGATGGCCACTTTGAGAATAGTGGTTGGGCAGGGTCTGGAATGGAATTCACCACTGTACATCGGATTTGTGGACTGCGAGGGGGCATTTGACGGTGTGGACAGAGGGTCGCTTTGGAAGTTGATGAGGCGTTGTGGAGTTCCCCTGAAGATCATTGATTTGATGGAGAAAACGTGTGAAGACATGACATGCGGAGTTCTTCACGAGGGACGGCTTACGGAGCCGTTTGGGATGGGGGCGGGAGTGCGACAGGGATGCCTCTTGTCTCCATTTCTTTTCTTGCTGGCAATGGATTGGGTTATGAGATCATCGACAACACACAACAGAGGTGGAGTCCAGTGGACTCTGACTGGGCGGTTGGATGGTCTGGATTTTGCTGATGACTTGGCTCTTCTGTCCCATGGCCGTAGTCAGATGCAGGACAGGTTGGGAGCACTCGATGGGAGGTCACGGCAGTTGGGTCTGAGGGTGCACAGGGAGAGGACAGGAATAGTGAGAATGGATGCAGGTAGTGATGGCAGGGTTGAACTTGAGGAGACGCCAATTCAGGATGTAGAATCATACACATATCTTGGCAGTAGTGTGGACGGGGTTGGAGGGACAGACAGCGATATCAAAATAAGAATACAAAAGGCAAGAGGAGCTTTCATTGCATTGGGAGGTATATGGAGATCGGGAGAGGTCGGATCCAACGCGAAAATAAGAATCTTCAATTCAGGTGTGAGGTTAGTCCTATTGTATGGCTCAGAGACATGGAGAACAACAAGGACAACAACCAAGAAGCTACAGACTTTCATAAATGGGTGCTTGCGTAGAATGGAGGGATTAGGGTGGTATGACGGGGTTGCCGACGTGGAGCTGATGGCGAGAGCTGGACAGGTGCCGGTGGAACAGGAGATGAGAAGAAGACGATGGCGATGGATAGGACACACACTGAGGAAACCTGTTGATAGCATTACAAGGCAGTCCTTGTTCTGGAACCCCCAGGGCAAGAGAGGCAGAGGGGGACCGGGAGGTACATGGAGAGGAGAGTTGGAGACAGAGGTGAAGGTGATGAGGAGAACATGGAGGGAGCTTGGGATGATGGCACGGGACGGGAGGACTTGGCATGTGTTTGTTGAAGGCCTATGCTCCTTTGGGAGTGGAGGGTTATGAATGAATAGCTGCTTTGCACATTCTGTATGGTGTATAACATACTGTATGAAACGTATAGTATACTTTAGGATGTGTAATCGTGGTCCAAATACTTACTTTGTTCACCATAGTGACATTACTCAATCCATATCAGTACAGCTGTATTAGAAAATTATTATGATTAGAAATTGCACATAAATCTGTTTGAATATTCTGCTGTGAACTCTATAGAGCTAATTTGGTGGCTTCATTTTGGGTTTAATGTGGTGGCTAGATTTGGAGTTAATGTGGTGGCTAGATTTGGAGTTAATGTGGTGGCTTGATTTTGGGTTAATGTGATGGCTTGATTTGAATTTAATGTTTTGGCTTGATTTTGGGTTAACATGGGTGGCTAGGTTTGGAGTTAATGTGGTGGCTAGACCCTTCCCCACCTGTTTTAAACCTTAGTCATTATTTTCAGTGTCCTAGTAAAAATACACTTTCTTCATCTTCTGTATCAGTGTGAGCACATGTTAAAAGGAATTCTGCAAAACAAATACCCAGGATGTTGCTTAATATGTGAGATTTGCACGTGGCTTCTGTGTTGTTTGTGAAATTTCCACCTTCAGAATAGCGTACATCATTTGCACATTTAAAAGTGTAACCTGTTGTTGCCTGTAAAATCTTGCTTACTAACTACTAAATGTTACCTGTTTGAGAAATAATTGTGTCGGTGTGTTTGCCACAATATCACTTCATTATCATAATTTATTTTATTTTCGCTCTTTATGGAGCATAGAGCCACCACTGCAGCTAGTCCCCTTGTAGAAAGCCTGCACCAAGTATTGACATGCTCTTGTAGTTTGTTCTACATGATGAGGTTGCCATCCTCGTGTACAACCTCACATTAGTCACCTTATGTCACATACAGTAGTCTTATTCTTTCTTTGTCTCATCAGAGAGCCCCATAAACTACATGGGGCACCATTTGGAGGCCTCTAATGCCAAATCTATAAAATCCATAACCACAGTGCATAAATTTAGACGTCAGAACAAAGAGAATCACAGTCCAGATATTTTAACTTTGGAACAAAAAGAATCACAGTATACCGTATGTACTCGAGTATAAGTCTAGAAATATTTTCCCTTTTTGGATCTTAAAAAAAACATACTCCGGACTTATATTTGAGTCCCAAAAAAAAAAAAAAAAGATTTATGAAACCGGTCAGTGTTGCGCATATAAGCAATTCCATTACTTCTTTCACTAGATTCAGTTTCGTCAATGTCACTTTCAGAGTCTAAATTGGGCCCTTATTCAATATCCAGATCTGATTCAGCCACTCGGTTAGCTGAAGCATTTTAAGGTAATGGAAATCTTTTCATAACTCAGGTCTCGCTAAATACTGAGATCTCATTGCTGCTTAGCAACAACCGACAACAACAAATAGACTTTCAGGGCGAATGAGTGAACAAACTTTATTTTCAAAGGGTTGAGAATTTGGCACGCAGGCCCTCTGACATTCTGCCCTTCCCTTTTCTCATCTTTTATACTGAATTCATTTATTCTCACATGCATTTTACGTATTAATGAGGTGATTTAAAGCATTTTTAATGGGAAAAGAGTAAAGCTGAAAGTGAACAAAATTTGCAGAAAGCCAAGGAAATTCCAAAGCAATGACAAAATTCAGAATCGATGAAAAACTCAATTCGACTTATAATTGGATCTTTCATTTTGGACTGTTTTTAATTCCTAAAGTCTTGGCGGTCAACTTATAGTTGGTCAACTTATACTCTAGTAAATACGGTATATAATTCTACTTCAGAATTGAGCATCACAGTATATATATTTTTTCGGAGCAAGAGAATCACAGTAAATACATTTTGACTATGGAGCGAAAAGAATCGCAGTACATATATTTTGACTTATAAACCACAGTGCATACTGCTAGATTTGCTTAGAAACAGTTATAGAGTTTGACAACAACAACAAATGGAGAATCCCATCATAATACACTCGACCAATATGGAACTCCTCAGCTATATCCAGAGAAAACTAAATTAGAATCTTCAACACAAATGTGAAGTCAGTCTTGCGGTATGGCTCAGAGACATGGCATGTCTCCAGATAGTATCACCTCCAAGCTACAGACATTTGTAAATAGATATCTATGACGGATCCTCCGTATAAGATGGCCAGATGTAATAACAAATATAGAGCTAAGGAAAAGATGCAGGCAACAGCCAATACAAACAGAAATTAAGGTAAGAAAGTAGGGATGGATAGGACATACACTCAGAAGAGAAAAATCAAGCACAACCAGAATTGCCCTTGACTGGAACCCACAGGGGAAAAGAGAGTGGGGAGGCCAAAGAGAACTTGGAGAAGAACTGCTGAAGAGGAGGCTAGGGAAATTGGAATGACTTGGGCACAGCTGAAAAAGACAGCCCAGAATAGAAATCGATGGAGAGCAACTGTTTCTGACCTATGTTCCACAGGGAACGAAAAGGAATGATGATGATGATCATAATGCACACAATTTGACTTGTGAGCAAGGAGAGTCCCTTGAAAATATATATAGTTTGGTTTGTACATATTGGTGACAGTAGACAAGGTCGCTATGTTGCCAGACTGGCTGTCCTTATTTACATTACATCCAGCCTTAACCTAACCCCCAACCCAGTTTTCGAACTTTGTCAAACAGCTAGTTTTAACCTAACACCAACCCTGTTTTGAGCTTTACCAAACAGCTAACCTTTGTTAAAATTAATAACGCCTGACATACAATGAGGCAGTTTAATAAGTGAAAAAAAAAAATCCAACTTGAAGCGAAATGCCACATTTTTTACCAACATGGCGGCCTCCAGTCTACTGTCCACTGCAAGGTCCGTTTGGTCCATAAACAGGAAGAATTGCCTCAGAATGTGTACCATTTGATTTCAGAAGAAGAATAATCCAATCATAATGTATGTAGTTTGATTTTAAGATCTGGAAGAAACCCTCCACAGTGTTTACAGTCTGCGTTAAGAATAAGACAGTGCCAAGTGGCAGAGTGTTTAGAGTGCTTGAGGTAGAGTTACTGGGTTCAAATCAGGTAACATCATGCTTCAGATTACCCGGCTGTAAATGGGTACATGACTGCTCTTGAGCTTAGGGAAGGCAGAGGCATTGAGGAAAGGAACCAGTCAGCCCCACCTCATAAACCTGAGACACAGGCTCTAAAACTTCACCCCTCTAAGGCAGTATCTGCTATGGGGCTAAATTTTCTTAATTTTTTTTTTGTAAGAAGAGGAAGAAAAAAAGGCCTCAGCAATAGATCAATTGTATGTCATTTAGCTGCTGTGTTGTTGTTATTTTCTGAAAGAATAATTAAAACCTTTATTTAAAATGGACAGTTGTACAGGATATGCATAATAGTGAAAAATGCATGCAGATTTTCATAGCCATGGCCTAGTTCTTACACTGGACTATCTATGTTCAAGCACTCATTCACTTCTATTTTTTACCTTTTTTTTCATTCTTTGTTTCTTCCTGTTGTGCACATCTGGTGACCTTGACCTCGTCTCCTCTGTCCCCGGGGTATTGGGGGTTCTAGCCACACAACTCTGGTGGTCCCGCGTCCAGTAAGAACGCACCCCTGGTGAAAACTGAGAAACGTTCTGTCACCTATGAGAGAGGCGACTCTCCGTATGACTTGGACGACGGCATATTGGTCAGTGCACATTCGCACAGCTCAAGACTGCAGACAGTAGAAACTACCACTGTAAGTTGAAAAGTTTTGTGCACCACAATGGCGAGCAAGGCACACATGATGTAATACGCTATACAGATGTGAGAGCAAGAATGTTATGAGAACTATTATTAATTTACGTTATCATTATTCTCATTATCATCATTCTCATTATCATCATTCTCAATATCATCCTCATTCTTATTATCATAATTGTCATCATCATTATCATAATTCTCGTCATTATCATCATTCTCATTATCATCATTCTCATTATCATCATTCTCATCATCATCATTCTCATCATCATCATTCTCATCATCATCATCATCTCATCATCATTGTCATCATCATCATTCTCATAATCATCATCATTATCATCATCATCATTATCATCATCATTCTCATCATCATCATTGTCATCATCATTCTCATCGTCATCATTGTTATCATCATCATTCTCATCATCATCATTGTCATTATCATCATTCTCATTATCATCATTCTCCTCATCCTCATCATTATCCTTCAACTCCTCCAGGTACATAAACTCTTGTCAAGTCCTCTGGCCATCAAAAAAGGTCTTTCCATCCCTTTCATCTCTGTCTCCAGTTCTCTTCTCCGTGTATTTTGTGTTTCACCCTCTACTTCTCTTACCCTGGGAGTTTCACAACAAGGACTATCTCTTAATGTTTTCAAAATGTGTCCTCAGTGGTGGGTCCTGCCTGTCGCCAGCAATATTTTTCACATATTGTTCTTCCGCTGTCCCAGTTCTTGTCATGAGTTCCACATTGATGATTTTTTCTCATACAATTTCAATTCCTTTGTTCTACTTTAGCTCGCATTTATGAAAATCTGGAACTTCTTGGTTTCTGTTTTTGTTCTCCATGTTTGAGAGCCATACAGTAGAACCGACTTCACATTTGAGTTGCAGATTCTGGTTTTTGTGTTGCTTTTTATCTATATATATATATATATATATATATATATATATATATATATATATATATATATATATATATATATATATATATATATATATATATATATATATATATATATATATATATATTCATCCAAAGGAGCATAGGCCTTCAACAAACACATGCCAAGTCCTCCTGTCACCTGCCATCATCTCAAGTTCTTTCCACGTTCTCCTCACCATTTTCACCTCTGTTTCCAGCTCTCTTCTCCATGTGCTTCTTAGTCTTCCTCTGCCTCTCTTGCCCTGGGGGTTCCAGAACAAGGACTGCATTGTAATGCTATCAACAGGTTTCCTCAGTGTGTGTCCTATCCATCGCCATCGTCTTCTTCTCATCTCTTGTTCCACTGGCACTTGTCTAGTTCTTGTCCTCAGTTCCACGTTGGTAACCTTGTCATACCATTTTAATCCCTCTATTCTACGCAAGTACCCATTTATGAAAGTCTGTAGCTTTTTGGTTGTTGTTCTCCATGTCTCAGAGCCATATAATAGGACTGACTTCACATTTGAGTTGACTTTTGTTACTTTGCATAGTAATTTTTTTTTTTTTAAGGTCTGTGAAATACATTTACTTGTACATAAGTTGTCTTTCCCCACTACAGTCTGTTTTTTTTTCAGAATTCCTCCCCCCCCCCCCTTTTTAAAAAAAAAAACGATATGATTAACAGTAGCTTAATGATATTTCTTCACAGTTGCATGATATATAAAATGCTCTTTCGAACTACGGACCTATAATTTGTATTAGGGTGTTTTTTTTTTTCTTCAAGCATGCTGTCAGTAATGTCGGGCATTGTAATTAAATTTGTTTGTATGTTTCTAAGAAATGGTTATGTTGTTTAAATAATATATTCATTTATTAATTGTCACACCTTACTATTTATTCAATCATTAGTCATTAATTTCCCTTGTCACACATTATGGAGAAGCCCCAGCAGATTCCCCCCCCCCCCCCCGTGTGTCCCTGCAAGAAGCCAACTGTAAAGTGCTCATGTATTCTTACAGCTGTAGTTAGTTTCTATAACAATTTGTTTTTATCATGAAGTTGCCAGCCTAATGCACAGCCTCATGTTAGTCACCTCCTACAAAAAACATCTTCCTCATTCGCCCTGAAAAGGACGTTGGTTGCGTTGTGTCCATTTACAGCAAAGCTGTGATATTTGCACCTTTCAATGAACACATCCGACTTCTGCATGCCATATTTTGGGACCGGGCTTGCCTTCCCTCTTCGATCCCTACTCTCCCAAAAAACATCTGCAGGAGCATTAGTTCTTTGTTTTCTTTGTCTCCGCAGACGCCCCTGGGAAGTACATGAGCTGGATAATATATAGCGAGGGATATTTCTTTAAAACTCAAGAGTTATAACTAACCAGTTAATCTTGTGCTTATGTTCTAGGTCATAATGAAAGTCATTATAGCTGCAGCTGTTATGGCTCATGGCTGATAGTTGCCAGTTAGCATAAATGTTTTTCTGCCAAAAGAAATGATCTTGTGTGGCATGCAAAGGACATAATTTGTCCAGAATGGACAGATGAAAGTTGTATTTTGTGCCAAGTAACAGTTTTTGTTTTCACATAATTTTTGCTTTCACCTGTAGAAATGTTGTACTGGACCGAGGTTTTAGCTGTAATGATAATTTTACAATTATTTCTAAGTTGACAAATCACGCAGGAAGAAGTTGCATGTTTCTTTGATTAATTTCTTCCTCTGTGTCTGTAATGTTTGTCATTTATTTTTTCATTGTTTTAAGCCCTTTTGAAAAAAAAAAAAAATGTCCAGTGATTTAGTTTATAGGTTTGTATATATTTATTGAATTGTAAAATGTAAAAAATTACATGAAGGAGAAACCATTAAGAGAACACAAACCTTAGATTCATCATCATCGTCACCATCAGGGCCTTTGCCTTTCATTACTTCTAAAGAGCATGGCACAAACGCTGCAGTTGGATCCGTGCAGGATGCCTGTACTAAACTCTTCATATAAATTTGCAGTTTATTTTTCAAAGAAAGTTGCCAGCCCCATACAAAACACACAGACACATTAGTTGACTGGCTCAGCAGGGCATGATGAAGCAAGTGGGTTCTAATCTGTATGTGTCTCAGCCTTTAGAACGTTATCAAGACAAAATATATGTTCAGTCTTAACAAACAAAAAAAAGCAACATGCCAGTATTCAGACTTGGAAAATTATTGACATCAAAGATCCTAAACTTCAATATTAGAACAAGAGTTTACATAATAGTTATGACATCCACAGAAGTGAGACATGGAATATAATAATAATAATAGTAGTGCCCATCGCAAGTGAAGATGGCGACAGCTTCAGACTTGAGTTATGATACCTCTGTGCCATGATCTCATGTGGTTAAATTAGTCCTATTTTAGCCCTACAGGCCCTGCCACCCTCGGGGCACACATGGTTAGAGTCGATAATAGTGTTGCTGTGCATTCTGACCTTTCTTGCAGCACGCTTGCCTTCTGCCTTATCATGGAATATAACGAACAGGAGCAACAGTTGGATACATTATGTAGGGAACAGTTGGCTGAGTGAGGTCTAGTGAGGATAACTTCACTGGAGATCACTCATTCTTTCACCATCTATTGGAGTATGGGTCTTCAATAAATTCATGTGAGACCTTCCTGTCTAGTGCCATCTTTCAAGGTCTTTCCCTGTCTTCATATCCATTTCTTGTCTGTGTACAGTTCCCTTCACTACGTGTTTTGTGCCATCTTTCAAGGTCTTTCCCTGTCTTCGTTATCAATCTCTTGTCTGTCTACAGTTCCCTTCACCACGTGTTTTTCGATCACCCTCAATTTCTTTCTCCTACAGGATAAGGACTGCCTTGTAATGCTGTCAGCTGATTTCGCAGTGTATGTTCTATCCAGCACCAGCGTTGTTGTCCTCTGTTGCAAGGTGGTTTGCTCTGAACAATGTTCCATGTGATATGAATAAAACAATTATAAATTTCTGGCCATTGTTTTTTTCTTTGATATGTTAGTTTTTTTCATTCAGTGATAGTGCATCGTGCCTTCGATGGAAGATTAAGCGAATGCGGGGGTGGAAGATTCCGAACAATACTTGAACCTTGGAATACGATTGATTTGATAAGTCATTTCATTGAGTCCATACATTTAATTCACAGTTGTACACACAGGATGATCATTTCAAATAGGAGTAGAGCATAAGTCCATATAAGTCATGCATAAATTAATCAATAACGTAGACTGCTGGTTTACGTGTCAATGTCCGTTTAAGGATACAATGCAGTATTGTCGTCAGAACATCACAGCTATATGCACGCGCAGCTAGACATGGCTACCTGCCGACAGTGAGACTGCGAGTCTGAATATATTCATACGAATTTGACGATTATTCTTCTCCTTCTGAGAATTCTAGTTAAATACTAACCTCCATAAATTTCCCTCTCATATAGAGTTCTAGGACTGACCCTGATCCATCAAAAATGCACATAAAATGGCTATATCATGCCATTGAATTGGAAGGTTAGAAAAACGCAGCTATTCAGCTTGGCGGTCAAGTAACAAAGGGTAGCGTTTCTTAGTTACCGACTGTGACCCAAACAACGCTATACACGTCATAATCGATCGTGTATGGAGCGTTCAATAATTGAAACATCTATCGCAATATATTAAATGCCTTAACCTTTACAATTGCACGTCTGATAACCTTTAGCAGACGGCGTTAATATCATATACCGTAACAATTCCCTGTACACCGGGAAAAAAAAATCGATAGATTTTTTTTCAAGATCTATCCGACTTAACAATTTTTCAAAAAAAAATTTAACACAATTGTGACATATGGCCGACGATGTTCTGAGTAGAACCGTGTTGCGGTCATGTCAACTAACTATTTGTCATAGTCATCTAACATTAATCATATTATATATCAATATTATACATATTATTATATCAACTAAATAAAATGTCCAATGTTAACAGTGAATGATAGAATTAAATTAAAGTAAGGTCTGTCGTATTAGTATGTCATATAGGAATTAATTTGACTAATTAAAATTAAATTAATTAATTAAATTAAGAGATAAATTATTAAGATTCTAATGTAACGCGATGTTATGAGAGAAGAAAAGACAAAATAAGTGAGAAGAAATAGAAAGAAATTCGAATATAAGTTTAACTTAATTGTGTGTGTTAAGTGTTAGTGAATAATAACTATCTAATTTAACTAACTAAATAATGTATAGGTACATTAAAAAAAAAAATATTAATCTAATACTTGTGTGAGATTTATTTTCTCTTTTCATAATTTCTTCTTTTTATATTTCGTTCTCTTTTTTTTGTTCCTTCATTTCATTTTTTTCTCACATTTCATTTTATTGATAATAATTCAATTAAGAAGTTAAGTTAACTAATTAATTAGTATAGGATATGATGATCCATCCGTAGTCTTGATCCTGATGAATTCTTTTAGGCAAAAAAATGTTCAAACGTTTACGTTGGAAAGAAATGTCATTTATCCCAGCATCCAAGAATTAAGTGCACATAGGATAATAAGTTCGACTTGTCGTCAGATATTGTTCCATGATTGTTCAACGAATATTCATATATCGTGTATGGACGTTAGACGAAGTTTGAATGTCAATATGTATACCTTGATTGTCTTTAGTTCCATTCTGTGATGCATATAGTGTTTATAAAGTTTAAATTGAAGGCAAGGTTAGTTCCTTTATAGTTGATATGTTTTAGGAATGTTAATGTTGATTATTCGTCGTCAATAGGATTACGTGACAACGCATCCGCCACAATGTTTTCAGTGCCAGGATATGTTCAATGGAGAATTCAAATGGCTGTAGGATGATTGCATATCTGGCGAGTTTCTGGCTTTTATGATTAGATCGACGCAAGGATGCTACAGCACGTTGGTCCGTCTGTATGGTGAAGGGAGCACCAAGCAGGAACTTTTCGAGTTTAGTTATTGCCCATATCACAGATAAAAGTTCCTTGTCCACTGTGGAATACTTTGTTTCTGCCGGCTTCAGCTTTCTTGAAATATATAAGGTAGGATGTAGAATGCCATCATGATTCTGGAGCAGGCATGCACCAATGCCGTAGTTACTAGCATCTGTTCGTAAGAAAAATCTTTTGGAAGCATCGGGAAGTCTTAAAATTGGTTCATGCGAGAACAAATTTTATAATTTTGTTGAAAGTTTCATTGCATGTACCAGTCCATGTCACCTTCACCGGCATGTCTTTTTTTAACAATGAAGACAATACAGCCGTGATGGATGACAAGTTTGGTATGAATCTACTGTAATATTGAACAAGTCCTAACAAACTCCTGACCTGTTTCTTCGTCTGAGGAACTGCTATGTTTAGAATTTTGGAGACTGTACTAGGTAACGTTCGGATATATCCCGATCCAATGATATGTCCCAAAAAGGTTATCTCATTACACGCGATTTGCACCTTTGTAGGTTTAGCAGTTAGATGATAATTCCTTAGAGTGTCGAAAACATATCTAAGTCCCGAAACATGTTCCTCAAACGACGAACTAAACAAGCATATGTCGTCAATATATGTAATAACGTCTGGTCTACCTGATAAAATTTGTCGCATCAGGCGAATGAAGGTAGCTGGCGCATTAACAAGCCCAAAAGGCATCACATTCCACTGGTATAGACCTTGTGGAGTGGAAAATGCGGTGTAGTACTTAGCCTTTTCGGTCAGTGGTATCTGCCAATAACCTTTAGTTAAGTCTATCTTACTAAATATAGTTGCGTTGGATAGACGTGGCAGTAAGTCGTCGATAAGTGGATGTGGTTCGCTGTCAACTATAGTCTTAGCATTTAATTTTCTATAATCAACACATAGTCTGATGTTATTGTCCTTCTTCCGGACAATCACTAATGGAGAAGAGAATGGCGAATTACTAGTCTCAATGATTCCCAGAGACAACATCTGTTCAAGTTCCTTAGTAGTTTTAGCAAGGAAATGTAAAGGAACAGAATAGGGATGTACACGAATAGGTGTATCATCATTGAGAGTAATGTCATGACTGATAGCCGATGTGCGACCCGGGACGTCGGTCAATACATCTGGATAAGATTGTAATAGATTAGCAATCTGTAGACGCTGTTGCGGTGTAACCGTTGAAGAGATGGTTACATCCCGCCAAGATTCAGTAGGTTGAACTACTGGTACCGGTAACGGTAACTGTACCTCAGGAAAAGAAGATTCTTCTTCCTGGATGACAGATAAGTTAGAATAATAACAAGTAGATACTGTGTTGTCATCTAGTTCATGAAAAATTGACTGTAAGTGTTCAGGACGTGTATGAAATTGCTTGAGCATGTTAATATGAAATATCTTTTTGTGTCCCTTGATATCTAAGACGTAATCAACGTCGGAAATTTTATCAATGACTTTGTAAGGACCATTCCAAGATATCAATAATTTATTGTTATTGTGAGGAAGTAACACATAAGCCTCGTCGCCTGGGAATAATTGGCGTAATCGTCGAGACCTATTTTGTAGAGATCGAGCCTTAGCTTTTGCAGCCTCAGAAGAAGCTGTTGCCAACTGGCAAGACTCAATAATGTTCTTCCGAAGATTAATCACGTACTCGTAAGATGACTGAGTGTCCTGAGTCATCTCCGCGTCAATTAATAAGTTTTTTTATTAGTCCCATAGGACCTCTTGGGGGAGCACCAAAAACTAATTCAAAGGGAGAGAAGCCAGTTTGTTCATGCGGTACCTCCCGATAAGCAAATAGAACAGCTGGGAGTGCTCTGTCCCAGTCATGAGGGTGCTTAGCAGTAACCTTATGTAGTAGTTGTTTAAGTGTACGGTTAAGTCTTTCAACCGCACCATTACTCATAGGATGATAAATACTACTTAAATTCCTATCAATGTTCCAAGTTTTCATGACTTCCTTCATGGTGTCAGATATAAACTGTGACCCATTGTCAGATACAAGTTTTCTAAGAATCCCTATTCTAGAAAAGATGAGATGTATCAATCAGCTACATCTGTGGTAGTGGTGGTCTTTAATGAATGTTTCTGGCCATCGTGGTATAAAAAAATGGAATCAATATACCTATAAAATAAAATCTATTTCTGGCCGATGGTGGAAAATAATTAATCTATGTGCCATCTTGTCAAGCTTTACCTCTTAATCTGAATGCGGTCCTTTAAATCAAATTCTGATATTTCTTGAATAGGTTAATGAAAACATATTTGGCTTAAAAGGTCCATAAAAAAAAATAGAAGATGGAAAGTCAATTTTGACCAAAATATCTCCATCTGTTTCCAAGTTAATCCTAAAAGTAAAAATGTTCACAGACTAGATTTACTCGTAGAATGAAGACCTAAAGTCCTATAAGCACAATTGATATCTCATGTCGGTTTGTAAATGATTTACCAATATCGTAAATAGAATAATTATTGTTTTTCAAATTTTATCAAAACCTTTTTAATAATTTTAGTTATTATTACCAAATAAGGAAAAATATCAACCAAATTAATAGGTTATTATAAAATTATTTGAGCTTTGTCTAAAATACTCATAATGTATCCCTGTCCAATAAAAATATGGCTTATCCATGATAAAAACTATCTTGGCCTAGTTCCAAAAAAAATTAGATGAAATAAAAATGCGCATAAAAATAAAGCCATTTAAAGTTGCAATTTTGCCTGTTGTAATTTTTTATTGTCTTTAATATTGTTAAAATTAATGCCAATATCAAAGGATGAGTCCCAAAAAATCAATTATAAAAAAAAAAATAAAAATAAAAAACCTAATGTAAATCAATATTATAAAAAAAATAAATATTTAAAATTAAAAAAAAAAAATTAGAATTAAAAAAAAAATCCGGTAAATACCAAAAAATAAATTTTTAAACCATAAGTGAACTGTAACACCATTTGGATCCATTCTTGCCATTACCAGTTTTCCCAATGTCATCGTTGTTTCCCGTGTATTCAACCATGTGGATGAATCTAAACAATTTTAAAATTACGCCTCTATGGATAAATACCCTATAACCGCATTTAAGCCAAACGTGCTGTAACAATTCGTAATTATTTTGCAAGGGTGAAAGGAAATATAAGTGCTAACGTAACCAATTTAATTTAAAATCGTTGACACATGCCCCAAATTTTATTTTTACAACCCGCCTTAGGGGTCAAATTGGGAATAAATCTACTAAATTCCTTTCAATTTTCCAACGTTTTATGACTTCCTGTCAGAAATCTGGCCCTGGTGGTCAACCAGTTATGTGATTGTGGACCCATTTAAGCCTGATAAAAAGCTTTTTCTTTTCCCAATTCTTAAGATATTGTAGTGCATCAGCTATGAGTTCCTGTCCGGTGGTGCTTTAATGGGATAGCTTTTCTAAAATCGTCTGCACAAAATGCACGTAAAACCAAGGACGAATCTATATGTCCTCGGGCCGTATGGTAGCAATGGACCAACTGTATATCTTTTGGCCATCTTGTCAAAATGTCTTTACTGATATCCGCAAGCCTGAATAGGCGCCGTGTGAAAAGCTCCACGTGCTTTCACTTCTTGGCATGTAGTACAGGAACGTACATACTGCGAAATATCTCTTGACACTCCTGGCCAAAAGATGAAGACAGTACTCGAGATCGTGTTCGAGTATATCCCATATGTCCAGCACAATGTGAGTCATGTGCATGTTGAAGAATGTACCGTCTAAAAGTATACGGGACCATAACTTGTTGTTTCATTTGTGATTTGTCATTAGAACATGTAATCAATATGTCATTTTTAATAACAAAACAATGTTTATTATTACCTGAGGATAGATTGTCAACTTTATCAACCAGCTTAAAAAATTTTTTTAAAGATTTATCCTCCTTGTTTGGTTGCAAATGTTTCCCTGTCAATAGGTGAATTGACTACAAATTCGTCTTGGTTGTCTGCATCCATTTTATTATCATCAACTTTCTCCATGAGTTGAGTCTGCGCTCTAGTCGTCACGGCGTTTCAAGTGCATAGGTTATGTTTCTCCCATTCTATAATCTCATCTGGAGTACAATCTTTACTGCCGTGTATACGACCAACCATCAGATCAGCTATAGGCTTTTTTAGCATACATACTTTTACGTTCCCTGTGAAAAAAGGTTTGTTAACATGAATAATAGCTGTGGGGTAAAACTCAATAGTTCCCCCAAAAGTCATGCAACGGACATATTCCCCCGTTGCACAGCTAGGATGTACCAGCGACTGTCGTACACCAATCGTTGTGGATCCTGAATCCCTCAGCACTGAGACGACGGATCCATTAACTAATCCCCTGTTAAAAAATTAGTAGGCCTGTTCCATCGTTGACTGCAAGACCTACCTCTGGTGTAATATGTCCGCAGTTAAGCACTGTTTCTTTCGCCTTCTGAAAAATAAGATTGCATTGTTGGCAACTATTTGCCACATTATAATTAATAGCAAAACATGCAGCAGAAGACTGTGTTGTATTATTGTCAAGTGGGACCTGAGCTATAGGGGTAGTATTATTTGTAACTGCCGCCCCTGTATTATGGTTGTAATGAGATGATCCCCCGAGAATGAGATCGATTCCGAGTATAATTGTTAGAATTATCTCGTCGTCCTCTATATAGTAACTATTATCTCGATGTCTCGAGCCATGATTATTACCATTCCAGTTACTATTATTATTGGGAGTATGTGATCGATTATAATTAGTGTTATGTTGACCATTGTGGTAGTTTGTTTGAGGTGAATAATTTCTATCTCGTGATCTACCTCTGTTGAACTCATTTTTATTGTTGAAATCATTATTATGTCCCTTCTGAAAGTTAACATTGTGATTTCTTTGGAACCTGCTTCTGTCTACACTGTGATGTCTTTGTTTGTTATTATGATTGTAGGCCATATTAGACGCCACAGGTAGAGGTTCTCTTAATGAGGAGTTAGAAATGGTTGCATTCGGATGTGCCGAACAGTAGTTTAAAGAAATTTTTTCTAACTCGTCCATAGTACCTGGTTTACGCTCCTGCAAATATGCAAAAAATGGCTGGCTAACCGAAGATAATACCTTATCCCGTAGTAGTAAATCAACTAATTTGTCGTATGATTTGTTGACTTCTGCCAGTTCAACCCATCTATTAAATGTATTGCGTATGTTCGCAATGAATCCTGCAAAATCTTTTGGAGATTCAGGTAAAATTCCCTTAAATTTCAACCTACAGTGTTCCTCGTCCAGGTGAAACCTTCGTAAAAGCAAGGACTTAATAGCACCGTAGTTATTTGCTATTGATGGGTCAGCATTTTTTTAGAAGCCGTCAATGGTTCTCCAACCAAGAATTCATTTAACTTGAGTACCCATGACTCTTCAGGCAAATGGTTAGTTTTGCAAGTCTGTTCAAAACGTGACAGGAACGATGAAAGGTCGTCCACGTTCAAGTTGAGAGTGGGTAATTTAAAGTTGTAGAAATGTTTAGTTTGGCTGGATGATGATCCATTTTGTGCGTTATTATTCTGGTTTGCATCAGCACTTTGTGCTTGTAATCTTGCTGTCTCCAATTTAATACGCGCCAATTCCATTTCTTGTTGTAAAATAATTTCCTCTCGTTTCAATTTATTCTCTTCTTCCTGTCTGGCGATTGCTCTTTGCTCTTCTCTTTCACGTTGAGCAATCTCTCTCAATCTATTTTCCTTGTCAATTTGCTTCATCTCACGTTCTGCTTCCTCTTTCTTTAATGCAGCCTTTTGTTCCTCTTCCTCTTTCTTTAATGCAGCCTTTTGTTCCTCTTCCTCTTTCTTTAATGCAGCTTTTTTCTCTGCTTCTTTTCTTTCATGTTTTTTCCAGTTCTGCCTCAGCAAACTGACGAAGTTCTTGAGATTTATAACCATATTCCCGACCAATTTTAACGAAATGGTCTATAGTAAGCATTTTGACTTTTATCTGTAAGTAATTATTGATAATTACTGATTAAAATAGTCAATAGTAGCTTCAGAGTAATTATTATACTTACTCAACTTAGAAATATTCAATATAAATAATCACAATAGTACTGAACTCTAATGTCTAAGTTCAACTAATAGACAATATTTTGTAACAATATTGTATCTAAATAATACTATATCATAAATAGTTATGATATCTGTTAACTATTATGTAATTACTTCACACAATTAATCTTAATATCCAATAATGTTGGGTATGATTCCTAGTAATTATATTGTCAATGTACTAAGTCACTCTCTTAGTACCAGAAAAGTATATTAAATAATATACAATGGGTCTATTACCTCAAAGGTAGACTATAAGATTATTTTATTTGGTCAATATATATATTATATTATTATGCCCTAGGCATCTCTGATAAATTGTAGTGCTACTTTCTTGGACTATCACTGCATAATTATGCAATGTCCCATATTAACCTTAAATATCAGAAAAAATTAATTAAATTAAATTACAAGTGTATTATTGCATATAATATCATATTATTAATGTAGTATTTAATATATATTATGAGGACAAACAAAACAATGATGCAACTAAAGGGTACAAACAATGTTAAGACGCAAACAAGACATTTTCACAATTAAAAATGAATTTATGAACTAAATAAAACAAGCGGAAGTGTCACAAGCCAAATGAAGGGTCAAGGTCTGACCCGAGGTCAACTTAATATTCAAAGTACACAAAAAAAAAATGACTGCAAAAAATGATGACATCACAGGACTCATAACGGACGAACATTTAACAATCATCAAATAAATGATAGTAAGAGGAGACTGGACGAAATAGTTAACGAACATGGTACAGAACTGAATAAAATTGTTAACTGAGTACGAATAAAATACACCAGTTATCTACGGAACGGTACAGCTAACACAAATCGTCAAACGACAGCAGATTTGGACAGATAGTCCAATGGCAAACCTCAATGGGGCTTCCAAAAGTGCAATCGTTTAACTGCCCTAAGAAACGACCGAAATCAATTCAGGCATCGTGAGAGCCACAGAATCTAATTTCGGTTCATCCTCCCTACCTCCCACGAATTAACAACACATTAAGACAACAAAAAGTACATTAAACATAGGTAAAAACATGCCGATGTAGGCAGAGGGCATGGACTCAGTTAGCACTGTTTGCAATAACAACAGTTAAACACCTAGACTTATCTTTTCCGTTGCTTAGATCAGTGCTAGAGGTCGTCAACAGCTAGGCCTGTGCCTTTGACTGTCTGCTCCTGATGGGCAGGCAACGGTAGTCCATCTTGTGCATCTTGATCAATTTGAAGCGAACTAGAGAGGCGTTGAAAAGATGTCTTCTTCACTGCGACAATGCAACAGTGACGTCATGTTGCTATTCATGATCACGTGCGTCACGTCAGCTTCGTAATGGTCATGTGATCGAAACTTGATCGTAAATATTTCATTCGAAAGTCATGAAAAAATTTTTGGTTTTTGGTTGTTTTTCGTCCCCACATTGGCCACCACTGTTGCAAGGTGGTTTGCTCTGAACAATGTTCCATGTGATATGAATAAAACAATTATAAATTTCTGGCCATTGTTTTTTTCTTTGATATGTTAGTTTTTTTTCATTCAGTGATAGTGCATCGTGCCTTCGATGGAAGATTAAGCGAATGCGGGGGTGGAAGATTCCGAACAATACTTGAACCTTGGAATACGATTGATTTGATAAGTCATTTCATTGAGTCCATACATTTAATTCACAGTTGTACACACAGGATGATCATTTCAAATAGGAGTAGAGCATAAGTCCATATAAGTCATGCATAAATTAATCAATAACGTAGACTGCTGGTTTACGTGTCAATGTCCGTTTAAGGATACAATGCAGTATTGTCGTCAGAACATCACAGCTATATGCACGCGCAGCTAGACATGGCTACCTGCCGACAGTGAGACTGCGAGTCTGAATATATTCATACGAATTTGACGATTATTCTTCTCCTTCTGAGAATTCTAGTTAAATACTAACCTCCATAAATTTCCCTCTCATATAGAGTTCTAGGACTGACCCTGATCCATCAAAAATGCACATAAAATGGCTATATCATGCCATTGAATTGGAAGGTTAGAAAAACGCAGCTATTCAGCTTGGCGGTCAAGTAACAAAGGGTAGCGTTTCTTAGTTACCGACTGTGACCCAAACAACGCTATACACGTCATAATCGATCGTGTATGGAGCGTTCAATAATTGAAACATCTATCGCAATATATTAAATGCCTTAACCTTTACAATTGCACGTCTGATAACCTTTAGCAGACGGCGTTAATATCATATACCGTAACATCCTCAGTGTATGTTCTATCCAGCACCAGCGTTGGTTTCCTCACTTTTTGTTCCATAGGTATTTGTGTGATACTTTCCATTACTTCCATATTAGTGATCTTGACATACCATTTCAGTCCTTCTAGTCAACGTTAGCACCCATTTATGAAAGTCGAATACAACTTTCATTATAAGTGAGTTTCACAATGGTAACACTCTAACCTGCCAGGCATATCTTAGAACTGAGGAGCTTTGGTCATTGGGCCAGCTATCCTATCTTATAGAAACTTTAAGCCAAAATAAAAGATTTCAGCAACAATGGACAAGTCAACCAATAATTTAAATACTTCAACCCTGGCTATCAAAAGAATGGGCTGTTAAGTTGGACGCCACTGGGACTAGTATTCATTACTTGCCTGATTCTTTCAGTGGAAAGTTTTAGAGCAGGACTTCGTGTTTTTTAATTCCATTTTCTGATTTGATTTTCATTGATTGTTGAGTTTCTTGTGTTTGATTAATTCTTTTCGGTTGTGTAGTTTCCTTGCTTTATTATTGCTCTTCATCTGTGTTAATATATATTACGTGTTTGCAGTGTCTATACAATTTTTCTTTAACACGTCTATATTTCTTGTCCTTGTTGCCTAATTGTAACTGTGGCTGACGAAGGGTGAAACCCGAAACATCCTGTGTTTCATGTGTACCATTATTTGTAAAACTGATTCAATACCGTTTTATTTGTTTTTTTTATATATATATATATATATATATATATATATATATATATATATATATATATATATATATATATATATATATATATATATATATATATATATATATATATATATATATATATATATATATAGTACCTGAAATGTTTGTACCAGAGAACTGAAGACAGATGTGAGAGGTATAAAGAAGGAATGGAAAGCACAGGCTAAAAAGGCTTGGAAGATATTTATTGATGACCTATGCTCCTTGGAGTGGTGAAAGGTAATCATGCATGAGAATGTCAGCTGTTATTTTTATGCTGTGGTTGCTAATTCTGAATCATTGTGTATATCTGCAGTACAAGACAGAGAAAAATGGTGTTGTGGAAACAAAAGTGGAGCAGAGGTTTACCGTTTCCTTGGATGGCCAAGAAGACTTTGATTATGACAGTGTAAGTACAGAGCATACATCTCAGCTGTGCATCTTCCTTGAAACTGACATATAACGATATAACATTAGAACCAGCCATGTGAAGATAATTCTTCAGGTACCATGCCCAGTGTCATAGGAGATCATGCCTCTTCACAACTTCCTGTCTCCAGTACAATTTATCAATTCTGTTGTTGACCTCTTTCCATGCCACGATGTCAACTGTTCAGTATTTGCTCCGTCGTCTCTTTTTCATTCAACATTATCTGTTGTTACGATATATTCCAGCTTTCCTCTTCTCTTAACATGCCCGAAAAAAATGGATTGCTTCTTTCTAACTTGTGAAATAAGTTTCCTTTGCGTCATGGACTCTTTCAGGACATCCGTATTACTCTTTTTGGCTGTCTATGGTATTTTAACATTCGTCTGTAAAACTACATCTCTGTGGCCTCTAGTGTCCTCCCTACTTGTTTACTAATTGTCCATGACACACTCCCATATGTCAGGATTGGTTCTGTTTAAAACTGAAGAACTCTGTTTCTTACTTCCATTGACAAAGAATTGTTGCATGAAATACTCTTCGTTTTATAGAATGCTGTTTTTGCGTGAGTTATTCGGCTCTTCACTTGTGAGATGCATTTTCCATCTGTTGTTATTACTTGAAGATTATTAACATATAAAGTGCAAACAAATCAAATGCCTGCCAGACGTCTACGTAAATATTTTCAAAGGCTGAGGCTATAAACATCTACATAGAGTTTTACTAGAAATGGTATTGGTTACGGCCATATGTGCTTTCTGTGCTCCTCATATGTTCATATGTGACCTCATATGTGATTTGTATGCTTATTCAGGCTCTAGCTGATGCCATCCGTTCTGTGATAGAGTTTAACCCAGATATGTCAGTGGAGCGTATTGAATGTGTGCAGCATATAGAAGACGACAGGAATGGAAAATGAAACCCAGCATCTCAACTTTAGATGTCTTTATGTAAGTTTTTTTTTTTTTTTAAGTTTTGTAAATCCTGTAACATTTCTTCTCGTTATATTTGTATTGTTCTCTTTGTAGTTTCTTCTCTCCCCCCCCCCCCCCCCCCCCCCGGCGGTCTCTGAAGAGACAAAGGAAGAATAGGATTATTGCTTGCTCAGGGCATATCGTACAAGGTGACTAATATGAGGTTTAGCATAGGGCAGGCAGGCAACCTCTTGATGTCAAACATTGCTGCAGAAATTATCACTGCCATGAGCATTTAACTGCTTTGTGCAGGCTTCCCATGGGGCTAGCTGCAGTGGTGGTTGCATGCTGAATAAGGACCACAAAGGAAAATGGTGATGGTTAAATTTATAATGCATCTCTTTACTGTTTATATTGTCTACCATACATTTGTTTATTAAGAAAAAATGTCAGTGTATAGTTTATCTGTTTATTCTTTCAGTTGCTTTTTAAAACAAAGTTTTTTTTGTTTTTTTTTAATCTGTTGGTCTATCATCCAGTGTTTCAATTATTACATTTTTATTCTTGTAGTTGTTTTATTTTAAATTAAAAATTTAGAGCTGGAAATTGATCAGCTGGTAAATTATCATGCTGAGGATGATCATGCCATTGTGTACACTGATGGGTCTGTAGTTCGTGGTGAGAAATCAGTGTGGGGCTTCTGTGCTAGAGTAAAGGGCAGAATTGTCGTTGAACATAGCAGGGCTTACATGATAACAACCTCCAGCATGAGAATGAAGGTGGAGGCAGCTACTGCATCCTTAAGGTGGCTGTCTGAGACTTCATTAAAAAGGGCAGTTATTGTATTATTATCAGGGACCTCAAGATGCAGCAATAGTGAATGCAGTCAGCGACCCATAGCTGTACTGCCTGCATCAGGACCAGCGAACCAGAGCTGGTCAAAACCGCACTCCACCTCCACATGGTGGTCCTGGAAACAGTCTGCAGCAGTGCAGTCTGGCTGAGCGAGTGCGGATCGAAATGGGAAGGCAAACCCGGTCCCTAAAAAATGCCGTGCTGAAGTCGGATGTGTCAACCAAAAGGTGCAGATATCACAGCTTAGGCGTAAACAGACACAACGCAACCACCGTCCTTTTCAGGGCGAACGAGGAAGAAGAAGTATTAGACTCACAGTCCATGCTTCAGAAGGTCCAAAGTGGATGGCTCCAGCATGAATGGAAAACCTTTGTAGAAGCCTAGAATCTTCAGGAACTGGTATGGATCTACTGTCCTGGTCATGCAGGGGTATGCGGCAATGAAAGAGCTGATAGACTAGCTTCAAGAGCACCCATAGAAGGTGTATTGGATAAGGAAGAGATACCGAGGGCAGTTAATGATCACCTGTTAGAGAATGACACTGCATTCGATGAATCATCAATGCTAAAATTGTTGGAATTTGGCATCAAACGTAAGACCAGGAAGGATGGACGTATGAGAGGATGCATCCGGCTTGTATATAACCAATGTGCAATAGTAATAATTAGCATTCATACTCTTTGACATTTGCTGAGGGAGACTGAGCACCTATGGGTTTATCCACAGTGCAGTGACGTGGATTCTGATCAACAGTAACAATCCTTGAGTTAAAACACAAAGGATGTAAGCAGGAATTGAAGAATATAGCCTCATATAGTTTCTGGAAGGTCTCTGACAAGACAAACAAAGGGCTACTACTCCCCATCATGCCTGCTGTAAAAGTCAACTAGTATGATTGTGCATGGGGATGGCAACCTCAGCATATAAAACAATTTGTTACAAAAACCCACCATTCATAAGTTTGTGCTTTGGTGTAGGTTTCCTCGAGGGGCCACTTGCAGTGTTGGGCTGCATGTTCCATAAGGAGTGAAAAAGGTGATGATGATGATGATGGGGAATATGAGAAAAACTTGAGTTCAGTCACAATGATTTCTCACAGATACAAGTTTTTGTTACTTTAGCATACATTGTTTTTTTTTTCTCCACAGAAAATTTTTGTCTATGCCTTCATTGTCAAGCCTGTGTACAGTATCAACATAGTGAAGATGTGCCTGCATGATCACAACTGTGTGCTTTTAATATTACGATTAGGCTTTTTGCATATCTGAATGTAACTAAACATATATATGTTATGTCCTCTATTTAATTATTAAATTTGTAAAGTTGAGTTGAACATGAATAGGCTCTGCCCTCTGTTTGATCATGTATAGACTTTGTTCTCTGTATAATAGTTTTTTTAATGTATTCAATATGTTATGTGTTTAAGTAATTATGCATGTAAGAATATTCTGAAATAATTATACACGTATAGAATATTCTGAAAAAATGGTAGACATATAGAATATTCTGAAATAATGGTAGACGTATAGAATATTCTGAAATAATGATAGACGTTTAGAATATTCTGAAATAATGATAGAGGTATAGAATATTCTGAAATAATGATAGACGTATAGAATATTCTGAAGTAATGATAGACATATAGATTATTCTGAAATAATTATACACGTATAGAATATTCTGAAATAATGATACACGTATAGAATATTCTGAAATAATGATACACGTATAGAATATTCTGACATAATGATAGAGGTATAGAATATTCTGAAGTAATGATACACGTGTAGAATATTCTGAAATAATGATAGAGGTATAGAATATTCTGAAATAATGATAGACGTATAGAATATTCTGAAATAATGATATACGTATAGAATATTCTGAAATAATGATAGACGTATAGAATATTCTGAAATAATGATAGACGTATAGAATATTATGAAATAATGATAGACGTATAGAATATTCTGAAATAATGATAGAGGTATAGAATATTCTGAAATAATGATAGACGTATAGAATATTCTGACATAATGATAGAGGTATAGAATATTCTGAAATAATGATAGACATATAGAATATTCTGAAATAATTATACAGGTATAGAATATTCTAAAATAATGATAGACGTATAGAATATTCTCAAATAATTATACAGCTATAGAATATTCTAAAATAATGATACACGTATAGGATATTCTCAAATAATGATAGACGTATAGAATATTTATTTGAATACTGTAAAAATTAAGGAAGTCCCAAAGCAGATACTGCCATAAGGGGAGTGAAGAGTAACAGACGTCACTTAAAACTAGGTCTCTAATCTATTATGGGGGTTACTGGTTCCCTTCCTTACTGCCTTTGCCTACACTAACTCAGAATCAGAGGTGGTTACCCATTTACAGCTGGGTAGACTGGAGCTTGAAGCTGCTAGGTTTTGACCTGGTAACTTTGCCTCCAGAAGTGATTTAACCAATCTGGCACTTGCCACTCTTGATTACTGTCCATGTCTCGAGTATCTCTTCTGTTTGATAAGCATAAACAATATCTCTTCTGTTTGATAAGCATAAACAGAATATCTCTTCTGTTTGATAACCATAAACAGAATATCTCTTCTACAACTGATTCTGTTTGATAACCATAAACAGAATATCTCTTCTGTTTGATAATCATAAACAGAATAGCTCTTCTGTTTGATAAGCATAAACAGAATATCTCCTGTTTGATCAGCATAAACAGAATATCTCTTCTGTTTGATAACCATAAACAGAATATCTCTTCTACAACTGATTCTGTTTGATAACCATAAACAGAATATCTCTTCTGTTTGATAACCATAAACAGAATATCTCTTCTGTTTGATAAGCATAAACAGAATATCTCTTCTGTTTGATAAGCATAAACAGAATATCTCTTCTGTTTGATAAGCATAAACAGAATATCTCTTATGTTTGATAAGCATAAACAGAATATCTTTTCTGTTTGATAAGCATAAACAGAATATCTCTTCTGTTTGATAACCATAAACAGAATATCTCTTCTGTTTGATAACCATAAACAGAATAGCTCTTCTGTTTGATAAGCATAAACAGAATATCTCCTGTTTGATCAGCATAAACAGAATATCTCTTCTGTTTGATAAGCATAAACAGAATATCTCTTCTGTTTGATAAGCATAAACAGAATATCTCTTCTGTTTGATAAGCATAAACAGAATATCTCTTATGTTTGATAAGCATAAACAGAATATCTTTTCTGTTTGATAAGCATAAACAGAATATCTCTTCTGTTTGATAACCATAAACAGAATATCTTTTCTGTTTGATAACCATAAACAGAATATTTCTTCTGTTTGATAACTGTACATAAATAGAATGTGTCTTATGTTTATGATAACTATAAATACATCTAACATGTCTTCTGTTAGATAACTGATCATGTAAACATGTTGTCCTCAGCTTTATAATTGTAAATAAATTTGTGTCTTTTTAATAACTATACAGAGTATGTCCTAAGCTTTATAACTGTCCATATATATATATATATAGTGTCTCTCTGATAACTATACACATACAGGATAATTGGAAAGTCACTTTCTGTATTTAAATTGTTATTTCTTCACTCCTAACTAATTTATATGAAATAAACATCACTGTAAATTGCTATTTATTAACACGAAGTATTGTTTCACATTAACATAACAACTCAGTGTATGATCCAGTTTTTTAAACACATGATTTCATATTGGGCAGATATTTTTGCTGTGTCTTGCAACGTCAGGTTATCAGATATTTCAGATTTTGTTGTTGTTGGTGGGAATACAAAAATAAAACTTATTTATCAAATGGCTGTTATCGCTCGTTGTTTTGATATTTGTTTCTCATGTATCCAATGGATACAAGTGAGGGTATGCACATTTAAAAACAGGTAGTGACTTTTCATTTGTCCCATAGAGTACTCAAACATGTCTAGAATGTTTTCTGTTTGATAACTATACATGTTTAGTTATGTTATGTGTTTGATAACTATGCATCTACAGAGTATGTCCTCTTTTTGCCTTTTAAATGTTTTAATATACAAGTTCTGCTGCAAAGTTGTTTAGATTAAAGTGAGTAACTGTGTTGAAATTGTGTAGTTGTCTTAAGTTTTCTCTTTGTGGAGTTTTTCTTTGTCTTGTTTCTTGATGAAAGCCTTAAAATAATCATTGGTATTCATTTTACCCACTGTTATTGCGATTGGTATATATATATATATATATATATATATATATATATATATATATATATATATATATATATATATATATATATATATATATATATATAATAAAATTGCAAATCTTTCACATCTTTAACACTCAAAATATCTTATGTTCCATTCATTATAGAGAACTGAAACTTTGCACAGAGCTCCCATTCTTGGTAGATTTTAATCTGTCACATTTTGAATGGCATTGACACAGCTGATTATATATGTATGTGGGAGCAGCGCTGGTGTAATGGTTACCACACTGCGCTAGCGATCAGGGGTTCAAGGTTCAAGCCCGGGCGCGGGCATTTGTAGGAGTGTCTTCGACCGGAATTTTGACTGAATAACCTGAACAGCTCCTGAGATAAACCCTCTGTGGATGGGAAGGAGCAAAGCTCCTGACCGGGTTGGAAGGAAAGTCCACAGGCTCCCCAGCCCCTCAATGACATGTCATTGGGCTGAAAGCCAAGTGCCGCTGGTTAAGGAGAAAAAAAAAATATGTGTGTGTGTGTGTATATATATATAGACGACGGTGGACCCAGGACATCACAGAGAGTCTGAACTTGTCTTTGGCTGATGCAGGTCGACTTGCCCAGAATCGTGATGCATTCAGAGCAGCTGTAATGGAGACAACGTTCTGGAAAGAATATGTCACATGATGATGATGATATATATATATATATATATATATATATATATATATATATATATATATATATATATATATATATATATATATATATATATATATATATATATATATATATATATATATATATATATATATATATATATAGATGAAGTGGAAATAACTTCATTAAAGCAAAGGAAATTAGAGGGGTGGGTTTCAGTTTATGAAAGTGCCGTTCAATCAAGGTGAATATTCAAATAACTAGGTCATCTGCGAGACAAAGTAACTTGTGAGTGCATTGTTTTAAAATTGACAAATTATACAATAAGTTGAATAATCTAGTTTTATATTCCTGGGGGGGGGGGGGGGGAAGTTAATGTTGGTCAAAGAGAGTTCAAAACAAATCAGGCTTTGCTAATCCTGGTATTGACAATCACATTTGGTCCTCCTGTTTTGTCTATAGATGGGCACATCAAATTATTTCTTTTGGCTATGATCAAAGTGTTGGCACAGATCAAAGCCAGGGCTGAGATCAAATAAATGTTACACCATATGAATCAATAAACCTTATTATATGCCCCAAAAAGGGTTAACAAAAATTAAGAAAAAAAATACTACCTGAATAGGTAAAGTGAGATTGTTGTCTCCACGAGAGGAGCTGATTCACGTCATGACTTTCACCAACCTATTTTAGGACAGAAATTCTGGAGCGATGAGAGAAGCCTGAGCCAAAGTGCCAACTTTATAAGAGAACGAACAAACGAAATCTTTATTTCATCAGGGTAAAGAAATAGGCATGATTGCCTTTTTACGTAGAGAAATAGGTGTAGTTGTATAAGAGTTAACCTACCAGACGATAAGGCAAAGCCTCAAAACCTAGCCACTGCAGATTCAAGTAGAACAGTCCTAACTATGATAGTGTGGCCA
Organism: Oreohelix idahoensis; assembly: GCA_024509875.1. Taxonomy (NCBI): domain Eukaryota; kingdom Metazoa; phylum Mollusca; class Gastropoda; order Stylommatophora; family Oreohelicidae; genus Oreohelix; species Oreohelix idahoensis. The sequence continues at coordinate 136,818 of JAMPIV010001045.1, forward strand.
TGTCTGCAGAAAGGAAGAAGATCGGCTCCTACGACAAGTATGGGAAACTAAGAGCCAGGGATCCAAACCTCCAAGACGACCCAGAATCCTGGGAGGACAACATTAGACAATCTCTGAAGGGCCGATGACTAGATTGGAACCAGGCCAGAAGGAAAACAGCCAATAGGATAGTATGGCGCTACCTCCTCCAAACTTCTGTACCTCACGGTAGATCCTTCTTTTAAGATAGATTTAAATGCATGTTGTTAAAGTATGAGATGGTAAAGATTATATAAATCATCTGTTTTTAGAGTATGAAGTTGATAATGATGAAACAGAGCAACTGTTGTTCTATAGTGAGACGGGCATAGATAAGTAGAACATCTATTGTTCAAGTAGTAGATTGGTACAGATGAAATTGAGTATTTGTTGTTCCAGATTTATAAAGATGGATTTAAATGCATGTTGTTAAAGTATGAGATGGTAAAGATTATGTAAATCATCTGTTTTTAGAGTATGAAGTTGGTAATAATGAAACAGAGCAATTGTTGTTCTATAGTGATACGGGTACAGATGAAGTAGAACATCTTTTGTTCAGACATAAGATTGGTAAATATGAAGTTAAAGTATCTGTTGTTCAAATATCAGGCTGGTAATAATGAAGTTGATCATTTTAAAAAAAACATCGGTTATTCAAGTATGAGGTTGGTAATGATTTTTAAAAATAAAACATTGGTTGTTCAAGTATGAGGTTGGTAAAGATTTTAAAAATAAAACATTGGTTGTTCAAGTATGAGGTTGGTAAAGATTTTAAAAATAAAACATTGGTTGTTCAAGTATTAGGTTGGTAAAGATTTTAAAAATAAAACATTGGTTGTTCAAGTATTAGGTTGGTAAAGATTTTTAAAATAAAACATTGGTTGTTCAAGTATTAGGTTGGTAAAGATTTTTAAAATAAAACATTGGTTGTTCAAGTATTAGGTTGGTAAAGATTTTTAAAATAAAACATAGGTTGTTCAAGTATTAGGTTGGTAAAGATTTTTAAAATAAAACATTGGTTGTTCAAGTATTAGGTTGGTAAAGATTTTTAAAATAAAACATTGGTTGTTCAAGTATTAGGTTGGTAAAGATTTTTAAAATAAAACATTGGTTGTTCAAGTATTAGGTTGGTAAAGATTTTTAAAATAAAACATTGGTTGTTCAAGTATGAGGTTGGTAAAGATTTTTTTAATGCAGCATCGGTTGTTCAAGTATTAGGTTGGTAAAGATTTTTTTAATGCAGCATCGGTTGTTCAAGTATTAGGTTGGTAAAGATTTTAAAAATAAAACATTGGTTGTTCAAGTATGAGGTTGGTAAAGATTTTAAAAATAAAACATTGGTTGTTCAAGTATGAGGTTGGTAAAGATTTTAAAAATAAAACATTGGTTGTTCAAGTATGAGGTTGGTAAAGATTTTAAAAATAAAACATTGGTTGTTCAAGTATGAGGTTGGTAAAGATTTTTTTAATGCAGCATCGGTTGTTCAAGTATGAGGTTGGTAAAGATTTTTAAAATAAAACATTGGTTGTTCAAGTATGAGGTTGGTAAAGATTTTAAAAATAAAACATTGGTTGTTCAAGTATGAGGTTGGTAAAGATTTTAAAAATAAAACATTGGTTGTTCAAGTATTAGGTTGGTAAAGATTTTTAAAATAAAACATTGGTTGTTCAAGTATGAGGTTGGTAAAGATTTTAAAAATAAAACATCAGTTTTTCAAGTATGAGGTTGGTAAAGATTTTAAAAATAAAACATCAGTTTTTCAAGTATGAGGTTGGTAAAGATTTTAAAAATAAAACATCAGTTTTTCAAGTATGAGGTTGGTAAAGATTTTAAAAATAAAACATCAGTTTTTCAAGTATGAGGTTGGTAAAGATTTTAAAAATAAAACATCAGTTTTTCAAGTATGAGGTTGGTAAAGATGAAACAGAACATGTGCTGCACAAGTATAAGATTGGTAAAGATGTAATTAAAATATCTACACTTCAGATTTAAGGCTGGCAGCGATGAAACTTAACATCTGTTCTTCAAGTATGAGGCTGGTAAAGATAAACTAAAGTATTATTTAAGTATGAGGTTGGTAAAGATAAAGTATGTGTTGTTTAAGACTGGTAAAGATAAAGTAAAGCATCTGTTATTCAAGTATGAGGCTGGTAAAGATAAAGAATAGTATCTGTGTTCGAATATGTTGTTGGTAAAGATAAAAGTGTATGTTCAAGTATAAGATTGGTAAATATAAATTGTCCATTGTTCAAGTAGAAAGTTGGTAAATATAAAGTGTCCTTTGTTCAAGTATAAGGTTGGTAAATATAAAGAGTCTGTTATTCAAGAGCTAGGCTGGTGAAGGTGATGCTGACATACTGCGTTAGAGTTAGGTAAGGATTAACTATTAATTGTTACTGAAGTATGAGATTGTTATTAGGGTTATTGTTATTATCAGAAGGGTCAGTATAAGAGACTTGTTGTTCGCTGATGATGCTGCAGTCGTCACTCAAAGCCAACAGGAGCTTCAGAGCTTGATGAATCGCTTCACTAAAGCATGCAAGGACTTTGGCCTCACAATAAGTCTAAAGAAAACGAATGTGCTGAGTCAGGATGTGGGTGCTGCACCAGTTATCACTATCGATAACTATGAATTGGCAGTGGTGCACCACTTCACATACCTAGGGTCTACCATCAATGACAAACTCTCACTGGATACAGAAATCGACAGCCGCATTGGCAAAGCTGCAGCTACCTTTGCCCGCCTCACATCGCGTGTTTGGGGAAACTCTAAACTCACAATGAAGACCAAAGCTGCGGTATATAATGCCTGCGTCACCAGCACACTCCTATATGGCAGCGAGACCTGGACGACCTATGCTAAGCAAGAAAGAAGGCTCAATACCTTCCATTTGCGGTGTCTACGCCGCATCTTCGGCATCTCGTGGAAAGATAAAGTGACAAATGTCGAGGTGTTGTCACGTGCTGGCCTTCAAAGTATGTATACGCTTCTTAGACACCGCAGACTTCGCTGGCTTGGCCATGTTCGCCGCATGGAAGATGGTCGCATCCCAAAAGATATCTTCTACGGACAATTAGCAGATGGCAAGAGAACAGTTGGGTGACCACAGCTGAGGTTCAAAGATGTGTGCAAGAGAGATATGAGGGCACTGGACATGGATCCAGCAACATGGGAGGATGAAGCTGCCGATCGCACTAAGTGGCGATGCTATTTACGGCGCCACCTCAGATTGGGCGAAGAGAGGCTCACACAAGAAGCAGTGGTGAGGAGAAAACGTCGAAAGGAGCACCAGGAAAATAAGCAGCTGAGGGCTGTCACCTCAGGGGCGCATTCCCATAGTCAGTTATGACTGAAGGGGCTATTATTATTATTATTATTATTGTTATTTGAGTATGAGATTGGTAAAAGTGAATTATAACACTCTTGTTCATTTGATTGGCAAATATAATTTATAACATTTGTTGTTTGAGACTGGTATAGATGAATATAACACCTGTTTTTTAAAGTTTAAGAAATTATCATTTATGCCTTATGTCCATTTTATAGATGTTCCTACACTGTTTTGTTTAGCATAGTCCCAGTATTGAATGTTTGCTGATTTTTTTTCTGTAAAAAAATTGAGTTTTATCATATAGAAAAGGTATAGTGATCAAACACTGGTGCATGTCCATTTTCATGTTGCCACCAATTTTTGTTAACTCTTCTTATTTCCACTCTAGTTTTTCTGAATCTCCCTCATTATTTCTCTCATTTAACTGCAAGTCCAAGTGTCATATTTCTCTATCACTTTTTCTCTCCTTTCATTCAGTATTTCCAGATTTGCATCTCACGGTTCAACTCTGTTATCTACTGGTTCTCTATTTCTCTACCTCACTTCCATTCTTTGTTTTTCCAGTATCAGTTGTTTTAGCTTCCACATTGTATCTCCACATTTAAGTTTCTGTCATTTCCACGCTGTATTTCCAAATCTCTGTTTCTCTTTATGTTTCCAAATATGCTATTAATCTCACGTCCATATTTTGTTGTTGCTTCCCAATGTCTGTTTATATCACTTTCAGTTTATTTCCAAACACCTTTGCCACATTCACATTATACAAACTTCTAAAGCTTATCGTAAATACAGCAGTTTTATCAGTATAACTCATACGGTAAAAGTTCTCTATAGACTAGTAAATTATGGTGGTCACTGAAAATTATTCTTAGTAAATTCCCCTGCAGTGCACCGCATACAAGGAGATGTCACTCTATAATTTACTAGTCTAAAGAGAACCTTTACCACTCATTCAGTGTGTGGTACACATTTTTTGACTACACTTTCATGTGTAAGTAATTATTCATTCCTGCCTGATTTGTGTATTGGAATGTTGTTGAAATGACACCTTTCCTAATCTATTTTGCTCATGCATTAAATTATACACAGCAGTGTCCTTTTAAGATAATCATAATGTTGTTTATGTCTTGTTTTTTTAGTATAATTGCGCTAAGGAGACTTATTACTCATGGTAGAATGAAACTTTCTGCAGGCATGTTATGAGAAGTAGAAAACTGGAATATACCATGACAACAGACTAGACTGAAGAAGAGATAGATAGAGGACAATAAAGACAGAAGATACTGGATAGTTTGACATCATGGCAAGGAAAGAAGTCAACAACAGAATTGATAAACAGTACTGGAGACAGGAAGTTGTGGAGAGACATGATCGCTTGTGCCACCAGGCATAGAAGAAGAATAGAACATTTGTGAAATTATATTGACTTTGACCTTTCCGATCCCCAAGGTTATGAGTTTTCACTCTTCTTTCCTTGTGCCAGGTAGTGAAAGGTACATGTCTTTTTCAGTTGCATTGGATCTCCATGCAGGGTGTTGATGATGGAGGAGTTTGGTGGTAGCAATTGCTTCCACAGGTTTTTTCTGCTAGGCATTCCAGTAGGTGGTGTTCTACTGTTGATATATATATATATATATATAATGGACATATTCAAGAGTACTCTTTGTATAGTTCAAGAGAGTTTTCTGATGTGTAACCTCAGTTATCACCCGTGTGTTACCGGGGCCTGAAAGGGGAGCAAAGAATAGTAACACTGTACCCTACCAGACATGATGTAAAAAGCGACTAAGGAGGGTTGGGCATGGGGCTGGTTACCCCCATCCCATTAAAAAACTTTTTACCAAAAAAACTTCAACAAACATGGACAAGTCAAATAAAGAATATAAATCAACTCAGCTGCCCAAGACAGAAGAAGGTCCTCTGGAAAAGAGGCGCATGAAGCAACCTAGAGAAAGCCAAAAGGAGTCTGGGTTGCCGAATAACCTTTTTTTGTCTAGGAAAATCTCCAGGATTGGCACCTGGAATGTTCGCACTCTGTGTGAACAAGGGAAAACTGCACAGGTAGCAGCAGAAATGAAAAATTACAGGATTGATATCCTGGGTCTCTGCGAGACACGGTGGAAAGGCATAGAGAAGAGGAGATTGATCATAGGAGAAATGGTGTTGTCCTCAGGACATGAGGAGGAAAGAGCCCACCACAGAGAAGGGGTGGCTCTAATGCTGTCCAAGGAAGCACAGAAGGCACTTATAGAATGGGAAGCAATGGGACCCCGAATTATAACAGCAAGGTTTAAATCGGCCAAAAAGAAAGTAAATATAAACATCATCCAGTGTTATGCACCAACAAACGATAAAGAAGAATCTGTGAAAGAAGACTTTTACACCATACTACAAAATGTCTTGGACAATAAGAAAAGAAAGGACATCACAGTTTTGATGGGGGACCTAAATGTGAAAAATAGAAACAGACAACACTGGCTTTGAAGAAATCATGGGAAAGCATGGATTAGGTATGATGAACGAGAATGGGGAACTATTAGCAAACTTCTGTGTTTCAAATCAACTAGCTATAGGAGGAAGCATATTTCCACATAAGGGAATACATAAAGCAACGTGGATATCACCAGACCACAAAACTGAGAATCAGATTGATCACATATGCATAAGTAAGAAGTTTAGATCATCATTGCATGATGTGAAAGTATGTAGAGGAGCAGATGTTGTATCAGACCACCATCTTCTGTTGGCTAAAACAAAATTAAAACTCAAGAAATTTACAACAGCATATAGCTATAGACAACAGTATATTGTGGGATATCTAAGAAATCAGGAAATAAGAGAAACATTTTCAATCACAGTATCCAACAAATACCAAGTACTCCAACAGCTGGAAGATGAAACAGATACGGAAGACCACTGGCAACAAGTACAAAATATATGGATCGAGACATGTGAAGAAGTACTGAGAAAAAGAGAACATCAGCATAAAGCATGGATAACAACAGAAACCATTAGCAGGATAGAAGACAGGAAAAACAAGAAAGCAGATTTAAACAGAAGAAAACCAGAAGCTCCAAAGCCAAGGCTCATGAAGTGTACATAGAAGCAAAGAAGTAAGAAGAAACATCAAAAGAGACAAGATGAAATATACTGATGATTTGGCATGGGAAGCAGAGGAAGCTGCAGCCAAAGGAAATATGAGGGACCTGTACAACAACACAAAGAAGATAACAGGGAAATATAAGCAAGCAAATGGCCTCATAAAAGATAAGAATGGAAAAGTGCATAGTAATATACAACAGAACATTTTGAGGAACTTCTCAATAGACCATCTCCAACTAATCCCCCAGACATCCAGCCAGCAGAAGAGGAGCTATAAATCAGCTGTGAATGACCAAGTAGAGAAGAAATAAAGAAAGCCATAAAGCTTCTGAAAGATGGAAAAGCAGCTGGTCCAGATTGCATTCCAGCAGAGGCCATCAAAACAGATATTGATACCTCTACAGAGATATTATACAAACTACTTGGCAAAGTCTGGGAGAGAGAGGAAATACCAGCAGAATGGAAGGAAGGTTATGTGGTTAAGTTGCCTAAGAAGGGAAATTCACAAGAGTGCACAAATTATAGAGGAATAATGTTACTATCAGTGCCAGGAAAAGTATTAAACAGAATCATCCTTGAGAGATTAAAAGAGTCCATAGACAAGCAACTGAGAGATGAAGAAGCAGGTTTTCGACAAAATAGATCCTGTACAGACCAGATAGCCACATTGAAATAATAGTTGAACAAAGTCTGGAATGGAATTCACCACTATACATCAGATTCATGGACTATGAAAAGGCATTTGACAGTGTAGACAGAGAATCGCTTTGGAAATTGATGAGGCATTATGGAGTTCCCATGAAGATCATTAACTTAATAAAGAAGACCTATGAAGACATGACATGCAGAGTTCTTCATGAAGGACAACTTACAAAACTGTTTAGGATTAGAACGGGAGTGAGACAGGGATGTCTTTTGTCTCCATTTCTTTTCTTACTAGCAATAGATTGGGTTATGAAAACATCGACATCACACAACAGAAATGGAATCCAGTGGAATCTGACTAAACAGCTTGATGATCTGGATTTTGCAGATGACTTGGCTCTTCTGTCCCATAACCATAATCAGATGCAAGAGAAAATGAAAATTCTCGATGAGAGGTCACAACAGGTGGGCCTGAAAATACACAGGGAGAAGACAAAGATTTTGAGAATAAATGCAAGAAATGATAACAAGGTTGAACTTGAAGAAACACCACTAAAAGATGTAGAATTGTACCCATATCTTGGAAGTAATATAGACAAAGTTGGAGGGACAGACAGTGATATCAAAATAAGAATACAAAAAGCGAGAGGAGCTTTCATTGCATTGGGAAACATGGAGAACAAGAGAAATCAAGTCCAACACAAAAATAAGAATCTTCAACTCAAATGTCAAGTCAGTCCTATTGTATGTCTCTGAGACATGGAGATCCAACGGGCTGATCACCCGTTTGCCAGTCACTTTGATTACGGAAACAACAACAAATGGATTGATTTGTCGTTGCCCTAAAGACGCCATTAGGCGTGATGGGAACAACGGCAAAGAAAATCTATTCGCTGTTGCCCTTAAGACGCCACTAGGCGTAATGGCCACTGCTGACTGCTTTGCCGGTCGTTGGCTAAGGACGGAAGAAGAAGAAGAAGAGACATGGAGAACAACAAAAAAACAACAACCAAAAAGCTACAGACTTTTATAAATGGGTGCTTAACACACAGGTGATCAGTGTTGCGTAGAATAGAAGGACTGAAATGGTATGACAAAGTCACAAATGTGGAATTGATGACAAGAACCAGACAAGTGCCAGTGGAACAAGAGTTAAGAAGAAGATGCTGGTGATGGATAAGACACACATTGAGGAAACTTGTTGATAGCATTACAAGGCAGTCCTTGCTCAGGAATCCACAGGGAAAGAGGCAGAGGTAGACCAAAAAACATGGAGAAGAGAACTGGAAACAGAGGTGAAAATGATGAGGAAAACATGGAAAGAACTTGAGCGGATGGCACAGGACAGGAAGACATGGCATGTGTTTGATGAAGGCCTATGCTCCTTGGGGAGCTAAAGGGTATTGATTGAACCTCAGTTGTAGCTATGTTTCTGTGTATCTCCAGCTTCTATCATTTAGGCATGTTTGTCATGCTAGACACTAGCCTTCATTGTTGTTGTTGTAAAGTTAGTGGAAATCTTTGTCACTAAAGATTACTTCGTTAGTGATGGTGTTATTAAGACTTACTTAAATATGTTTTCTTTATCAAGATAGCTGCTCTATCATCCAGAAAATAAGAATATCATAACTGCCTAAAATGGAAGAAGGTATTGATTGCCTTGATGTATTTCTTTGAGCTCTTGAAAGATAATGAACACAAATAAGAGAAGATGGTTAAAAAGACTATAAGAAATGAACTTCCAGAACCTTGAACTTGGAGCTTGTTTCAACAATCCTTCCCTTGTATCAAAATGACTTGTCATTTGGTCACCTTGTAGCAGAATGACAAGTCATTTGGGTCATCTTGTGACACATCGAGAAGTAATTTCATCACCTTGAAACAGAATGACAAGTCATTTGATCACCTTGCAATGGAAATGGCAAGTTATTTGGTCACCTTACAAAATGATAAAGTATGTCACCTTACAACAGAATGACATTATTTGGTCACCCTGTGACACATTGGCAAGTTATTTGGTCACCTTGCAACAAAATGACAAGTAATTTCATCACCTTGTAACAGGATGACAAGTTACTTGGTCACATTCAAAAGGTGTAAAGCAGCTAAGTCAATCTGATAACATACAATGAAGTCAGACAACAGGATAGAAAATCTTTATTACCAACACAGCTGACATAAAGCAGGAACACTACCTTAGACTCTTGTAGTGGCAGAATCACTTTGCACTTGTCTTTGCAACAGGTAGGCAGAGTTGCTGGAGTAGAACTGTGGGTAGCATGTATTTTCCATTTTTCCAATTCCTATCTCACTATATAAGTGCTGACTGTTTGCTAATCAGAGAAAAATTGGTTGTTTTGTAATCTTTGATTTCACTACCTTAAGTTACATCATTATTTAAAACCCCGATTTACAGGGTTGAACTAAACATTCAATGGTCCATGAGGAAAGGGCAGAATATCAGACTGACCATTTGGATAAGTAATTTTCTTTCTGTTCTTTACTGTTTGATACAATAGGAAGTAACCGTCATCCGCTCAGTTTTTTCATTCTTGCTATATCACAGGTGCATCAGACAGTAAAGAAATCCTGTAACCATTAGTCCTCTGTCTCTCAGTTGCTCTGTGTAAATAATGCAGGCTTTAATTTGTCTTGGTCACCAAGCTTTATCCCAAAATATGCATAGTATGCTTTATTGTAGACTGTATCGGCTAGACCGTTCCTCTGATATCCAGGCCGGGTCATGCTGCATGGGCAACAGCTTGATCTACAATTGCCCAACCTCGTGCCACCGAAAGTTATTTCGGGAGGTACGCTTCTTTGGTCAGAAATGACTGGTAGGGAAGATAACATGCTTTATTGGTGAACACTGTAATTTTTTAATTTTGCTTCTTTGGAACAGATTTACCGCAGAAATGACAGAAAATATCTGGACAACTGATACAGCCTCTCTTCGGCATGCTGAGATTTGCTGAGAGTTCACTGAAATACACATTTTATTATCGTGTTGTTACTATGCCAGTGGCTGCAGTCTGTTGGTCAAGCTCCTGATTATATAAACAGATTTGTTTTCTGGCATTTTCTTAACTAGTGAAGAAGAGAGGGTACTATGACCTTGCAGGGATACCAGTTGTCCAATTAGTTATCAGTGCTTAGGGAGTGACATAATAAAGGGCGGTACCAATCTCCATTCCTCCGCTCTATCAGATACATTCTGACACATTCATCTATTCTCTAAAACAGGGGTCGGTATTAGATAGATCTCTATCTCCTGGAAGATCACAGGGTACCAAATGGTGGATATCTAGGTCAGTGCTTGGCAACCATTTTTACTTCACTGCACATTAAGTGCCCTTCAAAATTCCACAGCACACTAATATTTAAGTGATTTCGTATGGTAAATATTTTAAAATGTGCTGCAATCATAAGACAATGCTCCCTAATTTTTTGTGATGGATTAGTGGATGATATACCTCAGCCGGATATCCCATGCATAAAACAAACACCTGTTTCCTTGACGAAAAACCAAACCGAAACTCAACTTATTATTTGTAAAATTGAAGGTGTGAGATTTGTTCATAATATTTTACCATAGCATATAATTTTGTATACCATTATATATTGTGTCATGGCACGTGAGGTCACCCACAGCACACTTGTGCTAAATTAAAGCTGGAGACATTTAAAGAAACACTGTTTAAAGGTACTTTTTCTGTATTCCCAGTGAAAACTCACAAGGTAGCTTATGAAAACTCACTTCAATGCCATGCCAAGCACTATGGGTTACATGTAATCTGTACTAGTAATTCTCATTTTCAGATTTGTAAGCTCCGCACATAATTTCTGTACAGGTGTTTCACCTAATTATTAAATATACCGATTTATATAAATCGATTGTCTTGCGCCACACCTTAGCCAATATTTGCGTCGTTAGATTCAGCGAGATGATTGCCCACGTGAATTTTAAAAAATTAACCAATAAAATCAAGCTGCGTATTTTTCTATTGATGCGGGATTTGCGAGAGTCCACATGGTGTATCGTTCATTCATTATTCTGTGCAGCGTTGCCTAGATCTAGGTTTTTATGGTCCCATCTAAGTGTCATTTTCCTTCATTAGGTGAAGAACGCCAGCTAGATCAACTTTTGGTTTTTCGCCCACAGTAGCCTAAAAAAACCACCTAAAGTAGCCAATATCACCCAAAAGTCGCCCAAAATTCAAAATCTAGGTGTATCAAGATGTTTCTTAAGGTACCATCTAGGTTTTTTTCCAAAATTCAGGGTGGCAACACTGATTCTGCGCTAAAGCTGACGACAACCGGCAGGATACTGTTTTTACCAAACACTATGAAACCTGAAAACAGACTACGTTTTGATCTAAGTAGATCTTTAGATAGCTCAGTGTTTCTAAAGTAGATTCCTACAGCTCCTGGGATGCTTGCCACTGGTCTAGAACAACAAAGTTAACATTATTGCATCAGTAGAATTAGACAATTCTACAGAACATAGCTGTAAACTTCTCAGTTCATAGAAATGCATCAGTAAATGTTACCTGTCTGTTTAAAATATCACAAAGATATTTTGCGAACCTATGATAGGAAAATCAGCATTTGATTGACAGAGTGATTAGAGCTCTGGTCTCTCGCAGCAAAGGTGCTGGGTTCGACTCACGGTACTGATGCGTAAATGGGAACCTGACTTTGAGTTAGGGAAGGAAAAGGCAGCAAGAAATGGAACTGGTCACCTTGGTGCTGGACCTAATATGGTGACGTCTGTAACACTTCACTGCCCTACGGCTGTATCTGCTATAGGACTTCCTTTACTTTTTATGATAGGAAAATTCCAGCATTATTTCCAGATTTAGCATCTTTCAATTTTTTACAAACATGATTAAAGTAGCATAAGAACATCTGTGTAATCAGTGACTGCAACATCTGCTTAAACAGTTATGGATTATCGACATTTGAAATACAAACAGACATTGGAGAGAAAGAGCGTTTGCAAGAATACGTAGATTATACCTTGTGACTTCAGTCAGCAGCACCACCTAACCAAGAAATGGCCACTTTAGCATACATGTCCTCAGACACCGTTTTGGTCAGGTAGAGTGGCAGGTTTGAATCTCTGTGGCATACTTTCAAGTTTTCTTCCTAAGTTCTTACTGTTTCATTTGTTTTCTCCTTACATCTTATACATTAATTTGTACTTTGTAGTTAACCTGTGTTTTTTTTTGCTGTTCTACTTCATCAGTTAGTAGTTACCCTGTGTTATTTTGCTGTTTTACTTCATCAGTTAGTAGTTACCCTGTATATTTTGCTGTTCTACTTCATCAGTTAGTAGTTACCCTGTGTTTTTTTGCTGTTTTACTTCATCAGTTAGTAGTTACCCTGTGTTTTTTTGCTGTTCTACTTCATCAGTTAGTAGTTACCCTGTATATTTTGCTGTTTTACTTCATCAGTTAGTAGTTACCCTGTATATTTTGCTGTTCTACTTCATCAGTTAGTAGTTACCCTGTGTTTTTTTGCTGTTCTACTTCATCAGTTAGTAGTTACCCTGTATATTTTGCTGTTCTACTTCATCAGTTAGTAGTTACCCTGTGTTTTTTTGCTGTTTTACTTCATCAGTTAGTAGTTACCCTGTATATTTTGCTGTTCTACTTCATCAGTTAGTAGTTACCCTGTGTTTTTTTGCTGTTTTACTTCATCAGTTAGTAGTTACCCTGTATATTTTGCTGTTTTACTTCATCAGTTAGTAGTTACCCTGTATATTTTCTGATTTACTTCATCAGTTAGTAGTTACCCTGTATATTTTCTGATTTACTTCATCAGTTAGTAGTTACCCTGTATATTTTCTGATTTACTGCATCAGTTTGTAGTTACTCTGTATATTTTCTGATTTACTTCAGCAGTTAGTAGTTTCCTGTATTTTTCCCGTTTTACTTCATCAGTTAGTAGTTACCCTGTATATTTTGCTGTTCTACTTCATCAGTTAGTAGTTACCCTGTGTTATTTTGCTGTTTTACTTCATCAGTTAGTAGTTACCCTGTATATTTTGCTGTTCTACTTCATCAGTTAGTAGTTACCCTGTGTTTTTTTTGCTGTTTTACTTCATCAGTTAGTAGTTACCCTGTATATTTTGCTGTTTTACTTCATCAGTTAGTAGTTACCCTGTATATTTTCTGATTTACTTCATCAGTTAGTAGTTACCCTGTATATTTTCTGATTTACTTCATCAGTTAGTAGTTACCCTGTATATTTTCTGATTTACTGCATCAGTTTGTAGTTACTCTGTATATTTTCTGATTTACTTCAGCAGTTAGTAGTTTCCTGTATTTTTCCCATTTTACTTCATCAGTTAGTAGTTACCCTGTATATTTTCTGATTTACTTCTTCAGTTAGTAGTTACCCTGTATATTTTCTGATTTACTTCATCAGTTAATAGTTACCCTGTATATTTTCTTATTTACTTCATGAGTTTGTAGTTACTCTGTATATTTTCTGATTTACTTCATCAGTTTGTAGTTACCCTGTATATTTTCTGATTTACTTCACCAGTTAGTAATTATTCTGTATTTTTCCTTTTACTTCATCAGTTAGTAGTTACCCTGTATATTTTCTGATGTACTTCATCAGTTTGTAGTTACCCTGTATATTTTCTGACTTACTTCATCAGTTAGTAATTATTCTGTATTTTTCCTGTTTTACTTCATCAATTAGTAGTTACCCTGTATTTTTCCTGTTTTAGTTCATCAGTTTGCACTATGCAGTTATCCTGTATTTTAGCTGTTTACTTCCATCTTATTTTCATCCTCATTGAGGATAATAAGAGATACTAATTTATTACTTTTGTGATAACAGTGTTAGCCATTGTTTTTAGTAGCAAATTATGAAAAATTTTTAATGTAAAGTTGTTGATTTAATTGTAAATTATGAATGAATTTACATAAATTCATGTTTATTCAAGAGGGAAGATTTGTTTTTACCCAGCTTGCTACTTTCATTGGCTACCGTTCTTCATGACAGTATATTTGAATAATAATAAAGAAAAACCTTGTGAATATTTTGTTGCTTCCGCCTGTGGTTTTTGTGATACTCTGTGTTACTGTAGAAATTCGTTACAAGCTGTTCTGTTAGTGGTTTCTGTTATTGTTGATTGTTAGTGGTGGGTGTTGTGGTGTAGTACCACTGACAAGGTCGATGTCAGTAATGTCGGGCTTACTGTTAGTGGCCAACAGGTGTGTAAATATAATGGGCGAATGTCGCGAGTTCTTTAGGTTTGTAAATATCTGATGTAAACCCACACAACAGTAACGCTGGGTCAGGAAATAGACCAACTAGTTTTCAACTTATACACAGTTTATTTACGACAGTAACGTTGACATCATGGATAACAGATCACAGCAAATCACAAGGTATCATAGTAAGTAAATCCATAGATAAATTGAGTGCAACACCAGCAACTCATCATAAATCGACATAGCATACAATCCGTCAGAAAGTTGAGTGCATCACCAGCAACTCATCATAAATGGTAATAATATGTAATCCGCCAGAAATTGGTTGCATACACAGCAACTCATCATACATGGTGAGAGTAAATATAATCCATCAGAAAAAGGGTTGCATAAACAGCAACTCATTGTACATTGCATTAGCAAATATCCTCCATAGGAATATGAATCGTATCAAATCTCTGTCATCCAAAAACACTCTGGACACACTAGCGAGACTATAAAAACCGTCTCGAAGCTCTGCCAGATACCTAATGACCGAGATTATAGTTTCTCAATACAGCTCAAGTCAATCTTCACTCAAGTGCGAACTAACAGCTTGAGATGTGAGCTCAGATCGCCCGTATCTCTCCCCCAACTACTCAGAACATTTGAACACTTTCTTTGTGTTTAAAAAAACTAAAACATACTCAGTTGAGCTATTGTCACTGTTGACTTTGCTAGGAGCATTATAAATGCTCAAGCAGGAATTATAAGCGGTGATTTGGTTTTGGTTAAGGGGGAAAGTATAAAAAAATGGTTTAAGAAATAAGAATGGATTTGAATAAAGACTATTTGTCTTGCTAAAAGGGAGATAAAATGAGTGAAATTTTTTTTTTTTTTAAGTGAAGTTTATTTGCTTTTCAATTTCAGTTTACAGATTCATATACATGTTACATTTATAGAAAGTACATTTTGAAATTTCATATAGCAAAAAAAACCCAAAACAAACAAAACTTTCGTGCACTCTCAAACTTTCATTCACACCCTTTAGAAGATACATATCTTAAGAAATAGGAGAGTAAAAGGAATAAGTATTGTAACCCAAAATCATCAGATAGAAAGGGGTTGAAATTGATTTGCAGTTGTGTTAAGGTACTGCACCAGCGCAGATACCCACAAGTGTATAACCAAAGAGTCGTAGAGAGGGGGGGGGGGGGGGTTCGAACCAAGAACACTTGAAACTGTCGCTGGGGAGAGGTAGGACTGTGTTCCAAGAGTAAGCCGGTATCAGCTGGTTTACGAACACAAAAGCTGCCTCGGACTTTCAGGAGGCGTAAGGGGGGGAGAGAAACCATTGAAAGACCAATTAAAAGAGGGTCGTTGGTATTGAGAGGGGATTTCCCAACAAATTTGGATACATAGATTTACATTGTTGGTACACATGTGTAATCCCATATAAAAACAATCATATTCATATTCAAATCGCCTAATACATTTGGATGACATCTGATGCAGTGTTCTAAACAAAGGCGGCAGTACCCAATTGCCAAACATATTGTTTCCTCATTCATTTTTTAAAATTATTTTTATTTTTGGGTGATCTTTATTTCTTTAGATTTCAAAACATGTGTATGAAGATACAAATAACAACATATACATATATATTCCTGTCTTCAAGAAGAATCTGTTCTTATTTTACAACAGAGAAATGGTAAAGCATACATAGTATATACAGCCTTCCGTAAATTCAATTTTTGCATATATAAGCACATATTTCACCAATTTCAAACAAAACATATAGTAAATTTTGTGTAATACATGTTGCATAACGATTTACTGTCAAATATTGTAAATTTATAACAGATGTGGTCTATTTTTTCATACATGTATATACATTTTAAGAAAACCAAACATTGCAAAAGCCTGTCATACAATGCTCACGTGCATACATAAATTCAGTCACTTTACATCATACTTGTGTAAATAATCAAAAAAATTAAACCACAATACATTTGAAGTACCAGAGCAGAGAGGTGGGTCGGAGATACAAAAGGTTGTCCGGGGAGAAGGGAATCCATGAGGGCCCCGGTTTAAACTAGCGGGCAGTCTGCGTTGTAGAACGCATCTATTTCAGGTGTGAACAGTTTTAACAGTTTGCACACACAAATGAAAAGCCCTGAGAAAGCTAGCACACAGGAAAGGACAAAGTAGGAGTGAAAAAGGGTAGTATAGTCAGATTCCTATGACATGTCCATATTAAAATTTAAAAACTTGTTCATTTTACAGCATACAATAAATTACACATTAAAATCAGGTAGAATTGACATTGCTTTTTGCAAAAAAACTTGTAAAAGTATATGGGGATTAAAAAGGCGGTATTTGAACACTGCTAGATTCCTAAACGTCCAAATGAAATATCTGTACTGAGATAATAACATGAGAAGTTTTGTATGAGTGTCTTTTGTAGTTCTTGGTACTGTGTTTAAAAAAATAGCTTGGTAAATGTCAACGGGTCTCCCCGTGTGTGAGGCAATGATACTTTGCAATGCTTTTCTCATGGGTATGACTGTATTGCATGTGTAGTAAATGTGATCTTCGGTTTCTTGTATGCGTGTTTTGCACAGCTGGCACTGTGATGTTTGCTTGGATCTGTGAGCTTGTCTTTCTGTTGTGGGTGTCATGTTGTATAGGAGTCTAAAGGTAACTTCTCTTGCCTTGGCAGTGATGTGAGGGTTGTGTAAGTTGGTGAAAGTGTCAGTATAATTTGTCTTGAAGTATTTATGTCCCCTTTTAATCCTGAGATGTAGCAGGGGTGCTTGTAGTTTGGTTAAGTGTTTGTAGATTGCATTTGTTTTCTGGTGAATTAAGTTGTCGTGTCCGTGAATGGCTTGTATGCATGACTTGTAAAATGATGGTAGTGGGCCGAAATGGTGCGGCATTGAGTTGTTTAGTGGTCTCACTCTGATGATTCTGACCCCCATGTAATAGTGTGCTAGCGCGTGTTGCTCTGGATGTTTGATGATGCTCCCTACGTGTTTGATTCTAAGTGCTTGAATCTTTGTCTGTATGTCCTGGAGTGCAATCCCTCCTTGTTTCTTTTCTTGTATGAGTGTCTTATGTTTTATGCTGTAGATTGTGTGACTAAAAATAAATCCTCTGATCTGTTTGTTTATGTCTGTAATGGTCTGTTTTGGGGGGTCAAAAACTGTGGCTACGTATAATAACTTGGGAATGACATAAGTGTTTACAATCGTGCTTCGTCCAAAAATTGTTGTGGTTTTGAATTTGTATCTATGTAGCATGTCTGTCATTTGTGATGTTAGATTCTGCCATGTGTCTTTGTGTGTGCGGTTTGGGTGTGAAGGAAATGTGATGCCGTAGATTTTGATGTTGTTTGTTGGTACAAGCCCAAATGGAAAGTCTGCTTTGTTTTTCCATTTGCCTATGCCCATTATTGTTGATTTCTGTACGTTGACTTTAGCTCCGCTACCTTTACTAAAGTCTGTGAATGTGTTTAGAATGTTTGCAATAGACCTGTCGTTTGGTGGGGAAAAGGTGGTGTCGTCTGCATAAGCAATCAACTTCTGCTCGCCTTTCCCTGGTATAAAGGTGCCCTTAATAGAGCTGTCCTTTCTAATTTTTTCCAGCATGGGTTCTAGTGCTAGAACGTAGAGTAGGGGGGGAGAGACTACACCCCTGCCTGACGGATCGCGTTAGCCTGAAAGTGTTGGTAAAAGTGTGATTCACCAAAACCTTGCTTTCGGGCTTCGCATAAAGGATTTCAATCCATTTCCTAAAATTTTCACCTATATTGCAATGCAGTAATGTTTTGTGAAGGTATGAGTGTGATATTCGATCAAAAGCTTTCTCTTGATCGAGAGATAGGATTGACGACTGACAATCCTTCTCGTGTGTGTAGGTGATTAGACTATGTCTCTGATGAAATGTGTGTGCTGGTGAATATTTCTGTTTTGAACGCTGCACTGCTGGTCTTCGTGTATGAGGGTGGTCATGAAAGGTTTTAGTTTGTTTGTTAGCGTTTTTGTTAAAATTTTGTAGTCTACGTTTAGGAGAGATATAGGTCTGTAGTTTTTAAGGAGTGTTTTGTCTGAGTTTTCTTTAGGTATGAGAGTGATGTATGACATGTTCAAGCTTGGTGGGAGTTCTTTGTTCTCAAAAGCTTCTGTGTATACTTTTAATAGAAGGGGGCCTAAGATGGGAAAAAAGTGTTGATAAAATTCTGCCGTGAGTCCGTCTGGCCCTGGTGATTTGTCTTTTTGCATAGTGTTTATTGCGAGTGTTATGTCTGTGTCAGCTCGGCATCTAAACCTTGCTTGTCTGCATCTGATAGTTTCTTTGTAAAGTGCATAAATGTGTCTTGTATGTGTGACTGGACGTTTTCTTCTGTGTACAGGTTTCTGTAGTAATCTTCAAAAGCCTGTACTATGTTTTGTGTTTCTGTCTGTGTGGTTCCGTCTAGGTCTACTATTTTCCCTATCTGCCTGCAGCGTTGTATATTTTGTTCTATTGCCATGTATTGTTTACTGGGTGTTTCTTGTGTGATTGTGTTCAGTTTCGTCCGTAGTAGGGCGCCCTGAAACCTATGGTGCTTGTATTGTTGTAGCTGGTCTTCTAATGTGAGGATGCTGGGTGAATTTCTGTCTGTTTGTTTTGTGAGCAGTATTGCATCCTCTTCTAGTTTCTCTTGTTTTATCCTATCTTTGTGTATCCTAGCTGACATTAACTGCGTTCGTTCACGTATTGTGTTTTTTAATATTTCCCAGTAGTGTTGTATGTTTTCTGTTGGCACATCAGTTGTGTATGTAAGGATGAGTTGAGTCATATATTCCGTGTATGTTTTGTTTTGGAGTAGAGTGTTGTTGAATTTCCAGTGTGGAGAGCGTTTGAAATGCGTGCTTGCCTGAGTAGAACTAATGGCAGTGAGTATTGCTTTGTGGTCTGTAAACTTTAGAGTTTCTGGTAAGTGTCTCGCCTGAATTATGTGGTGTGTTAATGGTACATAGATTCTATCTAATCTTGAGGCTCTGTTGTGTCCGTGCCTTGCGGATATGTGTGTCTGTATGCGTCTGTTAGGCTGTGGGTGTCTATTATGGTCTGTAATATGTCTAGTTGGTGTGTCTTCTCTGTTAGTTCTTCTAATCTGTGCTCTAACCTCACCACCTATCAGATCTATATATGTTAAAACACAGTTAAAATCACCGCCTAATATAATGTTGTGTCCCCTGTATAAGTGTGTGAGTAAGTTATCTAGGCTATCGTAAAATTGTGGCTGATGACTGTAGTTGGCTGGGGCGTGTATGTTAACTATCGTGTATGTGTGTTTCTTATTCCCTACGTGAACTATGGCTATTTTACCCTCGGTGTCCCTGTTTTTCCTAAGTATTTCCCACCTGTCTGATGTTTGTAGTATAGCTGTTCCTGAACCAGTGTTGTGAATGGCTAAGCTAAAGCAAGAATGCCTTAGTCCTAACTGGGTTGTGATATGTGATGCGTGTTCGTCTGTGTGTATGTTGGTTTCTTGTAGAAGTATAAAATCTGGTTTGTGTTTATGTATGAGTGGTATGATGTGTTGTAGTTTGGCACGGGCGCCACTTATGTTTATACTTAACACTACTATTTCGTCTGCCATTTTAAAAACTAAAATACATATGTGTAGCGTTATAATTTGTAAAAAATGGTTTTAACATACCAGTTGTGTGAAAAGTACTTTACATCTTGGGTGTGATTTCTTGTTCCTCATCATCTGCTGGGTTGCTTGTGAGGTCAATGACGAGCTTGGTTGGAGTGATGATGCTGATGTTGTCTTTTGTGTCAGTGTCAGGTGTCCCGGAGGATGGTGGTGCTGTTCTCTTGGCATCTGGTGTGGTCGGTGGTTGGCTGGTTTCTTGTCTTTGGTATTTCTTTCTTGTCTCTGTTTCTTCGTTTGGGCTGTCAGGTTCTGAGTGTCTTCTGTACCTTTTGTTCTTGTAGGAGACTGTTTGGAAATTGGCCCCTGCTGGTGGTGAGTCTTCTGTCTGTGATTCTCGGTCGTCATCTGCTGGTGGTGAGTCTCTTGTCTACTTGGGTGCTGTTGTCTGCTGTTGTCTCGAGTGGTGGTGGTAGCAACGAAGTGATTTCTGTTCTTGTAATGGTTGATGCCGCTGCCTCTGCAAAGGACTTTGGCCATTGGACCAGTTTTTTTGTGCAGCGGTTGGCCCAATGGGTGTCCTCGCCACAGTGATGACACACGGTTCGCCGTCCTGGTACGGTCACTAGCAGCTTGAGCGTGTCCCCTTCGATTCTGAGGTCTACATAATGTGGTATCTCTTTTATGCACGTGAAAAGTTTACCAGGACAACGGATGACACTTCACTGAGTTGTTTACACAGCGGATAAGCGTGAACATATTCCAGCTGAGTGGAGAATAGGAGGAACCAATGAATTTACAGTAAACAAGGACAGATCAGCTGATAATGATTTTATAGAGGAGAACACACTTGGACACGCTGGTGAGCGGTCGCATTTTTCGGAGGAGCAGTCCTGGTTAAGGACGTAGAGTGGCAGGAATGTGTTTTCTGCCATGCTCAAGTTCAATTTCTGTGGGAAACAGAATGAATACTTCTGAAGAATCCTATAGACCTAGTTAGAGTAGTAGAATCTATTCACATATGAAAGACAAAGCAGTGTTTAAAGTATAGGCTTAGTGATAAGGGGTGATAGTAAGAAATATGAGTGTTGTGAGGATTCTGTGAAACCAAAGTAAGTAGGTCCTTTGACTCATAACTTTTGATAGACATTGAATAGAATGATTTCAGAAGCTGAAATAAAGTATTACAAGGTTAACGACGCTTACAACTAAGTGAGCGCAGGATAATGAGAAATGAAGCTGAAGCTACAAAATTGACTATGAGGTGGATAAAATGAGACTAAGTAAGCATCTGAGAAGATTTACAGAAGAATATGGATTTAATAGCCGTGCTGGGCTATTGTGTAATGAACTTTGCAATATTGACTGTTACAAGTAAGATTAGTAAGAAATTGAAGGGAGATTGTATTTACAGGATGAAACATGCGCTCTCTAGCAGGTATAAGTATGAGGATACTGCAACAGGTGTACCCAATGTGCTAATTGGCATATATGAACTTTAAGATGATGGTATTTTGATTAATATGAGTCAAATCTGACAGGATTAGTAGAGGAGAGAAAACAACTCAGGAAAGAGTTGATGAAAGGCTTGGGAGAAGCCAGAATAAATAGAATAGCCTTAAGGGAAGAAAATAGGTATAAACCATATCTGATAATGTTCTCAGGTAGAGAGCTATATATATATGCATAGGTACATGAATGTGCCCAGGAGGAATGGGACATACAAGAGACAGGAAATGTTTGTACCTGGAATTTGTACCACATGCCTCTGTTATGATGAACTTCTGAGATGTAAATAAAATGTTTGTTTTGATGGAACGTTTCTCAAGCTGGGTTAAGTCTCTAAAAGGTTGTTGAGTGCTAGAGTAAACAAGATACTGGATATAAAGAAAATCACCACTATACGAAGTTGTCACTAAGTAACATCACAAGGAGGGATGGAACGAGTTAGGTTGGAAGCTTGAGATATATCATCCAGGAATAGTCAGCTCTGGCGGTGATGGCCAGTATTAAGATATACTCTTTTTTGGAAGATTGTCAATAAACTAAATTGACAAAATAGAAAATCCGACGACTAGGTCTGCCCCGGTCACCTAGTTCGTTGGTTAACAATTAGTGCCAATATTCATATACAGGGCACTGTCACATACATTACTAATTAGTCCTCGGAGTTCACCACCACTGTGACACTATGTTCAAAAATATAGTGTACAAAGCACCCAAATAAAAAATCATCTCATAACTTTAAACGTGCTTACTAGCGTGTCTATAAAAAATCAGACCCGTACGTAAGAATCCCAAACACTTAACTCCCACTCGAAAACATGACTTAACACTCTGTTTATAACAAAGATTGAAGTGGTATGACAAGATCACTATTGTGGAACTTATGACAAGAACCAGTGGCAGTTTACTTTACTCTCTCCAGTTCTTCTTTGTGAAATCAATTCTTGATGTGTATTCCAGTCTTTTATCTTTTGCCCAGAAAGAATTTATGTAATCACTTTACTCTAAGTTTTTATTTTATTTTTGTGAAGTGTTTTCTTTGTGAAGTCTTTTTCTTTGTGAAGTCCAGTCCAGAAAACAAATGAAAAATGAGAAGTTGCTACTGGCGATGAATAGGACACACATTGAGGAAACCTGTTGAAGGCAGTCGTTCTTCTAGAATTCCAGGGTAAGAGCTATAGGGAGACCAAAGAACACAAAGCACATAGTGAAGAGGACTGGAGACTGTTGCGTGCATATTTTGACGCACATATTACAAAAATCGATATGGCTATTTAATATGGAAAAAATATAGACATTCATTCATTTGTGTGTGAAAATGCTGTCTATGGTAAAAGCGAGAGAATCCATGTTTGATTCACACTTTTGATTATAGGAGTAATCGTTCTTGATATTGATCCGGCGCATGGATTGCTCTTACGTTTGTACTTATTTTTTAGGGCCAGAAAATATATTAATTTGCTTATTGTGTTTATGGCCTGAATTCATATGTATTACATATTATTAGTACAAGTAGAATCAGTCCTATATTGTATATTTTGGATGGGTAGGCGGGACTAGATTCTTATTATTCCGGTCTAGCGGAAGTATGAGTTGTCTTGACAAGTCGTGATGAGTTCCGATGTACCGTGATAATGGCTGGTACGCACTT
Organism: Oreohelix idahoensis; assembly: GCA_024509875.1. Lineage (NCBI taxonomy): Eukaryota > Metazoa > Mollusca > Gastropoda > Stylommatophora > Oreohelicidae > Oreohelix > Oreohelix idahoensis. The sequence goes on from JAMPIV010001045.1 coordinate 159,930, forward strand.
TTCAAAAGGCTGGTAGATTGTTAAGAAAATAGAATTCAGGAAGTGGTTTTCTTCTAAAGGAGATGGTATCTCTACTATAGTTTATGTTAGAGACTCTCCTAAGGTACGGTACAATGTATAATTCGGACTCCATGTACTGCCAGACCCTATTTTGATGATCTCATGTCGATTCGACCTAGATGGAACATTGTGCTTCGTATCGCAAGGGTCGTGTTTTGTATCGACAAAGATGACAGACTTTCCTACAGCGGTTATGGCTACGTGAATTAACCTGATCATCGTAGAGCTGTATGGAAACATTTATGAAATCAGTTATATACCCATTATAAATTAACTCTGGCTTATATTCTCCTTCCTATGAATGAGTGAACGACAACTCAGGGAGGCGGCCATGTTAGATTTCGGTCATCATATGTTTTGATCACTGCCAAGAGAACAGATTATTTATCCTATTATCGGACAGTGACAGGGAGATCTCAATCTTGCTAGAAACCCCCTCTTTCGTGGTTTCATAATATATGCTACAAACTATGGACGTCAAGTAACCTTAGTTATTTACCGATCTGCCTTCACTGACGCGTTTAGTCAGATAGGGGAATGCGGCCATAATATATCATGACATTGAACTTTTGATGTACTGCCCATTATTTCTGAATGTGCCATGACTTCAGATCTGCTATGTATACCTACAAATTGATATGTCAACATACCATGATGTACTCGTATGTCCCAGTGTGTACGTCTGAATAAATTGAGTAAACAAAGATTCCAGCAGTCTGCATTGGTGCCTTGTAGACACATGTGTATGAGTGGTTATATTGGTCAGCACACGAACAGTACACCATTCGCGGTAATCACACTCTACACTTCTACTTCATACATACACCATCCTGCGTCGGTTGGAGTGACCAAGTTTAGGGCCTGCTTCCCCTGAAGCCTTTGCCTTCCCTAACTCAGGACTAGGGTGAGTTACCCATTTACAGCTGGGTAGACTGGAGCATGCCTGATCTCAACAACACACCACTCTTCCTTACAGAGCACACCGACTGACACTTTACAGTGGACAATATAGAAACTTTACAGAGACAGACATAGAAGAGATGTAGCAGACGTGGATAGACCTTGAGCAGATGGCACGGGACAGGAAGACTTGGCATAGGTTTGTTGATGACCTTTGCTCCTTGGCAAGTTCCAAGATTATGATAATGATTTATACACAAAAAAAAAAAATGGAAGGGGAAATAAGCATGTTAGGATGTGTGAATATTGTAGTATGACTGGCAGAAGTGGTTTGGCTCCCTTCTTCTTCTTCCGTCCTTAGCCACCGACCGTCAAAGCAGTCAGTGGCCATTACGCCTAGTGGCATCTTAGGGCAACAGCAGATAGGTTTTCTTTGCCATTGTTTCCCATCACGCCTAGTGGCGTCTTTAGGGCAACGGCAAATCAATCCATTTGCTGTTGTTTCCGTAATCGAAGTGACTGGCAAACGGGTGATCAGCCCGTTGTGTTGGCTCCCTTGGTGTGATATAAATATGTCATGGGCATCAAATGATCTGGGTAAGAAACAAGATTAATATTCGATTCTGAAGTAAGATTAGTGAGAATGAACATTTGAGAGACACATCAGGCATACCTACAACCAGCGAGCTACAGGAACAATCAACATTCATATTCTAAAACAGTGGTTGGCAACCCAGGATCTGTGGGAATCTGCTTTAGAAACATTGAGCTCTCTAAAGATCTACCTAACTAAAATCATGTCTGTTTTCAGGTTACAGAGTATTTAGATTTTGTAAAAAGTGCAGCTTTATTGTAACTTTTATCTCGTCAGATGATATGCTTCCTGCAATTCCATCAACAGAGCGGTGGAAAATTCAACCTGAATCATATTTTACTGAACGTTAACTTTACTTCAAACGAACACTTCCTATCTTATGAAGTTCACAAACAAAGTGAATTTTTGTAAGCCAGCTTGCGTTTTTTATTGGTAATGTTCTTCGTTCACCCTCAGACGTCAACTTGAATATGTTCACCTTCAGACGTCAACTTGAATATGTTCGGGACCCAAAGATACAGCAATAGAGAATGCAGTCAGCGACCCATAGCTTGACTGCTTGCGTCAGGGTCAGCGAACCAGAGCTGACCAAGATCCTACTCCACCTCCACGTAGTGGTCCTGGAAACAGGCTGCATCACTGCAGTCTGGCTGAGAGAGTAGGGATTGACGAGGGAAGGCAAACCCAGTCCCAAAAAATTCCGTGCTGAAGTCGGATGTGTCGGCCGAAAGGCGAAGATATCGCAGCTCCGGCGTAAACAGACACAACGCAACCAACGTCCTCTTCAGGACGAACGAAGAAGAAGAAGAATATGTTCACCCTCAGACGTCAACTTGAATATGTTCACCCTCAGACATCAACTTGAATATGTTCACCCTCAGACATCAACTTGAATATGTTCACCATCAGACGTCAACTTGAATATGTTCACCCTCAGACGTCAACTTGAATATGTTCACCCTCAGACGTCAACTTGAATATGTTCACCCTCAGACGTCAACTTGAATATGTTCACCCTCAGATGTCAACTTGATTATGTTCACCCTCAGACGTCAACTTGAATATGTTCACCCTCAGACATCAACTTGAATATGTTCACCCTCAGACATCAACTTGAATATGTTCACCCTCAGACATCAGCTTGAATATGTTCACCCTCAGACGTCAACTTGAATATGTTCACCCTCAGACGTCAACTTGAATATGTTCACCCTCAGACGTCAACTTGAATGTGTTCACCCTCAGACATCAACTTGAATATGTTCACCCTCAGACGTCAACTTGAATATGTTCACCCTCAGACGTCAACTTGAATATGTTCAAAGAAAGCAGTAGTCCGTCTGAGGCTGTTGACATCTCCGTAGAGCTTTTCTAGGAATGGCACTGGTGATGGCCATATGCGCTTTCTTTGTTCATCATATGTTGGGCATCTTTGAAGTAGATGATTAGCAGTCATTTTATCAGTGCCACAGTCACACTGATCAGTAGTTCCTATCTTTAACTTGTTGAATAGATGGTATCCCAATCTGTTGTGAACTGTGCAAAGTCTGAAGATTACCACTTGTTCACTTCTGAGCTGGTAATACACAACATTTTAATTGTTCCCTAGATGTTCTGCTTCCCACTTGCTGCGCTTGATAAAACTCTTGGCCTCTTCATAAGTTATTGAGAATGTTCAGAAAGCATTTGTAAACATGTGGACACTGCAGTTTGAGTGCCGAAAAGAAAGGGCTAGTCTGCAGTTTACCTAGGTGACAACAAGAATTTTTTGTCTCCCCTCAGCCACCTAGAGATTTACCAAATGATCCCCTGGGATCTCCCAGTAGATCAAGATTGACCTGTTGCCATACAACATTAGCTGATGGAGACCGAGCATCTTGGAGGGTTCATTGCTGTAAATTCTGAATAACAGTAACAATAACTTTCTAAAGTGTAAGGAGCAGTTATTGCTGAGACAGAATCATCTTAGATAACTGGAAACGTGACTGCTAAGATTGTCTTCTTTTTTTTCCGTTTAGCTCCCTATGGAGAATAGCTATCCTTTCAGGCTAATCTACCCTTGTCAAAGCAGACGATGAGCTAACTGCTACCAGACGGTGAGCCAACGATAAAGAATAAATTAGAAAATCCTGGCTATAGGTCCAAAGCTCGGTGGAATGTGTCACATGCCACCGCTCAAAGCATTCATGGATGACACAACAATTCTGACAGATTAACATCAGGCCTGGAGGATGTTAACACGCCTGGATGAACTAGTCAGCTGGTGCAGAATGAGCTTCAAACCCAAGAAGTCGAGAAGCCTATCAGTCAGGAAAGGGAAGATAGCAGAGGTCATATTCATGGTCTCTAACCAAAGAATCCCTACTGTCATTGAAGAACCTGTTAAAAGTCTTGACAGGGTGTACAATGCCTCATTAAAAGACTCGAAGGCAGTGCAACAGACAATAGAAATGGCAGGCAGGGGGCTACAGATCATAGACCAAAGCAGACTCCTAGGAAAATTCAAACTGTGGTGCCTCCAGTTCAATATTGATACATAAGTTGCTGTGGCCACTGCTTATATATGAAATAAGCACAAGTACAGTGGAAGCTATAGAGCAGAAGGTCAACAAGTTCATGAAGAAATGGCTAGGGGTACCACCAGGTCTGTCAGATGTAGCACTGTACTGCAAAAAGTCAAAACTTTTGCTTCCTTTCAAGTCAGTTGTTGAAGAGTACAAAGTTGGAAAGGCAAGGCTTGCAATGATGCTACGTGAGTCAGCAGATGACGTGGTTAAGTTCATTCAGCCCACACTGAAAACGGGAAGGAAGTGGAGAGTGGAAGAAGCTGTTGATGCTGCCCAAGAGTCGCTCAAACTGAGGGAGGTAATCGGATACACACATGTGGTAAAGTGGGATGATATAAATATTTATAGGGGACTTAGTGTACTGACTGAGATCAGCTGTGAAGGTATCTGTATCTAATAGGTGTAGTGTTTTACAGATAACCTTACTTGCTACCACATTTATACCTCAGTCAGAATTATTCTGGAATATTGTGATGACTACGTTGAATGTCTAGGGTATGTATATGATGAAGTGTAAGTCACAACAACAACAGACAGATAAACAATTTAATTTATTCCACAACACTTTACAACACTGTGACACTCACACACATTTAACACTCTATAAGACTATCTTAAATGAGTCTATGGTAAAGTTTCAAATATATATGTATTAATTACTTTCACTAATATATATCCTGATTCAACTACACAGTGAACCAGGAATCACAATCAAATGTAATCACAATTTATATGTACATAATTTATAAATATGAACCTTGTAGTGACATATTTTATTAGTATTATCCTATGTGTGTCAGTTGTGTAATGGTACTATGAGGTAATACTGGTTTTGTTTTTCAAGCTATGTTGTTATTTGTCATCATGACTTCAAGTGTTTGTTTATCTTGGAAATAGTATGGGGAAAAGTTCCCAGTTCCTATCAATTTAAACAAGGTATTGTCCCTCTGTTTTACTATAATGTCAATTTTAGAGGGGACACATAATGTTGAGCTCCTCTGGCCACAGAAGCTTATCTTTCGTGATGGCGGCAGGAAAAGACTCCTCTGCTCGATAGCTTCCCTGTGTTCTGGAGACACCTCACTGGTCGCTATCTGGACCCAGGAGTATGCTGTCAGCCTCTAGATTCAGCAAAGCTCAGACCAGGTGCTGCTCAATAACTTTAGGACCACGGTCCCACAATTCATGGAAATAATACACAATTACGTTGACTGGCAATGAATATGGCACAAAATCCGACCTGCCGCTGTCTCAGGCTTTTATTTAGAAAAATATAAGCTGAATCTCAACGCACTGTTGCTTTAGAAAGTTTATTTGAAAATGTGGTGCTGAACTGACGCTTCTAATTGACTATATTGGCGGGTCTAACCAATCGTGCCATGTTTACACAGCTTTTCAAAAAAGTACCTCTACTACTGTTTCCCCTAACAAAAAAAAAATTAGTATTGGTAGTCCGACTAATCGTGTTTCGCCTTACATTTACTGCGCTCCAATCAAATAGGATTTAACATGGGGACCTATTTCCCGTACAATGGTGGTTTCAAAATCTGCCACTGAGCGATTCTGATTTTGGTGTTGTCTGACACCCTCACTATTTCTTTTGGCTATAATTTGTTAATTCCTAGACTATTTGCGTAACACTTAACATATTATTTGTCAGCAAGTCCTAAGGAACCCAAATATACAAATTTAAGGGAGCTAAGTGGCTGCGTTCAAAATATGTATTTTCTAGGATAGTCGTGTAGTTGTTTTTTTTATTTTTTATGTTTAGAACCACCACCTGTCCTGCTGTACTGTCAGACTAATGTCAGGATTTTAGACATAAAACAGTAGAATGTCATGTTTCCTAATAAGCGTTTTGTAAGTTTTTAAACCTAACTCTCGTATGGGTAGTGTTTTTTATCACTGTCGATTTGAAAAAAAGTTAGTGCATGTGGCCTTACACGCGTGATGGCAGTAACTGTATAGCGAGACGCGTGTTAGTGTTGCATGCGTTCCGGCTTTGAGCCCTCCCTTTCTTTCTATCCTAAGTCCATCTGTCCGTTTGTTTATGGTAACGTAGTGTAATTAATGCTAGTATTAATTTAGGTCATTAATCAGCTTGCGTATCTCAAGGTTTTTCTTAGAAATGCAGTACAGTGTTATTGTAGAAAGCGTGTATTGATGCAGTAGGCTTTACTATCAATGTGAAAGCGTGAGAATATGCAGACGAAGCATAAAAAGGGGGATCTCGAGTACAGTCATTGTGACAGCACTGTTCTTTACCATTCTTCTTTCCTTTTATTGAATTTATGTGTTAGGCTGTACATTTACTTTTTAATTTATATATGTGGATTAGAATTTCTCACGACAACACAAACGAATAGACGGGGATTAGGTCATGGAGACATCCGCTGGTGGTCCAAGGCACCAAGCAGGGAGCGTAGAGACATGGTAGTTCAGGAGATACGAGAGGCTGAGAATGATAAGAGGTTGCAAAAAGCAGTGCAGCAGGCCCAACAAGGCAAATGGACTACATGGGAAGGAGCCTTGCAAAGGTCCTTGACATGGAATGATATATGGCATATGGCACCTATTAGGCTCAGCTTCGTTGTTAGATCAATGTATGACCTCCTGCTATCGGCCACAAACCTTGTGAGATGGGGAAAGTCAGATGATGAGCAGTGCCCCCTGTGCCATGGGAGGCAGACACTTGAACATGTGCTCTCAGCTTGCAAGGTGTCATTAGGGCAAGGGCGATACACATGGCGCCACAACAAAGTGCTAAATGAGCTGGCTGCGACAATAGATCTGGCAAGGATGAAGGCGAATAGCGATGTCAGGCCAAACACCGCAAATACATACTTTCTGAGAGCAGGAAAGTCAGCACACCCAAAATCGAGAAAATCAGGTAGCAATGTACCATCTCTCATTGACTGTGCAAATGACTGGGAGATGGCGGTAGACCTACCTGGACGAGGGGCATATCCAGAGAGTATCAGGAAATCTCGAAGACGGCCGGATATAGTGCTGCATTCTTCATCATCGCACCAGGTTATATTGATTGAACTGATCGTGCCATTTGAATCCAGATTGGAAGAGCAACATTTGTTCAAAGCGGCCAAGTATAGTGATCTGGCCGCAGATCTGAGATACGATGGGTTCACTGCAAGGGTCATAGCTGTTAAGGTGGGAGCAAGAGGGCTCGTGGCTGCATCAGTGTATGATTTATTGAAACTGTTGGGGCTGAGGGGACAGTCGAGAACAAGGGCACTGAAGAGGCTTAGTGAAACTGCGGAAAAGGCACCATGCTGGCTGTGGAACAACCGCAATGGGCTATGGAACTCGGGACAGTAAACTCTGCAGTACAGGAAACATCAGGAATTTGTCTAAGTCCATAATACGTTGAGTTTTTCGTTGTGCTGGTGAAAGGGCTGTGACTGACAGGCAACACGCGGCGTATATTATAAGAGGTGTTGGGCACATAATTACAGTTGCTAGCGCGCAGTGGCTAGCCTCGTCGGCTTCATGCAGGTGTGTCAGTGTCTGTCCCTAGTCGTGGTGCGCGGCGGAACGAACGGAATAATTTGTCTTCTCTTTGGTTACTTTCACAATTACCTCCACGGCTGGCGGAGTTATGGAATTTAAAGTTGCTACCAAAGTGAAATGGGTTCATTTTCGATACAAGACAACAGGAGGCTGAGACACTTGGGAGTCATGACGCTAGTGGGCCCCCCCCCCTTAGAGTGTAAAGGAGTAAAGGGCCGAAACACTTGTTCGACGGGGGGACAACTTCTGATGATCAGATTGCCTCCTATTGTATAGCTCTGTAAAGAGTTTCCTATCATCAGTTCACTTCGCCATTTAGTTTCAGGTCTATTTTAATCAATCAATCAATACCCTTTAACTCCCCAAGGAGCATAGACCTTCAACAAACATATGCCAAGTCCTGCCACGTACCATAGCTCACATTTTCTCCAGTTCTCCTTTCCACGTGTACTTCTTATTTTTGTGTCGGACTTGATTTCTTTAGATTTCGATGTTTCCCAGTGCAATGGAATCTCTTCGCCTTTTGTATTCTTACTTTGATATCGATGCGCATCATTCCAACTGTGTCTATATTACTGCCAAGATATACGTATGATTCTACATCTATGTCGGGGTGTTTCTTGCTTGCAATTATTATACTATTTATTAATAGTATGGAACAATTAGTGATGGAAGGCATGGTCCCTGGAAAAAGGGGAAGGGGTCGACCTAGACAGCGGTGGACCCAGGACATCACAGAGAGTCTGAACTTGTCTTTGGTTGATGCAGGTCGACTTGCCCAGAATCGTAATGCGTTCAGAGTAGCTGTAATGGAGACAACGTTCTGGAGAGAATACGTCTCATGATGATTTATTAGCATTATCCTCTCACCGCGTATTTTAATTTTGTCATGCATCTGGTTACGGTTAAGGGACAGAAGATCCAGGTCGTCGGTAAAATCCAGATATAGGAAATGGGGCACGTCTGATGGAAATAGAAGACAACAAATAATGAGGTCATAGAAAACCTAGGAATGAAAAGAGAATTAATGAAGGAGATCAAAATTAGACAGCTAAAATATTTTGGTCATGTAAACAGACATAACACCGGACACTGAAGACCATAGGAAAATCTATTTAGTCCGAGTCCACTGAATTCTATTTCAGTTTTCTGTTGCTGCTGCTTTCACTGCCCAATAAATAGCCAGTAAAAAGAGAAATTGTGACAAGAGGCATCCATGCCTCACTCCGTATTATAAACGTTACGTAATCTAATAATTGACGGTGACGTAAAAGAAAAGTAGTTCTGATAACTCAGTAATTCGTGTGATTTAATTACTAATCTATTTCACATATCTTTTACCTCTGAAACAGGTGTAACAAGTTTACTTGATTGGAATGAATAACTTGATGTACAATGGGCCGCACTTTAGGCGTGTTATATACAACATTAGATGTACTATGTAACGAATTCAATTAATGTAATAACGATGAACATATTGTCACATGAGGGGATAGTAAGATGTCTATCACACGTTTGCACTCACATAGCCCTTCTTGTTACTGAATTTCTTTGTTACAGTCACTGTTTAACAGTAGATAGTGTTGGTTTCACACCGAGCAGAGAATACACACTTTCGGTGTAATATCTCTTTCTTAAAGTTTCCCCCAGATAAACTGATAACGACATTGACGCATTCAGCTTTCAATTCTCTTCTCAAACATTTCTACAAGTCTGCTTACTCGTTTGGTTGATTTAAGTAAGGGGGAGGCAGTGGAGTCATCCTGGTGAATGGTTCGTGACTCGGACATCTGTGAATCACGTGAGGATTTTGACGACGCTTTCAGCCTCTGCCGAGTACCATTTGTTGTGGTCTCTCGAGAATTATCCTTACCACTTGTATGATCTCGAGTCTGGTTAGTGCTACTGTCTGTCGAACCACGAGTCCTTTTCAAAACCGGAACACGGGCGGAAGCAGTCTGTGACGACGCAGTCCTCCTCGAATTTATGTCAGATTTTTTCTGAGAATTGTCTTGTAGAGAATGATATGACCTCTTGCTACTTAAAACAACGTTTGTTTTTCCGTTATTGTGACTCGGTCCTCGTGGCTGTTTCGCCGAAGCTTTGACGTCAGACTTGATAGGGGATTTAGCATCCCCTCTTGAGATGTCACTAGGACTGGACAACACACGAGTCGACTTGCGTCCATTTAGTCGATTTGAGTTTCCAGATGGAGATGACAACAGCGTGTGCCGTGTTGATGTACTTGTGATCGATTCCCGAAGACGCCCGAATCCCGAAGTTTGGCATTTGTTAGTATTATAGACAGACGAAGAAGAGGACGTTAACAGATTTTCAGAGCTAACTTTGTCCATCTGTGGGGTCAAACTGAGGGTCATGTTCTGGGCTAGTGCGCCATGTTGAACTCCACAAGCCAGTCTTGTGTTTCGCTGGCTGTTGACTCTCTTCAGTGTGTTTCCAGGTGAAGACGACGCTAGATTCTGACCAGGCGTCGGACCATGAATACGTATGTGTCCATCTTGTCGTGAAGTTCTTGTGTTAACTATCCTGTAGCTGGGCGCTGTTTCGAGCTCACCTGATAGCGCTCGGGTTATGCGAGGTGTTTCTCGTTGACGAGGTGTATCCTGGTGGCTTGGTGTTTCCTGGTGACGAAGTGTTTCGTGGTAGCAGTGGGCTTCTTGTTGACGGGGTGTATCCAGATAGCTTGATGCTTCTTGTTGGCTTGGTGTTTCCTGTTGGCCATTTGTTTCTTGATGGCTTGGGGTGTCTTGTTGGGTAGGGGCAGTATTGCCGTTGCTTACTGAGGTTGATGACGGTAACGACTGAGGTTTATACCAGTTCAGGCTTGCATCATGACTAGAGGTTGATATGATGGCTCCATTTTCGCTTGCTGGTTGTGCCGCGCTACATCTCGATCTCATATTCTTGCCTGCATCGGAGTTAGAGCAAAGATGCTGCCTAAGAGACACTTTTGTTCTTGTCCTAGTGGGGTCAGTGCCTCGAGACTGCTGTTCTGAAGAAAATCTGTCCTTGAAATACATGCTTTCTGATTTGGACGACGCTTTCAAATGTTCATCAAGAGATATTCTTTCTTTAGATTTGTCTTTACTTTCATGAGAAGGCGTCCGCGCTAGGCTCCTAGATTTACTCACAGGTTCATAATGTGCGGAAGATGATTTATCAGAAAGTCTGGAGTTGCTGCCAAAGTGAACTTTTCTCAAAAAAGTGTTTTGTTTCTCAATGCCCCTTGCTCTAAAATGCGGAACCGCTGTCGTGTCTTCAAGTCTTCTCAGTTCTTGTTCATTGTAGCAAAAGGAAGAGTCTTGCAGCGCGCACGGAATTGTAACAGCGTTTTCTGCAGACATTTTGGTAGTCACATGACAGCGATAGAAAGGATCTGACACATTGGACTGTGGACTGGAATTCTCAGAACGATTGTTCATAGCTGATCTATGCATATATGAACTGGATGCAGGATGTGTAGCGAGTTGTTCATGCATTTGAGTTTTTAGCTTTGTAGAAGTTGAATGCTCATAACTTTCGTGCTGTTCTTTTTCTGTGAACACGTTGGAGGGAGACGTACTCCTTATATATTGATAAGTCCATGCTGATTGGACGTAATTTCCTACGGAGCTAGGTTGGCCAGTATATTGATCCACGTTACTCTTGTCTTCTTTCAAGTCAAAAGATGGATTCCATTTAGGATCTCGAAACAAAGCATTAAAATATGACGTTTGCTCAAATGCACATTCTCTCGGGTGGTCATTCCAAGCAGCATAAAACTGCTTGGGAGTTTTCACAGAAGCTTCAGAACCGAGATCTGTTTCACGTTGAGGACATTTTAAACACGTGGATGCTAAATTTAAGTGATTGGCACACTTATGCGGTTTCTTGTGACATTCAAAATGGGGATTTTCTGTACCTGGAAGTGTCATGTGTGCTACCCAGTCTTCATTACTCTGATTTAGACTGGTTAATCCTGAATTTCCTATATCCTCACACATCAGGGGCGATTTGGTCAGATCCCTGTTGCAAATCATCTGGCTGCTTCTTGCAGATGTGCGCTTGTCGTCCGTCAGGTTCGTGTCATTAAGTTCCTTAAGTGTCATATGATTACTCGTGGCCATCTTCCACATCCTGATCCTGTCACTGGGGAAGGTTCCTTGTGGCAAGCTTTCTCTTTCATCGTGTAATTGTTGTTCGTTTGATGTCAACGAAAGCAGGCCATTTTCATTTTCTCTTGGGGCTGTATTTGGACGACAATTACTTTGCTGTGCAACAACAACATCCGAGTATAATTTGCCGTAGTTATCTATGATATTTGATGTTATATGAGTATTTTCTTCGATGTCACCCATGTCGCTGCCAATCCAAGATAAAACAATAGAGCTTGAGCTGCTTGACAAAGCACTGTTCTCTTCAGCTGTTTGTGAAATACCGGCGTTGGTCGACAACTTTGCTGACTGTACGTACTCAGTGATTACAGGAATGTCGGGATTCAATAAAGAACTGGACACTTCGGATGTTCGAATGCTTCTGTCCGCTGACGTTTCTTTAACCCGGTGAGTCTTAAGTGCCATGTCAGCTCTCTCTTTTATTTGCTGCGTGTCTTCATTCACCCACGCAATGTCTCTTCCCAGATGTTTTTCAACAGTTAACGCAATTTCGGGGCCATTGGTTTTTCTTTCGTGTGCGCGTTCCTGAGATTGTTCTGTTGCATTATCTAACGCTGCGTTAAACCAACTGTATCCGTCAGCGTCGGCGCCTACCGTGCGATTGCTTTGTGTGTAATCGCTTTGACTTGTTTGAAACCGCGACTGACCTTGATCATAAGTGTTGCTGATTCTAACACCGTTGTCATTATCCTCTTTCTGTCGCTTCATTGAAAAGATATTATGTTGCCATTGGTTGCTTTCGGATTGCTGAACTGTTCTGAAGCCTGATGATTTGGGCGAAATGGTCGTACCAGTGCTTACGTTTGAGGGCATTAGAATTCTTTGTTCACTGCGTTCTGATACACTTTGGTTAAGATTTATCGCTTTATTTCGATTGTCAGTCTGGTTGTATGGTGTCTGCAGCTGTTCTTGGTCCTGGCTTGATGGTGTCACGGAAGTAAAAGAGGACAACTTAGACACAGCTCGAGATATATTTGACATAGTTTCCGTTCTATTAGTCTCTTCAGCTTTTTGTAGAAATTCTTCAAGCTTAGTGACCCTCCCGGGAGCGAGAGGTCTTATGTGCCGGTTTGAGTGGTGTATTGTAACGTCGCTTGGGCTATACACTGTCAGCTGTGAAGTGTTTGACGAGGTTCCTTTTAGTGAGCCATCATTTTCTCTCAGAAAATGATAATTCAGCTCCCGTTGGCTGAATAATTGACTGGACGACTTCTCCGTCCGTCTCTTCCATTTATCTCGTCGTATGGATCGATCACTGTATAACCCAAACAACCTGTTTAATTCATACCCTTGTCTGAGTCCACCAATGGCATTGGTTTGACTTAGTTCTTTATTTAACAGACTTTCTAAATCATCAGTCTCCTCGTCTGCATTTATCTTTTCGGTTTCTGCCTGCCAAAGCGCACCGCTAACGAGATTGCTATGTTCTTTCCTTAACTGTTTGTTTGTTGAATGTCTGTCCTTTGCAACAGCGAAGTTTTGCTTTTGAATCTGCATGGCTGTTTCCTTATCATCTTGATCTGCTTCTCTGAAGTCAACTTTGCTATCGGAGCGTGAGATGCTTTTTGTGGTGGAGAGCTGCGTAAATGTATCTTTGTCAATCTGGAGTTCATCTGCTTTAGACGGTACATGAAAATCAGTCGCTTCACGAACGATCTCAGTATTATTATGTGTGCTTATCGCTGTAATATCTGCAGTCGGCTGTGCACTTCCCACTTCTTTGGCGTCTCCTACTTGCAGACCCACAGATTTTCGGACCACGGTTTTATGATTCCTGTAAAACATACGTTCCGTTGTTAGCGAATACTTTGTTTCCGATGACGACTGGTTGTCTGGTGAACTGCAGCATACAGGTTCAGTTTGACATGAACACTTTTCGATGGACTCTGAGGCCTCAGATCCAAAGCTCTTTATTTTCGTGTCAGATTTTAGTTCACATAGGACATTTTCGGATAGCGGAGCTGACGTCAGAGCGTCCACCGTGTAGAGAGTGCCAGGATAATCTCCGATCGCTACATTTCTCTTCTTGTTAAACTCTGAACATTTCTTGCAGGTAGATTCCTCTTCGAGACTAGATTTTTCACTCTGTGATGATGAATGAGTAATTATGACTGTAAGAGGTGTTTCTTTGATATCGTGAAAACTAGAATTTTCTTCATTTACATTGCTCAATTCTGCAATAGCTTGTTCACCTGGCTTGTGGGATTCTTCAGTTGAATGTTCGTTATATCTGATATTTGTTTCTTCTGAATGTGGGGGACGAAAATTGTCAGGTGACTGTGCTCCCGCATTGTGCAAACTGAAAGTTTCCTGGGTTCCAGAAAAGGTTGATTTCACCGGGAATGTAATCAGATCACGTTTATTGGTCTCGCGAGTCGATACATATTGCTTGCCAGGTTCGATTCCACTCACAGAATCGATAGCCGTTCTTTCATGTTTAATTGTAGCGGTGTCTGCTTTTGACTTGTTTTGTGAAACGTCACTATGAAGCTCGACTGTTCTAGTCAGATTGAATGAATCAGTGTGGAGACTGAGTAAACGAGATCCGTTGGTTCCAGACTCGCCTGATAAATTTACATCAGAGCCAGCATTATCTCTTGCAGTGGTTACATTGCTGCTTTGTTGACCATCGTTCAGATGTTCAGTCTGGGCTTCATTTGTTCCCTCGGACAGTGCTCTGTCCACATATGTAACGAATTGATGCTCAGAATTAATACTGTCAGCGTCTACATCATGAATTTGGGATACTGACGCTATAGGCAATTTTTGTTCGTATCTTTCATGCTCTGGTAGTAGTTTCCACATTTTATTCTGTGTTGTGGCTTTACATTTGTCGATTGGAGCAATGTCGCTGACTCTTATGTGGAACTCTTGGTAACTGAGTAAATCTTGATCTACATTGTCAGTTGCTTCAATTTCTTTAGGCTGAGAAAATGCACTAACGTCTGAAACTGTTAAACTGCAAGGTTTATCTTCCTGAATGCGCTGTGAAATTGTAAGATTTCTTTCACGTTCAGATACCGTCACATAATTTCTCCCCTTTAAAACTGCCGTCAAAGAGCTTTTCGGTTTATCTCGTGATATTCCGAGATATTTTTCATCAACGCCTTGTGAAATAGGATGGATATTCCTTAAATAGCGTTCTTCACCCTCCCAATTGACCTTAGTTTTGACTGAGCTTGAAGTAGCGTTGCAATAGTCATTCTCCTCATTGTCTACCGGACTTGCAGCACCAGCCGACACTTTGTCCGAAGCTGGAGAATTTGCTTTGCGTTCCGTGACACGCCTACGCTCTACAGCTGTTTCCTTCACAATGCTTCGCGTAGCATCTGAGCCAGAAGTACTGTTGACGGCACTGTTGACATCTGCGTGGTTATCATAGCCACTTTCGACGTCAACTTCCTCGGGAATAACGTCCATATGTAAGTCTTTCTTCCAAAAACTGCATGGGAGAGGTACACATGGAGCCGCGCGGTCACAGCATTCGTGGAGGATCTTGTCTTGCATGAATGCAGGTAACACAGTATGATCACGAGTTTCTTCCTGAATGTAATCTCGGATGTCTTCGTGTACAAATTTGTGTGCGATTGGAACAACGATTTCACGCAAATTGGCAAGTTTACATGTGAGTTTCACTGGCTCCATAGTACAACTGTTATGCAAAAGACTGGGGCTAGCAGACGACAGGGTATCCATAGTGCCATACCCAGATGAGCATTGCGCCTTACTCGTTACTTCTGTAGTTTTGATCTGTTGCTTTTCCATCGTGTTGCCTGTTTCTGAAGATGGATCAACTTGAGTTTTTGGGCGCAGTATATCTTTCTCTGCTGTATCACCCGCCGGTACACTTTCACACACAGCTTTCACTTGCCTAACTTTAGTATCGAAGGGCTTCTTTGACGCGCCATTTGGATCGAACATATCTGCATCATCTTTTGAGATTTCTATGCACCCCTGGTCAAAATGGTTAAACTTGATGGTTTCCTGCGATGTCACCTCGGGCTTTACCAAGACAGGAGGTTTTGCTTCACATTTGCTTCGCTGGGTATTTAAATTAAATGCAACATGTTTCACAGTTGAAACTACAACTTTGCCTTTAGCTTCTGCTACACAAATTTTGCTTTTACGCGGAGTTATATTTCTCTTTGTTGGAAAAGTCTTTGTCGTGAATTGGCCTCGGCTGCGCATTATTTTTGTTTTAAGTACTTTTGTCGGTGCATCTTTCTTGGTACTTTCAACAGCAGCAGCTTTGTGGTTGTCATGACCACGAATACCCATAGTGCTGCTATCTTTTGCTATGCTTTCTAACTTGTCTTCTCTCTTTAATGCAGCCCGCAGGTCACGTTTATTCTCTTCTCCTTGCACTAGATTAATGTCTTCGGCCAACGTTAAACCACTTGGTTGTTCCTTCTCGAGATTGTCTCCGATTCTGACTGCCGTGATAATTTTTGTTGTGTCTGCATTAGCTGAGCTCTGTATATAGCTATCATTCTGTGTGGTCGCTGTGCCTTCCGAAGCATTCTTCTCTGTTACGCAAATGGATCTTGTCTGTTCCGTGATTTCACTGGCATCATCAACAGGCGGACGTGACACTAAATGTGTTCCGTTGTCCGGCTGCCTCAGGCTAGAACTAAGATTAAAACCATTATTCTTTTCGGCGTTCGTAACATCGCTTTTTTCTATGAATGTAGGAGAGGACAGTCCATTTTCCTTATCTTCATCCTTCCTGGTTATCAATGCATGGAGGCTCCGCTGTTTAATCTTATCAAGCAGTTGCTGAAGGTTATGTTCTGCCTGGGTCACACGATAAGTAGTTTTAGTATCTTCTGTTTCTAATTCACGTGCTTTTCTATCGCCTCTTGAACATATCTCTTTCTTATTTTCATTGAAAAGATCTCGAGGTGTTGTATCAAAGTGAGTTTTAGCAAGTTTATTACTATCTTGTTCGAAACCAGTCATGTATGATTTTCTTCGCTTCTTTACGGTTACATCTGCAGCAACTACCCCTTCGTTACTTGATAGGTGTAAAGTGGTAGGGCTTCGCGTATATGGAAAATTAGTAACTGCAGCAACGGATTTTACATGTTCCCTTTCCCTGGCCAGATCCTTTTCCTGTGTCCTTTCAGCGCTGTCCTCACTTTCTTCTTGTTTCCCTTTGCACTTGTCCGTCTGTCTTTGAGACAATGATAAATGTGAACGGATGTTGTTGACTTTGTGGCCGATGGGTGTGCATGATGCTAATACACTGTTTTTACAGTTCGCAGTTGGCGATGCTGGAGGCTTTATGTATGCGGAAGACTGTGCGATAGTCGCTAACGTCGCTATGCCGACGCCCCGTATCCTTTTTAGCTTATTTTCCAATTCCTCTTTGTGCCTTTTCATTTGCGATTGCAATGCTTGTTTAAACAGATCTGAATGTGTTAAAATGGGCTTGGGTGATTCTGTTGTTGTATTTGATGATGCTAACGTCTCAAAATTATTTTTCGCCGGTGAAGTAATTATTTGTAAAGGACTCTTTCCTTCAACTTCTTTAATAATGTTCATCATTTGCGAATTAACAGATGACACTCCGGATTTATCGTTCTTGTTAAGCACCGACATCTGTCCATGTTTGTCTTGCATATTACGCTTCTGTGAAATGGGTGCACTAATCTGACAGGCCTGTTGGGAATTTTTTATTTGGTCTATTTTCGATAGGTCCAGAATTCTATTTTTAGATTCGTTGATTCGGCGCGGAAAACCTTGCCATGTTCTCGCAATTTTAGACGTTTTATATACACTTAGCAGCTTTTCCCTTTTCAAAGATAGTATATTTAATCTATGTGGGTTCACCTCTGTACAGCTACTTTTGTGTGTGACCATGTTTAGACGTTTATATTTATTTTGTAAGTGACTGTTGTGTTGAAGAAGGTGCTGTAGTCGTTTGCGAAATGCCACTGTTCCTCGCCATGGAGACTTCAAACTTTTATCTGTATTATCATTCGCCCTGTATTTTGAAGTATAGCTTGGGAAACTGCGTCTCAATGCCTCAGGTTTGGCTTGAAAGCATCTAACGACGGGACTTTTGGCTGGAACATCCGGATCTGTGGACGAACAATGCAGATCACCGTCTGCGTACTTCACTTGTTGGATGTTTTTCCCAGAAATTGTGGCTGCGTGTCTTTGCGTATAATTAGCAGTATGAACTAAATAGCGATCGAGTATATCATTTGACGGACCGTTTTTTCCACTGAAAGAAGTTTGTGAACCAGGACTGTGTGAGAAGGAAGTATACATGTGTTTCTTATTTGTGGCCTCAGATTGTTTCAGTGAGCTTTCTCTCTGCTTTAAGCGTTGTACTTCCCTTCGTAGTTTAACTACTTGGACACCTGGCCCATATTTAGAATTCGTTGATAATTTCTCTAAATTTACAGGCGCAGTGTCTCTTGTGTCGTCTTGTCCAACGTCCATATCGTGTAAAACTACAAGCACAGTATCGTCCTTACCCATGTCAGCGTTGTCAGTTTTGGCTGCGACATTTCCATCGGTGGATATTCCTGATTTGGAAGCTGACAAATGATCCGCGTCTCTGGAAGTAACCTCTTTAAGCCGTTTACGTGTACCAGCTATCACTGATGAACCGCTACTGCTCGTCTGCCCAACTTTATAGGTCTTCAATTTTTGTGCGTGATTTCTTGCTCTCGGTGGAGTGCTATCAACTTTTCTTCCTTCACATGGAACATTCTTTATATTTCCGTAATTTAATTGGAAAGGCACTGACCCTAAATGTAAAGAGAAAGTGTCGCTGTACGAACGTACATTCTTTCTCTCTTTCATTGTTGCTGGAGGAAGACCCAGGCGGCTAATGTCAGTACGTGAACCACTGTTTTCGGCGAAATCCCAACTTCGGCAAGGACTCGAAAGCTCAAAAGATGTCCCTGACTTGGGCTGCTTCAATTTATGGTCAAAGCTGCCACCAACTTGAATCACACTAGGATTGTTCGCAGCTTTGGCAACACTTGCAGGTGTCTCTTTCAATTCATCTACTTTATATTCGGTGATGGACTGCAGGGCATCCCATACCGATGACGCGTCGGCATTGGCAATGTCTCCAGATAATTTTTGTAGTAATTTTTCTGATACCCTCGTAGAATCAGGAATCGCGAAAATCGATTGTTTATCTTCACGATTTGTATGACGCTTTAGTTTTACATTAGAATCCCGAATATCCGTTCTTTTTGCTTGACCATGTTTTTGGGGAAGCTCTTTCTCGGATGCTGATTTTGTACGTTCTAAGACAGCAGACTTGATATTCCGCACGCTTTTGTTTTCACATTTGCTTATCTTCTTATTTAAGTCTTTCTTCATGTTTTTCAAAACATCCTTTCTCCAAAGACTGAAGTCGGCCTTCTTTGATTTTTTGTGGACTCCTAGAATGTCCGACGTTGTTTTCGTTTTTTTCAACGCACTAAGAATTTCGGGTTTTTTAATAGTTTTATTTTTCATTATGCCTTTAAATTTTCTAAAAACTCGTCTATCGCTCAGGCGTTGTGGCAGGAGTTTAGCATTCATGACTACATTTTTATTATCATCTTTCAGACATCTAACAGAATTTAAACTTTCCGAGTACAATTTCAAATCATTTGTGCCAAAATGTAAATCACCATGTGTCAACGCCCTCGGTTGGTTTTCTTGTTGATTCGCCACTGTATGCAAGTGTGGGCAAGTCAAATCAATAGCGGAACCTTTATGTTTTTGCACGTTGTTTAAGTCCGCATTATTTATTTTTGGCGCGTGATGATATGCAAATGCCCGATCTAACTGTTTAGTCATAATTTCTGCAGTCTTTGTTTGTACTTCTGTACCTTCTTTGGCAGCTTGTCCACGTGCGCTTTCTTCGCGCTTCAAACTATGGTTTCTTTCCAGATTTGTCTTTTCTATATTATCCAAGAACGACGTGAGTGTTGGAAAGCGGGATGTCCTTGGTTCAATTCTACCGACCCTCACAGAACCAGAGCCTTGAAGATTCATATTTTGGTACATTTTGGTCTTTGCAGATTTACTGAGCAAAAGCGTGTTGGTCTTAATTGTATTTTGATTATTTAGTATAATATTATCTAACAGCACGGGGTAATCACTGGCACCGGCGGTGCTCTTTCCTTTGCTATTTTCTGCATTTATTTTCTTGTCAGTTTTCTTTTTTTTTATGTAGTGGTCAGATAATGACTTCAATGTCTCACTAACTGTACTCCGCCCATTTGGTGACAGTATTGTCGCATTTACGCAGAGACTGTCGGACTCAATCTGAGTTTTAGAATGCACCGCAAATCTGAGACTCCTTTTGTCTGTTTTTGTGGTCTTCGCGTCATTTTCATCCGACTTCGTCCAGTTTGTTAGGCTCGGACATGTGGTTGTATTTAAACTAATTCTCTTGTCTGCTTCCGAAGGGGGCAATGAAAAGACGATTGACTTGACTCCTTTGGACAAGAATGCCCGAGATAAAGAAGAATCGGTGAGACCAAGTGTGGGACTGTTGTCTGTGGGGTTTGTTCCAATAACGGACATCAGTGACTCAACCATGCGTATACTCTCTGGTCTTGTGGCTAACACTACTGAAAGCTTAGTTGTATGAGTCCTGGACTTGTGTTCTTTCCGTGAAGTCAGTGCCTTAGCACGAGACATCTCCTGGACTATCTGAGTACGTAACGACGGAATCATTGAATTTTCACCATGCTCTGTGATATCAAAACTTGTTTCATTTTCTTTCATACTTTGGCGCATATTATACTCATTTATACTTCGACCCATGTCTTTTTCTGCGATACTTAGAAGCGTGTCTTTTTCTTTGTATCTTTGACATCTATCGTTTTCTTTAATGGTGTGGCGCAAGACAGTTACTCTGACACCTGGGGGGCGGTCGTTTTCTGTTGTACCTTGAGGAACGTCATTTTCTTTCTTATCTAGATCCACTTCATTCTTTAAAATATCAGAACGTAATCTTTTTCTTTTCTTTGAGAAACTGGTTTTCATTGAACTGAGCTGATTTTGAACATCTGTCGACATCACAGTGGCATTCACATCTCCTATCATATCTGCCTTCATAGACTCCCTAATGGCATCCTTCGAAACACTGATTCGTTTGATCCTTCTTCGTTTTCCGAAACTGGCTTTGTTTGGTTCTATTCTAGCCTCGTTTATTGTTCTGGGAGCGAATACTTCAAACATAAGCGGCGAATGACGAAGCATAGGTCTGTATGACCCATGAGCTGACTGAATGTTGCCAATGACGCATTTCTGCCCCCGTGTTGAATGATCGCTAATATGCAGGTCTCTCCTTTTCACTTTGTTCCAGGAAGGCTTTGGACTTGAAGCGGCAAAATCAACCCTGCTTTTTCTCTTTCTAGTACCTTTTTTGTGCGGAGTATTTACTGCGGTACACTTTTCTGGACTGCGAGCCCCTTCTGTACATATATACGTGACAATATTTTTCTTGTTTGCTGATCTCTTATATGGTTTTCCTGCTTTTTTGTGTGCAGTCGAATCCTTTACTAACATGACAGGCATTTTTTTAGAAATGTCAGGCCCTTTTCCTGAAATGTCACTCATTTTATGAGATATATCAGGCATTTTCATTAACATATCAAGTCTTTTTCTAGACGTGTCAGGAATCTTTTCCAACACATTTGGCATAACTTGCTTCTTCTGTTTGGAGAGCGGGGTTATTTGAGCGTAGATGTCATTATCCTCGACACCTGTCAAACGACATACAGTTTTCGCTGGTGAAGTTCGTTGTTTCCTGAGTTTAGACCTGGAGAATATACTCCTCTTTTTTTGCGCACCCGAAAGGGTAGACGGATAAGTCAAGAATAAAGGAAACTTTGCAGCAAATCTAGGATCTTCTACACAGCGGTCGTTGGAATCAAGCAGTTCTTCATTTTGGGACTGCTTGCTTTCGTGATCACTTGGCAGTATCAAGTTTGACGGTGCAGGGAAATCTTTCTGAGACAACGGAAGTGAGCTGCGGCCACAACTCTCTTGTATCAAAGATTCCTTTCCTGTTAGGGAAGCTCCAATTACCGGTGATGACTTTAGGTTTAGTTTTTTAGTAGAATTTTCTCTGTTCAAAGATCTTTTGTAAGCGCTTTGACTTTCCAGTGAATATTCACCTGAGTTCAGTTGTTTTAACGACCTCATAACATTATTTTGTCTTACTGAAAATCCATTACTAGCACTGTATTTTCCAGAGCTGTTGCATGGTATCTCCTCGGAGATAATTTTCAGCTGTGGAGTTTTCATGCGTTTTACTACATTCTGCATTTTGAAAGTGGTCACACTCTTCTGTAGTAAGTCTTGAGGATTAAGTTTACTGAATCTAGGCACTTGCACTGGCCTTACTGGACTGGTTAAAATCACACGTTCGTGGTCATAACCATTCATTAATTGATCCGCATTTGTTTCCCGTGCAAATGGATCTGAGATGAATTTTGAAGTATTTCGTAGCTTTTGACGCGTATCGAAACAAGCTCTTGTAGAGGTGCTTAAAAGTGTTCCTTGTTGCCTGCTGGAGAAATTTAACCATGCTTGTAGAGCCGGCTCTAGGGAATTTTGAAGGTGGTGCGAGATGCCCCCCCCCCTTATTTATTTTCACCCCCCTCCCCGCAGGATACAGTACTGTATTGTTGTTATGAGAGTCAATTTCACGATATTCAGTTAAATCACGCTATAATTTCCGCAATTTAAATTTAAAAAATATCCACGCCTGATAAAGACGGTTAACCGCCAAGAGCCGACTCTGCATGCTTGATAAATACAGGCATTTTAGTTAAATAAATATAGTCATTTTTCAATAAACGATAACAAGCAAGCCAACAAGCACCAAAGACACGTGACATCAAGCTGTTTGATACACTGCACAATCTTCGTTTTCTTGCGCAAATGTAAAAAAAAAAGCCTCATAAATTCCATCCCCTTTCCTGCCCATGTCGCAGGCGATAGAAACAGGATGATGTAGGGGACTGGGGGACTCTGGCGAAGTATAGTGTGAGATATCACAAGGTACGATACGGCAACCATGAAGGCCGACGTGGATTACCCTGAAATGTCGCTGGCCAGCGAGGCCAAAGGCACTTCTGTGACTAGTCTAGCAAGCCGACAGCGCTTTTTCTATTGCCAAGAATTCTTTAGAGTAGTATTGTTGATGTTGTTGTTGTTATTGTTGATGTTGTTGTTATTGTTGATGTTGTTGTTATTGTTGATGTTGTTGTTGTTATTGTTGATGTTGTTATTGTTGATGTTGTTGTTGTTTAACTAAGGGCTGATGAGCGTCTCGCTCTTTTCCAGCCCATTCCAAGTTGATGACTCCTTGGTATTATCTACTTTGTAGATCTCAGAAACGTTAAATTAGATCTCAGAAACGTTAAATTAGATCTCAGAAACGTTAAAGCTCAACGATAAAGAATTCGACTAAAATATCGACATTGAATGTTGCTGGGCTAAGAAACAAGGAACAGAATTAATAAACTTTATGAAAAAAAGATTCCTGGTCACTCAAATACACCAGGTAATGACAAAGCAGACACATTAGCAAGGAAAGGAACAAGGTAAGAACAACCACTCAAAGCAACAACTCAAACAGCCAAATCACTCACACGAACAACAAACAAAGATACCTGGCTGAACAGATGGGCCATGGGAAACACCGGGAGGTTTACAGACACATGGCCGGTCCTAATCCTAATGACAACATCGGCCGTCTTACAAGAAGGGATCAGAGCACCATTTTTCTGCTCAGATCACAACATATACCACTCAACAGTCACTTGAACAGAATCCAACCACAACACTCTCCAGAATGCTAGCTATGTAACTACCCCTTTGAAATTGGACGCGATGATGTTAGGAAAATGCTCCTTCCTCCGAGGCCAAATAAGTGGAACACCTTGTACGAAGAAACAAAACAACTTGTGAAAACATGCAGATATCAATACATGGCATTGAGCCGAAGGACGAGAGCCCAAGAGCCGCTGGATTAATCACAACAACATGAAACAAGATATACAGACTTGGCATTGCAGACATAAACGGGACACACCACCAAGGAAAATTACACTCTTGCGAGGAACGGGATTAGACAAGAAGGAAGGAGCAAAGCATGGCTTGGGATTCTTAGTACACTCCGAGAAAGCAAACTCCATCACAGAAACAGGAGTTACAGGTAATCTGGTAAATTGAAATCGTAGAAACAGAATATATATCTGAGAGATTAATATGCATACAGCTTATAGAGAAAGAGAAAGTATACAGTAGAGAGCATAGAATATACACAATCAAGAAAAATATCACACTAAATGAAACACGCCCTGATAAAACCAACTGTTCCCATGTATATGAGAAATGGTTAAAAGTGCATGCTACAAAGAAAAGTAGCAAACGCTTTTAAAAAAAGAAAGTAAGAGAAAAAATACGACGGCTTATTGTAGTTCGTTTCTTTCCGTTGGTATTTCATTCTTGTTTAGCATTTTTATTTGTTTTTTCTACACATTTTCTGTGTGTCTTTTGCCGTTTGCTCTTTGCCTTTCTATATTTATCATCATTGTTTCATGGGTGTGCTTGTGGCGAACGATGGGAAATCCCACATATCCCGTGCTTCTTGTGTTCGTGTGTACCAATCAGTCGTATAATTGTTTATAACCATTTGTATTTTAAACTTACATTTTAATTTTTGGGTTCGCTTTTGCCGTGAAGCGTTGTAGAGAGTTAAAGTTTTTGTTAGTGAGCCAAGTGTGTCGCAGTGTTTGGTGTGAGCCTAGCGCCGGATTATTCATTAGGCCCACTAAACATGGGTCCATTCCCCCCCCCCCCCCCATAACGCACAGAGCTCTTCAGCAACGGCACATGCATGTTAGTATGCTCGTGCGTGCAGGGTAATAGTATCTGTACAATAGTTAGTTTATTAGTTACTTCCACCACTGCTTTTGTCCGTTGTTTTATTATATAGTCCGTTCGGAAATTCGTGCCCACAGAAAGCGTCAATTTTCTCCAAATCTGTTTGTTGTATGGACATGAATTTTTGCATGCAGTCTTAGATTTTCCATGCAGTTATTAATATATTTTTTGCCCTTACAAAACTATATAGGTGCGCACTCGTGCGGACATGTAGTCACTACACTAATTCAATAAAAAAAAAAATATTTTTGAACGGATCTTGTAACTTTCCGGTAAAACTACTAACAATTAACCCAGACAACAGTAAAGAGTTTTTTATATAACGTAAAGAAGAAAATTCGAACATGACATGAGTTTTGTAAGGGCAAAAAATATATTAATAACTGCATGGAAAATCTAAGACTGCATGCAAAAATTATGTCCATACAACAAACAGTTTTGGAGAAAATTGACGCTTTCTGTGGGCACGAATTTCCGAACGGACTATAGTTTCTTTGCAAAGGCCCCACTATCTTTAACAAAATCTAGTAGCAGTATCGAACGCGCGATTTTTTTAAAACATCTACTCTATTTTTTTCTTTCTCTAACATAATTACCGATGTATGTTACGTCGGTCGGTCTCACTCAAAATAGTAACTCGCGCCAGGAGAAAAAGTGCGCAACGCACGGTGTGCAACTTGCGCGGCGTCGGTGTTATATAAAACTAATACTTTGGTTTTTTTTTTTTTTTTTTTCTTTCGCGAAATTAGTAGCGATGGGCAAAGAAAGGTTCTTCTATTCTGAAATAGCCAGTACGTTGGTCACAGCTGAGGAATGCAACCGTGTTGAAAAATTGTATTGTTTTCATTATATATAATAATAATAATAAATTCTGCACCAAACACGGCGCATAAGGCAGAAATCAGTATTCTCCAGATTGTTCGTTGTGACGCCACTCCTCTTAGCTCTAGCACATTATTTAATCCCAACGTTCTTCCTTCTCTTATTATTGTTCTTCTAAGTGTTTATTTTGGTCTTCCTTTTTTCTCTTACCCTCAGGAACCCAAGTGAGCGCCTGCAGTGGTATTCTGTTGTTTTGCATTCGTAGGACATGACCGATATATGACCATCGTCTTTTCCTTATATAGTCGGAGACATATTTCTGCCTACAGTCTTCTCTTATTTGTCGATTATTATATATACTCTCCCGAAAATAGTTACAATCAACAAAGAAAAGCGTTCAAATGAAGGTGTTCATTAACAGTTTGACTACACTGTATAATGGAAAGAAACCAAAAACACTCTAAGAATGTACTTCTATCTGCTCATCCGGGAACGGAAACAGCACACTATAATTAAAAACCCGTCAAGTTTCACGGGTTATTGCTAGTATTATTATATATCAATAAAAACATTTATCTGAAATCCATTAGCTTTTTTTCCCCCTAGTTTTATATTTTAGAAGATTGGAGAGGAGCCCCGCAATATGTTAATAGCCTAGGGCCTCCGGAGTTCATAATCCCGGCCCTGTGTGAGCCCATGCTGATGTAGGATTTCTGTAATATTTATCTTTCCGTCTTGATTTTCTTCGGGCTCTACAACCCGAGCCTGTACTGTTTTATGTTATTTTCTGTTTGTATTTGATTCATAAATAAGGTGACTGCTATAAAACTGGTAAGGAAAGTAATAAATGACTAAAAAAAGTGCGAATGCGTACAGCGGGTATTTCAAGTGAAACTTCGCAGTTGAGTTGCAACCGATAATTGTTACATGTCTCTCAACACACTGGTCAAGTAGGCGAAAAAAAAAATAAATAGGTATATTCTTTTTGAGTCTTTGTAAGGTATGCTTAAAAACATGCAGAGATTATCTTACTTTTGTGATAGAAAGCATCCTCGTACCACATCATGGGGCCGAGAATAAATTTTTTGAAAAGGGTACAATCTTTTATGGACACCCTGTATTAGCTTCTATATGGCAGCGAGACATGGACAACCTATGCTAAGCAAGAAAGAAGGTTCAATACCTTCCACCAACGGTGTCTACGTCACATCCTTGATATTTCATAGAAGGACAAAGTGACAAATGTCATGGTGCTGTCACATGATGGCCTTCAAAGCATGTATACACTGCTTAGACAGTGCAAACCACGCTGGATGGCCATGACTGCCGCATGGAAGATCCCCAAATTTATTTTTTACGGGCAACTGAAAGATGGCAAAAGTACAGTCGGGCGACCGCAGTTGAGGTTCAAAGATGTGTTAAGTGAGATATGCAGGCACTAGACATAAATCTAGCAACATGGGAGGATGAAGCTGCCGATAGCACCATTTGGCGATGCTTCCTCAGATCGGGCGAAAAGAAGCTCTCACAACACGCAGAAGAGAAAAGATCACACCGGAAGGAAAACTATCACGAAGTGGTTTTAAGTTTATAGAGTTTTCTTGAATGAAAACAAGACCCTAGTATGAGAAAGTCTGAGAAGATAGAATTTAGATAGAAAATGACATGCCTGTGGACAGGTGGGACTATTGGCTCAAGGGATAGAACCAGGATTTGAATCTCCCCTTGCCGCTTCGTGACTTTAGACTGGCTATAGTCTCGCCCTCCTCTGACTGCCTTGACACACAAGGAGATAAGGTGTATAAATACGACCACAGACGCCACTATACAGACGACATAAAATAAGTACAGTATAGTAAATAGTAGAAGCTGATCCAGTAAATAATATATGTATATATTTATTTACATACAAGAAAACATAAAATGGCATCATACGTCATCAAGTCAGTCGATAGCGTGCACTGTTGCACGGCCTGAAAAATCAAAGTAACAATTAGATTGAGAGACACAAAAAAACCCCACTCGCATTCACTCTTCCTGTCACCCTGCTGAAGAGCAATAAAAATGGTTAGTGATTTAAAACCAACTCTAATTTGGTGGGGCTATCACTTTAGCCTCCACTCTCTAACATTAATAAGCTTTCTACTGTCTCAGTCCTGGTGACTCTTCCTCAACGAAACGCTACACAGCTTTGTACTTGTTAGGCAATATGCGCTGATAACTACACCACAAGATTTGCTAACATAATAGACTTGGTTTTTCGAACGCAGACTCAGTGTCTATCCGTCAAATGGATACTGAACAGACCCTACTGGTCCTGTCTATTTTCTCCCTCCTTCTCTATCTCTCTCTCTTGGTCTCAGTGTCTCTCTAACACTCGAGGGCTGATGATGCGGCGTCTCCGTTACTCTCTTCTCTTGATTTCTATCAGGAGCTAGGTATGGTAACCCTGTCACCTGTTCCTGATTTTGGTGATGACAATGTTCGGATATCAAGCATGAGGGACTTGATTAACTGTAGACAAATCTTCTCTGCTGCTGAATAGCTTCCCTCTTTTAACCCGCTCCGGAGTTAGAGAAAAAAAAAACCACAGCCTTGATTTCCGGCTGTACGAAATTGAAACCAGTCTCACGGCCACCTGCCGTTGCTAGAGACTATAATAGCGACGCTCTCGGCTGTATGATAAATAAACCCTGTTCCAGCTGAAGCATAGGGACTTCACTGCCAGAGACCATAGGGTAATTTTCTTTTGCTCCTGACGATACTCGAGTACTCTGACCCTGAGATATGTCTTTTGCCGTGGATAATTTTATTTGACAAAATTATGCTCCCCACTGTTTCGCCGAGACTCGCTGAAATTAAAAGAAACAGCGTCTAATGTACATCCTCTCTAAAATCGCTTATCTCTAACATATAAGATACATAAAAATAATTCTATACACGTGTCTCTTCATTCTCACTCCTTCTACTAAAATCTGCCAGGTAAAATAAACAATAGCCCAGACACCGTCTGACACGTTACGCATGGATACCCACGTGTTCAAAACATTTCAACTAGGGAATTCCTTTGTCCTAAATTCCGTGGTCTCCTTTTAACATGTACACTTGAGGTGTCCTTACTTAAGCCAATTTAAATTAAACCTCGCTGTAGGAATAGTTTCCTCCCCTAAGCAGTATAATTCATTTACAACGTAAATCTGAACCCTCCGACAATATTTCTCACATTTTTAAGGCTCAGAAAAATTAACGAACACACCAGGGATTTCCCCATAAATTTACATTAGTAAATACACAGAAATAAATGGTGGTTTTACATAACATTCTACAAATATGGGCACACGTGTTTCTCACAACTTCCAACACTCCTAACTACTGCCAAAATCATAGAAAGAATAAGCACACTGTTGCATTTACGTCGTTCTTAAAAAAAATGATAATGGATGGCACTATCGTTTATTTTAAAACTGAAAAGTTAATGTCCCCGAAAAAATTAACTACGGGCGAATTTCTCAAAGAACCCTCTAATGAATAAAATGATAATAAGATAAAATCCTACATACCAATTCATCGCTGGTTTTTCCCACAGTGGAGAACGATAATTACGACGTCCTACGGCCAGGCAATTATTTCTTCAAAGACAATTGCCCGCGGTTTCCTCCCTCATTATATACAAGAGAAAACACCCACGCGAATTCCTCTCCCACGCATATCCCAAGCTGCGCGTGTCCGGAAATTGCGTCACATTACGTGATGGCCGCGTGTTTCCGACGCGTCATACAGGAGTGCCCGAAATGGCGACTTTGGCAAACAACGAAATTTACGGGAATCGCGGAAAATCAGAAGAAAGTAAAACTGATGCTAGAATAAAATAAACCTACCATCATAAACGAACCCATTTAATTTATCTACTCAAAAAAAAAAAAAAAATACCAAACACGATATATATTCAAATGAGAAGAAATAAAATGGTGAAAAAGCGTGCCCGAAAATAGCGATTTCCGTAAACAACGGAAAATCGCGTGATCAGAAGAAAATAAAACTGGTGAAAATTCAAAATAGAACCACAGAATCGGGCCTGTTAAAAGTCAGAATTACAGTGTAGCGTCACATAAGTCCCCCCTTTCAAGTACGGGAACCGTGCTAAATCACTGAAATCTCTGGGTTTCATACTGGCCCGTATCTAGATCTACATCCCGATCTAATCACTGTCATAATTAGGATTGTCATACAGGCCCATTTCCATATCCTTGAAAATCGGTGCCAGCACTGGATTGTGATGGCCACACCTGGTGATTTCCTCCTGGCAACTGCAACCTGACTGGTCACTCTTCCTCCTCCCTCTCATGTGTTTCCTTCGCCCACGAATTTTCCTGGCGGCGCGTGGTAAATACTGATTACCAGATGGTGCGACCTCCCAGTGTTTTGAAACAGTCTGACTGGCTTGGCCAGACATCGCCGTAACATGGCGTAACTGTTTGCGGTTGACTGAAGAACCGTGCACATGTTCCTTCTTGTCAGTATTTCCCTCCCTTGAGAGATGTAATACCATCGGGGGCGTAATTCCCGACGACGAAGAAGATACTTCCGAAATTAGAGGCGTCACCACTGTTTGACCTTTAGGCTGAACAGGGCTGACAGGCGAATACGCCTCTGTAAATAACATTCCACTTGTCTTTAGAGGCGTCTCTCCTCTTCATAGCAAGACAAGGATGTTTGAGCTCCCGTGGGGCTCCGTGAATTTGGGGCTTTCCCCTTTTACTTCTCTGGCCTGCAGTAGGCCCCCTTGCAGTAGCAAGGATCGGTGTGGTGGGGTTTCCCAAAACTAAGTAAGGGCTTCCCAGGATGAAATCATGTGCTGGCTGTGCCATTACAGCTGCCTTGATGGTGCCAGACACAAACCTGCATTTCACCTCAATATTGGCTACAGGCAGACGCTGTGAGATCCCTCTTCTCAAAATTCCACCAATCTCAACTATTTCTCCGGTCCACTGCCCTGGTTTCACCAAATGACGAGCGATGATACTGGGGTAAGTAAGCCCGCTGTCAAACAAACACGTAGTGGCCGTCCCATTCACTACGGCTGGTCCACTGTTAGAGAACAACTTCTCTGCCTGGACTGGTTCTCATTTATTCCCTTTAGTCCATCTCACCGGCCTTAAACAAGCTGCATGATGAGCTGGGGGTTTGTTCATGCACCGGGATGTCCAATGGGAAGTGGTTCTACAATTCTGACAATACCTCTCATTGTCTCCTCTGTTCCTAGCGGGTTCCTGAGAGGTTGTTGTCGGTGCTCTGTTATGCTGCTGGGGGCGCAAGTTACAACCAGAATGAGGCTCCTTGCGAGAAGGCCCTGGTTGCTGATGAGCTGGCGAAGTAGCCGGCTGCGATGATGAAGCTCCTTGGTCTGGGGCTGGCAGGTCTGGGTGTTTTCTTTTCTGGCCCAGTACTTCGGCCTGTGCTGTCTGGAACCTTTCTGCAAACAGAATAATCTGATCGAGTTGCTGGGCACCCTGCTCTGCCAGATACCGCCTCAAGTCGGGAGACATGTTTGCTTTTACCAGTTACACAGAACTAACTCCTCCAACCCTTCAAAAGTTTTCGCCAGTCCTGACAGTTCCCTCCAGCGAGTAAGGTAATTTCTCACCCGCTCGGCAAACTGAGCAAAACTCTCTCCCTTCTCCGGCCGGCTCTCCCTGAACATGGTTTGGCATTTGCGGGGTGTCCACTGAAACCTTTGCAACAAAGCGTTTCGCAGTGCCTCGAAGTTGTTCTGGTCATCTATGAGCAGCTTGTTGTAAACTTCATACGCATGACTTTTGAGCGATTGTGATAATTTCAGACACCAAAGACTCTCATCCAACCCGTATGCCTTTGCCATTCTTTGAAATTTTTCTAAAAACACGTCAATCTTCTCATTCCCATTAGGGAACGAGTCAAATGGGAAGCTCATGGCTGCCATCCGGGGCCCTCCGTTTCCTGAGGTGTCTCTCGCTCCTGCTCCAGGTGAATCTCCATTAGCTGAACTGCCTTCCGAAGATCGGTACTGCAGTTCCAGAGAACGCAGGGCAAGTTCGTGCTGTCTTTCTGCTGCCTTCTCCCTCTCCTGGGCTTCCCTTTCTGCTGCCTTCTCCTTCTCCTGGGCTTCCAATTTCCGCTGCGGCGGCTATCCTTTCCTCTTTTGCTGCTTCTGCGGCGGCTGCCCTGTCTTCTCTCTCTTTCTCTCGCTGATTATGCCTATCAGTTTCCCTTATCAGGTAGGCCTTAGTCTCCTCCTTATCCATTCCCATATCCTAAGCAGATTCACACCAGGCAGCTCGTAACTTGGCCATATCCGCCATCTTACCTGTAAACTGCTGTAAGTTCCCAAATACAGAGAAATGACAGAAAAGGAAAAGAGAAGGAACAACCTGTTACGTAATATAAAATATTCTCTATAACCGCTGTCCCAAAAACCCGACCTCAGACTAGCACCAAGTCTGAATAATAATCTGAGAAAAATTTAGTTAAGGAGCTACAAAAAACTAAATTACCTTCCTGCTAAAGAAAAATATGTCGGTATGCCATCAATTACCTCTAAGTCATATACATCAAAAATACCACAAAATCTACTAGACTGCAACCCGTGGAAAAACCTATAACTGGATCAGTTCTAATAGCTCAAGTCTAGGGGATATTTAAAGAAACTCTATTCTCAGAAAACTTTCCAGAGACAATCTATGAATATAGATCACAGAATTGATCTCCACAGAATGATCCACCGGACGATTGCCGCCCACTTATCACGAAGTGGTTTTAAGTTTATAGAGTTTGCCTGAATGAAAACAAGACCCTAGTATGAGAAAGTCTGAGAAGATAGAATTTAGATGGAAAATGACATGCCTGTGGACAGGTGGGACTATTGGCTCAAGGGATAGAACCAGGATTTGAATCTCCCCTTGCCGCTTCGTGACTTTAGACTGGCTATAGTCTCGCCCTCCTCTGACTGCCTTGACACACAAGGAGATAAGGTGTATAAATACGACCACAGACGCCACTATACAGACGACATAAAGTAAGTACAGTATAGTAAATAGTAGAAGCTGATCCAGTAAATAATATATGTATATATTTATTTACATACAAGAAAACATAAAATGGCATCATACGTCATCAAGTCAGTCGATAGCGTGCACTGTTGCACGGCCTGAAAAATCAAAGTAACAATTAGATTGAGAGACAAAAAAAAAAACCCCCACTCGCATTCACTCTTCCTGTCACCCTGCTGAAGAGCAATAAAAATGGTTAGTGATTTAAAACCAACTCTAATTTGGTGGGGCTATCACTTTAGCCTCCACTCTCTAACATTAATAAGCTTTCTACTGTCTCAGTCCTGGTGACTCTTCCTCAACGAAACGCTACACAGCTTTGTACTTGTTAGGCAATATGCGCTGATAACTACACCACAAGATTTGCTAACATAATAGACTTGGTTTTTCGAACGCAGACTCAGTGTCTATCCGTCAAATGGATACTGAACAGACTCTACTGGTCCTGTCTATTTTCTCCCTCCTTCTCTATCTCTCTCTCTTGGTCTCAGTGTCTCTCTAACACTCGAGGGCTGATGATGCGGCGTCTCCGTTACTCTCTTCTCTTGATTTCTATCAGGAGCTAGGTATGGTAACCCTGTCACCTGTTCCTGATTTTGGTGATGACAATGTTCGGATATCAAGCATGAGGGACTTGATTAACTGTAGACAAATCTTCTCTGCTGCTGAATAGCTTCCCTCTTTTAACCCGCTCCGGAGTTAGAGGAAAAAAAAACCACAGCCTTGATTTCCGGCTGTACGAAATTGAAACCAGTCTCACGGCCACCTGCCGTTGCTAGAGACTATAATAGCGACGCTCTCGGCTGTATGATAAATAAACCCTGTTCCAGCTGAAGCATAGGGACTTCACTGCCAGAGACCATAGGGTAATTTTCTTTTGCTCCTGACGATACTCGAGTACTCTGACCCTGAGATATGTCTTTTGCCGTGGATAATTTTATTTGACAAAATTATGCTCCCCACTGTTTCGCCGAGACTCGCTGAAATTAAAAGAAACAGCGTCTAATGTACACCCTCTCTAAAATCGCTTATCTCTAACATATAAGATACATAAAAATAATTCTATACACGTGTCTCTTCATTCTCACTCCTTCTACTAAAATCTGCCAGGTAAAATAAACAATAGCCCAGACACCGTCTGACACGTTACGCATGGATACCCACGTGTTCAAAACATTTCAACTAGGGAATTCCTTTGTCCTAAATCCCGTGGTCTCCTTTTTAACATGTACACTTGAGGTGTCCTTACTTAAGCCAATTTAAATTAACCTCGCTGTAGGAATAGTTTCCTCCCCTAAGCAGTATAATTCATTTACAACGTAAATCTGAACCCTCCGACAATATTTCTCACATTTTTAAGGCTCAGAAAAATTAACGAACACACCAGGGATTTCCCCATAAATTTACATTAGTAAATACACAGAAATAAACGGTGGTTTTACATAACATTCTACAAATATGGGCACACGTGTTTCTCACAACTTCCCACACTCCTAACTACTGCCAAAATCATAGAAAGAATAAGCACACTGTTGCATTTACGTCGTTCTTAAAAAAAATGATAATGGATGGCACTATCGTTTATTTTAAAACTGAAAAGTTAATGTCCCCGAAAAAATTAACTACGGGCGAATTTCTCAAAGAACCCTCTAATGAATAAAATGATAATAAGATAAAATCCTACATACCAATTCATCGCTGGTTTTTCCCACAGTGGAGAACGATAATTACGACGTCCTACGGCCAGGCAATTATTTCTTCAGAGACAATTGCCCGCGGTTTCCTCCCTCATTATATACAAGAGAAAATACCCACGCGAATTCCTCTCCCACGCATATCCCAAGCTGCGCGTGTCCGGAAATTGCGTCACATTACGTGATGGCCGCGTGTTTCCGACGCGTCATACAGGAGTGCCCGAAATGGCGACTTTCGCAAACAACGAAATCTACGGGAATCGCGAAAAATCAGAAGAAAGTAAAACTGATGCTAGAATAAAATAAACCTACCATCATAAACGAACCCATTTAATTCATCTACTCAAAAAAAATACCAAACACGATATATATTCAAATGAGAAGAAATAAAATGGTGAAAAAACGTGCCCGAAAATAGCGATTTCCGTAAACAACGGAAAATCGCGTGATCAGAAGAAAATAAAACTGGTGAAAATTCAAAATAGAACCACAGAATCGGGCCTGTTAAAAGTCAGAATTACAGTGTAGCGTCACAAAAACCAAGGAAATAAAAAACAAAAAAAAAAAAACAAAAAACAACAACAAACAGCTGAAGGCTATCACCTCTGGGGCACATTCCCATAGTCAGTTATGACTGAAGGCGGCTACAACAACAACAACAACAACTATTACTACTACCACGACTCCTACTACCACCACTACTGCTGTACAGTATTAGGCTTTATCGCTTGTTTGTAACTGTGGCTATCGAAGGGTAAATCCCGTACTTCCCGTGTACTGTTAATTTCTAACACTGATTGTATACCATTTTATTTTTTAATGTATATACTTATTTGATGCAGGATAAAGTTGTTGCTATTTTTCTGACGACATCATTTCATAATTTGTCTCTCCTGGTAACAATAACGGTTCTACTTAAGCATTTTATAACGCACAATGCAACTTTCCACACCTGTGCTCTCACTGAAATGTCCTTCCCACCGCGCGATGCTCCCCGCATCAAACGATCGATGTTTTGAGAAGTTGCTTCGGATTTCTTGGCCATTAAGAAGCATTGCTAAATTAATTTAAGAAATAAACATAAGTTATCTGTTTTCTTATTTTTGTTTGTTTGTTTGTTTGCAAATTAATTTTAGAAATAAACAAAAGTCTGTTTTCTTATATCGTATTCGCAAAATAATTTAAGAAATAAACAAAAGTTGTCTATTTTCTTATGTTGTATTCGCAAAATAATTTAAGAAATAAACAAAAGTTGTCTGTTTTCTTATGTTGTATTCGCAAAATAATTTAAGAAATAAACAAAAGTTGTCTGTTTTCTTATGTTGTATTCGCAAAATAATCTTAGAAATAAACAAAATGTGTCTGTTTCCGTATGTTTTTTTTTGCAAAATAATTTTAGAAATAAACAAAATTTGTCTGTTTCCTTATGTTTTATTTGCAAAATAATTTTAGAAATAAACACAATTTGTCTGTTTCCTTATGTTTTATTTGCAAAAACATAAATAATTTCAGTAACTACCACTGCTTTATGTTTTGATTAACTCTTATTGAGTGTATTCTATAACGTTGACCTATTTAATATTTGTCATGAGCAGAAGATTGATACTGCGTTACCGTGTTGTTCTGTTTATTTGTATTGTTTGTCTGTTCTGTACTTACTTATTTACTTAGTCGTGTTTCCTCTACCTTGACAGACAGAGAGAGAGAGAGAGAGAGAGAGAGAGAGAGAGAGAGAGAGAGAGAGAGAGAGAGAGAGAGAGAGAGAGAGAGAGAGAGCGCCACGCTATCCTATAGAATGTCTTCCTTTTCACCTATTTTCAGTCCAGTCCTCTGTCTTTTAGAGATTGTCTGATGTCCTCCCAGCGAACTCTGGGCCGGCCTGCTAGTTTGGATCCGTTTCTGTTGGTTTCCCATATTTATCATGGTAGCTGGTTTTCTCCAATTCTGCAGACATGGCTAAACCATGTTTTTAAAAAATGTGTTTGTGTGTAAGCAACTGAATATTGCTTACTTGTGAATTGTTGCATGTAAGCACCCGAATATCGTCTGCTTTTGCTTATTCTGTAATCATCATTATTTCCCTTTGTGCTGCTTATCACTTGTTTGTTACCAGCGTCTTACTACTTGCTTGTTACCAGTGTCTTACCACTTGCTTGTTACCAGTGTCTTACCACTTTCTTGGTACCAGTGTCTTACCACTTGCTTGTTATCAGTGTCTTACCACTTGTTTCTTACCAGTGTCTTAAGACTTGCTT
The DNA here is from genome assembly GCA_024509875.1 of Oreohelix idahoensis. NCBI lineage: Eukaryota > Metazoa > Mollusca > Gastropoda > Stylommatophora > Oreohelicidae > Oreohelix > Oreohelix idahoensis. Next base: position 196,535 of record JAMPIV010001045.1, read on the forward strand.
GTTACCAGTGTCTTAAGACTTGCTTGTTACCAGTGTCTTAACACTTGCTTGTTACCAGTGTCTTAACACTTGTTTGTTACCAGTGTCTTAACACTTGTTTGTTACCAGTGTCTTACCACTTGGTTGTTACCAGTGTCTTACCACTTGCTTGTTACCAGTGTCTTAAGACTTGCTTGTTACCAGTGTCTTACCACTTGCTTGTTACCAGTGTCTTACCAGTTGCTTGTTACCAGTGTCTTACCACTTTCTTGGTACCAGTGTCTTACCACTTGTTTCTTACCAGTGTCTTACCAATTGGTTGTTACCAGTGTCTTATCCACTTGCTTGTTACTAGCGTCTTAACACTTGCCTGTTATCAGTGTCTTAACACTTGCTTGTTACCAGTGTCTTAACACTTGCCTGTTACCAGTGTCTTACCACTTGCTTGTTACCAGTGTCTTACCACTTGCTTGTTACCAGTGTCTTAAGACTTGCTTGTTACCAGTGTCTTAACACTTGCTTGTTACCAGTGTCTTAACACTTGTTTGTTACTAGTGTCTTAACACTTGTTTGTTACCAGTGTCTTACCACTTGTTTGTTACCAGTGTCTTACCACTTGGTTGTTACCAGTGTCTTACCACTTGCTTGTTACCAGTGTCTTCAGACTTGCTTGTTACCAGTGTCTTACCAGTTGCTTGTTACCAGTGTCTTACCACTTTCTTGGTACCAGTGTCTTACCACTTGTTTCTTACCAGTGTCTTACCAATTGGTTGTTACCAGTGTCTTATCCACTTGCTTGTTACTAGCGTCTTAACACTTGCCTGTTATCAGTGTCTTAACACTTGCTTGTTACCAGTGTCTTAACACTTGCCTGTTACCAGTGTCTTACCACTTGCTTGTTACCAGTCTTACCACTTGCTTGTTACCAGTGTCTTACCACTTGCTTGTTACCAGTGTCTTAAGACTTGCTTGTTACCAGTGTCTTAACACTTGCTTGTTACCAGTGTCTTAACACTTGTTTGTTACTAGTGTCTTAACACTTGTTTGTTACCAGTGTCTTACCACTTGGTTGTTACCAGTGTCTTATCACTTGCTTGTTACCAGTGTCTTACCACTTGCTTGTTACCAGTGTCTTACCATTTGTTTGTTACAAGTGTCTTACGACTTGATTGTTACCAGTGTCTTACCACTTGCTTGTTACCAGTATCTTACCACTTGCTTGTTACCAGTATCTTACCACTTGCTTGTTACCAGTATCTTACCACTTGCTTGTTACCAGTATCTTACCACTTACATGTTACCAGTGTAGCTGCTCCCCTTGCAGAAAACCCGCCCCAAGCATTCACAGTTGTGGTTTCTGTGGCTATTATTGACATGATGACAGACAAAGAAAGAATAGGCCTACTGTACCCTCAGGTATGTCTCCATGACGACTGATGTGATGAGATTGTGCCTGGGGCTGGCAACCTCAGCATGTCAAATAAATGTCCACATAAACAACAACTGCAAGAGTCTCTGACGGCTTGGTGCAGGCTTCGCAAGGAGTGGAAAGGACAATGGCGATGATTCAACGATGTGAAACACTTCAAATATGAAGAAGAAGAAGGAAGAGGTAGAGGCGGATAAGGAGGAGAAGAGGAGGAATAAGAAGAACGTATTTCTGTAGCTGGGAAGCTGATGAAAGATAAAGCAGAAGATGAGTGACAAAAAGATAAGGAGAATAAAAAAGTATTATAATTTCTAAGGTAATCTTTTCTTTAGGTTTTATAGAAGTAAAGGTCCATTTGAGTTTTAGAGGCATTATTAATTTATCGTAATTGTTCTACTTCTTTATTTTCTACGTATCCTGAAAAACATACCTTTATGTTTGTCTAATATTAATTTATCGTAATTGGGACAGCTCCACTCGGGTCTGCAGGGAACTGGGTTTTTGAGGCCGTGACGTATCGTCTAATTGCAAACCGTGTCTCTTCTTGATACTTCAACCATTTTCCTCAGTTATCACATTTCTGAGGTTCGCAGCTGGCTTTTGTGGGTTGTAGTCATTTTTTCACCTGTAACATTAATTCGTGTTTATGAACTATGTTAGACGGATGATGAGACTTACGTGAGTTGTATTTCACTCGCTTGCACGTTCTGTTGGATCGAGAAAGAAATTAAACTCAGTAGAACATCTGAACGACTTTGTGTGAGGAGTATGTGTGAGGAGTATGTGTGAGGAGTATGTGTGAGGAGTATGTGTGAGTGTATGCGTACAAGACATCAAGTAACGACTCTGATAAACCGAGAGGTTAAATAAAAGTATGTATAGCATCTATACTTTAAGGTAGTCCCATAGTATGTACTGTCGCAGGCAAGTTAAGTGTTAGAGACTTCATTATACTAGGTCCAGTAATTGGGAGGTGGGGCGACCAGTTCTCTTCCTCGCTGCCTTTTCCTTCCCTAAATAGGTAATTGTATCTATCCTGGTTAAGGTAGTCCCATAGCAGATACTGCTGTAGAGGAGTGAAATGTTACAGACTTTACTATACTAGGTCCAGCATCGAGAGGGAGGGTGACCAGTTACCTTCCTCGATACCTTTTTCTTCCCTAACCCAAGAGCAAAGTCAGGTACCCATTTACAGCTGGGTAGACTGGAATGTGTCAATACCGTTGATCGAACCCGTCTAGGCCAAAGAAAATGCCAAAGTTACGGCCACAATGTCTTCGTTGAGGGAAGGGGGTGTCGGGAGAAACAAACCCTTGGTATAGAAGTTAAGACCAGTAAGGATCTGTGACAAGTTTCCAAAACACGTTTTGAAGAATGCAGAAAATAAACCCAGCTAGAGAGAGACACGCTCTTGACAACTTGCTTTCCTTGAAACCAGTACTGAGACGCCTAAGGAAGGGAGTTACATAGACATATTCCTCTTTCACTTGTCGCTCCTTCTAGGAAGCTTGCATCAACTCTTTTGCGCTTTGTACGGAGCACAGAACCAGTATTGCAGCATGTCCACAGAAAGCCTGCACCAAACAATCGCATGCGCGTGCAGTGATGGTTTTTTATGGCAATTAGTTTTACAAGGTGAGGTTGCATAGACTAACTGACCACAAAGTTAGAAAAAGGATGTATGCGCAAACACATACACACACACTCACTCACACATACACAGGGAGAATGTAAAAAAAAAAAAACACAAAAAAACCAAACCGATGACGATGGGTAAGTACGTTATAATTCTTAATAAGAGAACTTGAAATTAACAATATAGTAAAGGCATTAAGGAACGTAACAATCTGCCAGCAGTGTTGCGGGTACTCGAAAGTGGAGGAATGTATGGATGTTGGCTCAGTAAAGCTCAACTAGAGTACACATGCAATCATCATGTCATCATCTTCTTCATCGTATTCTTCATTCTCCTCTTCTTTTTCCTCGTCTTCCACCTATTCTCCCTCTTCCTCTTCTTCTTTTCATTTGTTTCATCTTCTTCTTGTTATCATTTTTCGTCTTCTTCCTCTCCTTCCTATCTCCTTCTCTTCTTCTTCTACTTCCTCTTATTCTTCTTCTTCCTTTTTTTCTTCTTTTTATTTTACTTCTTCCTCCTCAGCTTCTTCTTCTTTTTCATCATCTTCTTCTGCTTCTTTTTCATCTTCTTCGTTTTCTTCTACCTCCTTTTCTTCTTTTTTCTTCTTCTTCTTTTTTCTTCCTCTTCTTCTTTTTTCTCTTCTCTTCTTCCTCTTTTTATTCTTTTTTGTTCTTTTTTTTTCTTCTTCTTCTTCTTTTTCTTCTTCTTTTAGATGCCAGCTTGATTATGTTTAAAGTAGGCACAGTTTATCAAGGAATGGGACAGGTGATGGCCATATGTGCTTTCTATGTTCCTCATATGTAGGGCACTTTTGTTGCAGGTGTTCAGTGGTCATTTTATCGGTGTCACAGCTGTACTCGCTATTAGTTCCTCTCTTCAAATTGTTGAATAGATTCGGAAAATTTAACTTTTAAATAAAATAGGATAAAATGTAGAATATGTTTAACAAAGAAATAAGGGAGATGTCAGATGTAAGGACAGTGTTTCTTAACCTTTTAGAGGTCCCACACCCCTTCACATCATCTTAAAAAGCTCGCACCCCTTTAAAGCATCAAGAAGCCTCGCACCCCTTTAAAGCATCAAGAAGCCTCGCACCCCTTTAAAGCATCAAGAAGCCTCGCACCCCTTTAAAGCATCAAGAAGCCTCGCACCCCTTTAAAGCATCAAGAAGCCTCGCACCCCTTTAAAGCATCAAGAAGCCTCGCACCCTTTTAAAGCATCAAGAAGCCTCGCACCCCTTTAAAGCATCAAGAAGCCTCGCACCCCTTTAAAGCATCAAGAAGCCTCGCACCCCTTTAAAGCATCAAGAAGCCTCGCACCCCTTCACATCATCTTAAGAAGCTTCTCACACCATTATCTTCTAGCTCATAAAATATGCCAAAAATGAGAAAAGAAGATACAAGTATGCTTTGAGACAATGTTATTTACATAATATGACAAAGATTCAATATTGAATTCACGTTGTCAATGTTCTATTTTGCACAAATACATTGGAGTTCTATGTGTTATATAATGTAGTGGTTTTTGATGGTACTGTATGGTTGTGATATCACCTAGTGTGATGCATGAGGTCAGCTGTGAAGGCTCCTGAGATAAATGTAGCTGTGAATTTACAGAAGGCCCTTCTTGCTACCACTTACGACCTCACACATATCTTTTTTACTAATGAATGTGGCTACGTTAAAAAATCTAGGGTACTGAATGTAAGGTGTTGTATTAATATATACAAACACACACACAGATATTTAATGTCTAATAATATTAATAAACTTTATAACACACTGAACTAACTCAAGCTGTGTAAAATTTGGATATTAAAATTTTCTTTAAGTTTATTTGTTCTGAACCAAGGGTGTATTTTGGTCAGAACATATGAAAGGTTTTGAATTTATGAATGAAATGCATGAATATATGGCATAATAAATGAAAGGTGAGTACATATGAATTTTACAAGACTAGTTAATATTAATACTGTTTATATTGGTAATTTATCTGGGAGAACGATTAATGGATGTGCTGATGGAGTGGCCTCATCACTCCCTGTCTATGGTTACTAAACATTGTCCATTACTGACGGGAGGAATACAAGTTTTATTTCCCACCATGGTATGTTTTAGTTAATGGGAATATAGTTGGTGTTAGTTATGAAATAAATTGGTGAATTTCCAGCAGGCCAGACGCTCACGTATCTTTGACTGAGTAGTTCTGGTGCTGGAATCTGGTGGCCCCACCTCTCCGTGCTTGGGGGCTATATAGGCTGCTCTGCCAAAATTCTCGCCTGCACGGGTCCACACTTGGATTTCTCAACATATCATTTGACACCACTTTGGTGCCAAATAAAAAACTCACAGTTCTGAAATAAAAGTATTGGGTCATGTGTCAGAACTCTACCTCCTGAGCCACTTCTACACTCAACATTATACAACAACACCACATAGACGGGGTCAGATCTCTCTGACCATACAGCACACCTTACCAAGTTGGTTTCACATAGTATAAGTTCCCCAGGACTACATATTCTGAAATATGTTCATTAGCTTCCTGACATTGAATAGGATAGGTGATATGTTCCACTGATCTCAACACTTGATCCGCCCTTCATAATCCTTGCTGGCGTTTATGTATTTTGTTTGTCTCTAGACCCTGAACTGGGGCTGGGGGTCTAGAGCGAATCCTTACTTGTTGTAAGGGCTAGATTTTGATATGGCAGTATCAAATCACTCGAAATATTAAACAATATTAAAATATTCAAAGAAATACTTTCAGTCTTACCAGAATTATGAATAGAGAACACAGTATATGCTAGCAAAACTCAGCTGAGCTGCTGGCTCTAGTATGGCGTCCCTCTAAATATTTCAATTAGCTTCTGGGAAATACACCACTAAATAATTACTGTGTCTACCACTGGACAACTTATGATGAATGGCAAAGATGCGCGTCTGAGCGCCGATATTATGTTTTTCTGTGGCCAATCACCGCCTTTTTTCCTTTTCAAATTCAAACCCCCTTCCAAAAATTCAGTTCAGTCATACCTCAGTCAAGTATGTATTATTGTCTGTTGGTCCGTCTGTCTCTACTTGCGTTTCACAAAAACAAAAAACACTTGTTTTTTGAACCAACTCTGCCTTCCCCTACACAATTTTGCCTTTAAAGTTATTTTTAGCCACAACTTTCCTTACCACCCTCTCTCTTTCATTCTAACTAGATTTTAGCACTTGCGTCTCAAGGCTGCAATTTTTTTTGAAAATTAGTGACATGTTTTTGTTTCAATACAGTCGCTCGCTGATATGAACAAGACAGTCTTTTGTCAATATCTTCATTATTATCTATCCGTCTGTATAAATGAAAGCATATTATTTCTCTGCTCAAGATGGGCCATCCGGCCAGCTAGGTTTTATATTCCAAACATTATTATTAAGAAAAAGGTTGTATCACGGTTAATTTTATCACAACATCTCCCCACTTGAAAACATGCCTATGGCAAGTTCCAAAACCAGCGATACACATAGGTAAAATTACTCCTCACGTCTGCCACTACTCTAATTTTGATCACAGGGGTGCCGACTGAGGAAATCTGCACCGACATTCAATTTGCCTGGGATATATTGGATACTGAACTGATACGGTTGAAGCAATAAAGACCACCTCAGCAATCTTGCGTTTTCATGCTTAGCCTGAGATAAGAATACGAGAGGCTGATGATCCGTCTCCACCACAAAAGTCCTACCATACAGATAGATTTGAAACTTCTTTATTGCCCAGATTAACGCTAAACATTCTTTTTCGCTTGTGGAATTAAAGTTGTTCCGCCTTATTCAATTTGCGGCTTGCAATAAGCGACTGGGTTCATTTCCCCATCAGGTGAAGATGATCTTTGCAACAAAGCCGCCCCGAGTCCCTACATTACTTGAAATCAGTTTTCTTACGAGTTCTACCATACGGTAAAAAGTCCTGTGTCAAATCAGGCAGTTTGAGAATAGGCTTGCTAGTGAGATTTCCCTTTATGTCTTAGAAGGCTAATTCACTTTTCGCAGTCCAAATAATTTTATCTGGAAGTCCCTTGCGAGTCAGATCAGTCAGAGGAGCACAAATAGAGTTAAACTCTTTGATGTATTTTTGATAAAATCCGCATAACGACACGAATGATCGCACGTCCTTTTTTGTTTGTGGTCTAGGTGCTCTCTGCAGTTTTTCCAAGTTCTTGGGATCAGGGGTCATGTTACCCTGATATACAGTGTGTCCCAAGAATTCCAACTCTTTGCATCCAATACAACAGTTTGTTGGCCTAGCAGTTAAGTTCGCCTCCCTAAGCCCATTAAATAACATTTCTAGAGCTTCAATGTGTTCTTCAAATGTCTCTGTGGCGACGAGAATATCATCCATGAAATTCGTGATACATGGGTTATTCAGGGGATCCAACAATTTGCGCACATCCTTGAAAATACACTCGGAGCATTTTTCAGTCCGAATGGTAGCATATTGAATTCATAATGTCCATCCGAAGTGAAGTGCTAAAAGCCAAATAAGGTCTCACTTCAGGCTTCACTGGAATCTGGTAATAGCCTTTACTAAGATCCACCTTTGAAAAGTATTTTGCCTTGTTTAATCTGGCAAATAACTGTTTTGTGTCTGGTAATGGATCCACTTGCCCTTCTGTGACAGCATTCAGTTTCCTGTAATCTATGCACAGTCTGTGTTCCCCAGACGGTTTCCTCAACAAAACGACACTGGAGCTAAAAGATGATTCACTGTGTGAAATAATCCCCTCCTTCAACAAATAATCTATTTCTTCTTTCAATGCCTTCTCCTTCGCGAACGGAATAGAATAGGCTCTCATACAGATTGGGTTTGAGTCTACCAGTTTCATGTCATACTGTAGCAAATTTGTATGGCCTGGTTTATCTGTTAATACATCTGTATGTTCCTCCAGAACCTGTTGAACTCTCTCCCTCTGGTTTTTAGTCATGTGCTTACTGACTTTTACCTGTGCTGCTGTTTCACAATCAATGTAAACTTAATCAGTGTGGAGGTCAGTTCTTTTGCATTTATATTTTCATAGGTCAAGTTTCACGTATGGGGGTGCTTTCTGTCGTCACTTATGTGTGTGGGTATGTGAGGATACATATATTTAACATTTATTATATTAGAATTTGTCTGACTTAATCTTTGTTGTCAGATGATAGGCTGGTCTGAGAGAAGCTTTCTCGAGTGTCAGAGACAGCCAATCTACTGTATTTTTCGCTACCGGGTCAGTGAAATCTATTTCTATTTTATCACCTCCCACTGAACTATCACTTATTTCTATGTGATGCGTGATGCCATATGATGATGGATGGCATCCGCATGTCTGGTTTTGTGTAGTGTGTAGATGTGTTCAGTCAAAACAATGTTCATGCAACAATAACAGGGCAATCCACATAGGACGTCAGTAAACTCACGACGTATAAGTCAATGAGTCTTGAAACAGCCGTTGACGTTTTTCTTCATTATTTATTGTGGACGCCACAGTGACAAAATGGTTACGCAAATGTGTAGGCACATCAAACAGTCATTATCACAGCAACATTCAATACAGCAATAAACGGTAGACAGCATTACAATGATGAGTCAGATGCATGTTATATTTCATAGTGCTGTAAATGTAGTCAGGTGGAAAACTCCATCCTTTTCTATAACAGCCAGGAGATAACCAGATGTATGAGATCAGTTCACTCTCCTTAGTTTGACTTCAGCAAGACAGACACGTCTGCCGAAGTATAAATAATGTCCTCAAAAATATCCTCTAGATAATAAAGGTTTTCCAAACCTAGTTCATTTAACAGAGTAGCAAGTAATGGTCCTTGGTACCTGCATCAACCGATGCAGTACAATGCAGCGACATGTGAGCTGGGAAAAAACATCTCGTGACGACGACTTTCGCAGACAGGCTATGAATCGAAATCGCTCACGACCCAAAATCAATAGAGTTAATGAAAGAGTCAGTTTTACCTTGCTTTCATGAAATACACAGAAATATCACGCCTCCCGACATGTGGGAAACACTAGAGGTATTATCTCGAATAAACGAAATATCCATTAAGAGGACTACACATCCCTGACAGAACAAAAATAGCGGAGATCCCCTCTTCAACGAGGCATCTCTTTCGCCATTCCAAATCGCTCACTCCCACTAGTGGTGGGCGGAAACCGATCGACAAAGAAGCAAGACAAGTCATGCGCAGTCCAGCGCAAAAACGACCACAGCTCAAACTTAACTGCATTCGATACCAACGCGAGAAGACAAATGCTTACCGAGAAAAGTGACTATAAATTCCAAGCAGTTGTTGCCCTTGCGTTATAAAACAGATATTGAAATAAAACGATGTTGCGAGAATTTATCACGCAACATATCACCACCTCCTCCCGATAAAAAAAAAAAAATGTGGAACATATTTTTTTTTCAATATCAAAGAGCAAGCGATAAGCGGCTCAAAACGCACGAATTATGCGCTGATAATTAACTAAATTGCCAAACAATAGGCTAATTATAGAGTGTCTGGTGAGGATATACCTCAACAGAAAAATAAATATGTCTCAAAAAATATTCACATCGGGGAGGTGTCACCAACACACATCACGTTAGCATGTAAACACAATATACGTATGCAAGTTACTATAATCATCATTAAACAGCATACTCTAATATTGTCTTTAAAAATGGATGTACAAATCTGATAGGAAAATTTAAATAGTACATTCTTTGACATGTAATGACATAAGTACATAGTAAAGTTAAACTACATGACGATCCAGGACATATGCTCTGGTATTCCGAGGGTAAGTACACAATCTAGAACTCGTAAGGTAAGTCCTCAGCTCAACAATGACATTCTGAGAAAGTACAAGCAATATAATGCTAATTAATAACTAATATGCTTCATAAGGTACAATACATTATTAATAATTGTGGCTGTTTAGTAAACTAACGGCCCTTATATTAACTACTCAGTCCTCCTCTATCATCTTAAAAAACGAACAGAAGAAGATGACAACAAAGCACGATAGTGTGTACATATAAAGTAAGTACAGATGTGCTAATCTATTGTAGAAATATAGGTGTGTTATGACTCTGTAATATATGGAAATATAGGACAGAAGTATTAGTTGGAGTCATGTGGGCATCTAGACAAAATGTCAGCCATCACATTATCCGCACCACGGATAGCTCGTACCGTGAAGTGAAAAGGTTGAAGAGCTATAGCATATCGAGTGGATCTCGAACTCTTCAAATTCTTAGTCTGAATAGCTGTAAGAGCTTTCTGATCAGTCTCTAGAATGAAATGTGCGCCCAGGAGGAATCTTTGTAGCTTTAGAATTGACCAAACCATCGCTAACAACTCACGGTCTAAAACCGAGTAGTTCCTCTCTGCCGCATTTAGTTTTTCTAGAAATGTACATAACAGGATGCAGAGTATTTGCATATTCTTGCATCAGTGCTGCTCCAATCCCAGTGGCTGAGGCATCACTCCGAAGAACAAAAGTCCTATCAAGAGTAGGTAATCTTAAGATGGGAGGAGAAGAAAATATATTCTTGATTTGGTCTAGTGAAGATTGGCATTCTTCAGACCAACGGACCAGATTAGGCGAACCTTTCTTCAACAATGTTGATAGAGGTGCCATGATCGAAGATAAATTTGGAATAAATCTCTCATAAAATTGAATTAAACCTAAGAGACTCCTAACTTGTTCTTCGTTTTAGGAACAGAGATGTTCAGTATTTTGGAAGTATTGTGGTCTTCTGTCTTCAAGAGACCATGACCAACACGATGACCCAGGAAAGAGATTTCACCAAAACCAACAAAAGCTTTAGAAGGTTTTGCTGTCAAATTATTCTCACGTAGAGTGGACAGTAAGTCATATAACCCTAAATAGTGATCTTCCCAGGTATCACTGAAGAGACAGATGTCATCTAAGTATGCGATGACATCCGAACGATGTGACAGAATTCGACGCATCATGCGAACGAAAGTGGCAGGGGCGTTCATGAGACCAAAAGGCATAACATTCCATTGAAATAGACCCCTAGGTGTAGAAAAAGCAGTAAGAGGTTTGGCATGCTCTGCTAAAGGCACTTGCCAATAACCTTTAGACAAGTCAAGTTTAGTGAAGAATCTAGAATTAGAAAGTCTAATCAGTAGATCTTCTAACAAAGGCATCGGTTCAGCGTCGAACTTTGTGACCTGATTCAATTTGCGATAATCAACGCAAATTCGTATGTTCTTATCCTTCTTCCGGACAATAACCATGGAAGAAGAATATGGTGAAGTCGATGGTTCAATTATATTTAATTGAATCATTTCATCCAATTCCTTTTCCACTTGCGACTGAAAGTGTATAGGAATAGGATACGGCCTAACCCTAATTGGATTATTGTCGGTAAGAATTATGTCATGTTCTATGACATCTGTGTGTCCAGGAATGTCAGTGAGAACATCCTGAAATGTTTGTAACATCGACAAGTCTCGTCGATGTTCGTCACCAGAAAGATTAGGAGAAACAGAAACGTTTTTCCAAGATTCCGTGGAATGTAATGGAACCACTGGAAGGGGAAGGTTGACATCAGAGAAGGTAGCTTCCTCATCCTGAATGACAGACAGGGATGAATAATGACCGTGAGGTGCAGGAGCATCATCCGTTGCCTGGAAAATAGGCAGCAAATAGTCCGGACGTTCGTGAAATTCCGAAAGCATGTTTATGTGGAAAGTTTTATGCTTTCCATCAATATCGACCACATAGTCAACATCGGAAATCCGAGAGACTATTGCATACGGACCTTTCCATGCAATAAGAAGTCTATTTTCCCTACTGGGGAGTAGGACGAATGCTTTGTCACCTGGACAAAGTTGTCGTAGACATCTATTCTTGTTAGCAAACTGCCTTGCCTTCTCTTTAGCAATTTCTGATGAAGCAGTTGCTAGCTTACATGCCTCAATGATCTTTTGTCTAAGAGCAATGACATACTCACATGAGGATTGAGTTTCATCGCTAATATCATCGGCAGTGATGAGATCGTGTAATAAAGACATAGGGCCGCGTGGACGCGCGCCAAAGACAAGTTCGAAGGGAGAAAAATCCTGTGTGTTCATTAGGGACTTCTCTATAGGCAAAGAGAGCCGCGGGTAAAACCCTGTCCCAATCTTGAGGATGATCTTCAGTTATCTTACCAAGCAAAGTCTTGAGCGTTCCTATTCAGACGCTCAACTAACCCATTAGACATAGGATGGTAGATACTACTGAGAGATCGTTCAATATGTAAGGTAGACATTACCTGTGACATAGTGTCAGATATGAGTTGAGTGCCATGGTCTGACAATATTTCTCTGGGGAGCCCCAAGCGAGAAAATATCAACCAAAGAGCATCTGCGATATCTGTAGTAGATATGCTCTTAAGAGGAATAGCCTCTGGCCAACGTGTGCACATATCGACACATGTAAGGATAAACTGATGTCCTCTGGCCGACTTGACCTTAAAGGGCCAATAATATCTATGGCCATTTTCTGAAACGGCCGAATAGGAATGTCAGCAGCCTGGATAGGCGCAGCATGTCGTGGTCCTCTAGATTTGACCTCCTGACATACCTTGCATGATCGGCAGTAAATACGAAATGTCCTTATTGACAAAAGGCCAAAAGAAAGCCGCAAGGACTCTCGACTTCGTACGGGCAAAACCCATATGTCCAGCACATTGCGAGTCATGAGCATGTTGCAATATTTGGACTCTCATGCTCTTGGGAACAAGAATTTGCGAATGTGCCGACGTAGCCGAATCTTGTACCATACGTACAAGTACGCCGTTTCTCATTGCAATCCAAGATTTTCTATTTGTATCCTGATTCGGATCACCTTTCTTCGCAAGAACGAAGAATTTTTTTAAAGAAGAATCTTCTTCTTGCAATTTTATGAAAGAGTCACGAGTGATTACTAAGTGACTATCTTGGCTATCAACTTCATTATCACTATTCAGTGAAGTTTCGGGTGTTTGTAGAGCTTGTGCTCTTGTAACTACTGCATTTGTAGCTTGCATGTTATTATCTTCCCAAGCAGCAATCTGCTGTGGGGTACACTCCCTAACTCCGTGAATACGACCAATAATAAGGTCCGCAATAGGATTAGGTAAGAGACAAGCAAGCACATCTCCAGTAAAGAAAGGAGTGGCAATGCGAATTACAGCAGTAGGATATTTTTCTAGAGTGCCGCCAAATGTGACACATTTAATAACCCTTCCTGTAGCACAAGATGGATCTACAAGCGATTGTCTCACACCAATAGTGGTGCATCCGGAATCGAAAAGTAGTGAGACCGGAGTATCATTAACAAGACCCTTATGTAGAATTAAAGAACCCCTCCCGTCATGCGCAACAGCAGCAGGAAGAGCGGGAAGTGGGTGACCACAACTCAAAGTAGTTATGGTACCCGGTTCGAATAAAGTACTGCATTGGGGGCATTTGTTTGCTCTCTCAAAGTCAAAAGCAGAACTAGTGACAGCGTCAAAGTTTTTACTATCAACAACATGATTACAGGCTGCCTCAGTTTCCTGTTGTACAGCATTAGCCTGCTGATATCTCTTTTTTTTGTGTTGAGATCTACCCCGACTATTATTACCTCTGAAGTTATCAGAGTTATTATTATCTCTGCAGTTATTATTGTCTCTATTGTAATTGTTATACTGGTTCGAATTCCAGTTTCCACGATTACTATCATGTTCACATTGATGCGAACATCTATTTGTTTGGTTCTGAGGTCTTCGGCAGGAATAACCTCTATTACCATATCCTCTTTTGAAATGCTTATAATTATTAGGGTGATAGTAACGAGTACTATCAGGTTGTCTCCAATTCTTCGAAGAAGAATCACCATGAAATTGATTTCCATGATTTTGACAGAAATTACCGCTACTCTTTCTATCAAAATTTTGTTGGGATCTACGAGCAAAGTTTTGACCATACGGAGCTGCCGAAGCAACTGGTAAACCTTCTTTCACCTTAGAGTTACCCATGGTTATGTGTGGGTGCGCAGTTACGTATTGGCAACAGAAATCTTCCATTTCTTTTATTGTTTTAGGTTTACGTTCATGAAGGAAAGCAAGGAAAGACTCATTGACAGACGACATGACTTTGTCTCTAAGTATTAAGTCCATAAGTCCTTCATAAGTTTTTTCCGTCTTAGATAGTTCAACCCATCGTGAGAAAGTAATGCGTATTCTTGCAATAAACTCGGAGAATTCAACTCCATTTTCAGGTAACATGTTTTTAAATTGTAGACGATAGCCGTCTTCGTTAAGCTGATATTTCTTTAACAAAGCGGCCCTGACAACCTCATAATTGTTCTTGTCAGGTTCATCCACCATATTTAATATACTTAGAGCTTTACCTGTCAGTATCCCTGATAACTGATAAACATATTTTGCTTTGTCTATGTTATGAGCTGTACATGCTTGTTCAAATCTGTCCAGATAGAACATTATGTCATCGCTGGAAGGACTAAATGTTGGTAACTTAATCTTAAAAGTATCATTATTAGCCTTACCAGAAGATGAACCCTTGTTTGAATCATTACCATTACTCATGCTTGTCAATTTCAATTTTTCCAACTCTAAAGCTAAGACCTTTTCTTCATGTTCCATTTTTGCTTTCTCTTTCCTCTCATCAGACTCTCTCTGTAATCTTCTTTCCTCAGCCTGAGCCTCTTTTTGAAGTCTTTCATTTTCAGCTTCTTTTTCAAGTCTTTTATTTTCAGCCTCTTTTTCAAGTCTTTTATTCTCAGCCTCTTTTTCAAGTCTTTTATTCTCAGCCTCTTTTTCAAGTCTTTTATTCTCAGCCTCTTTTTCCAAGTCTTTTATTCTCAGCCTCTTTTTCAAGTCTTTTATTCTCAGCCTCTTTTTGAAGTCTTTCAGCTTCTATCTGTAGCTGGAGTTTTCTCTCCTCAGCTTCTGATTCCCTTTTTTGTTTTTCCATTTCCATTTGGAATCTTTTTTCATCCACCTGCATCTGCAGTTTCTTTTGTTCAGCTTCCATTGCTTTATCATATCGAGCAGTTGCAAATTCTTCTAACTTATCACCAGTCTTCCCAAGCAATTTACCCTGCTCAATAAAGTGCTCAAATGTAGACATGTTGTCTAACATATGAGTCCAAAACCTGAAATAATTAACTAATTTATTTCAAACCTAAGTGTAACAAGTCTTAATTAAGCACTTGTATATTCACATCACCTTATATTATCCCAGTCTCTGTGGGAAACAAGTCTCCAATCAAAGAACTTGTATATGAAATATCAGCACTCAATTCTTGATCATAAGTGCACTTCTCATTCAATAGTGCACGACACTATTCATCATTCATTTATCATCAGTATAGTAGTAACAGTGCATTAGCATAGCCCATTAACTAATTACTATAACTGTAAACAATGACTATGTAAACACATGCAGAATGTAAACATTGAAAATGTAAACAATACAAACAATGTAAACAATAACAATGTAAACAATAACAAAGATCAGCAACAATACAAAAACTTTCGCAGAAATCAACTAAAAATAAAGCAGAAATTAATGAAATATCACAAAAAATGTGACGATATCTGCGATAGAATTAAACAAAATACATGACACCACAGTGTATAAACAAAAATGTTGTATGAAACTAAATTATAGACAAGAGTAGGCTAACAAACACAAACAAATCAAAACAAAACTAAAGAATGCGAAATAATAACGAAAACAATATTAAAACATGTCATCACAGCTAACATAAATAGCAACAGAAGTCGCTTAGCAAATTCCAGTATTGGAAATTTGCAAACCTTACAGAAAACGCTCACAATAGACGACCTCTATGACGTGGCATAATCTAACGGAGACACCACCCAACCGAGAACCCGCTGAAATATAAACATATAAATATACAAATAACATATAAACATATAACATATAGAATGAGATGATACACAGAAGACTCAGCAGAAGTATAAGGGCACAGTTTACATACAAACAGGCCACTTAACTTATAGGCTTCCAATCGTAGAACAGCAGAAAAACGGATGTCAATCAACGTCCTAAAGAGCGAAGCTCCAACGATGATGGCACATCTGAACTGCTTCCACTGCTAACACGATGGTACAAGAGCTTCTGACATACTGTGTGTTGAGTTGTTTCGGCACTTGACCTTCTAATCCAAAAGTAAGTTGATGGAAATCGGTACTTGGCCTTCTTCAGAAAACAACCCGTTTCAACCGGCACTTGACCTTCTCAAAAAACGACAGCACTGGAACCTTGACAGCAGCAACTTGCTTGACTTGCGTAAAAGATAACAGCAGTCCGAGTTATCCGGCAACATGTAACAACGCCGGGTACTGTCAAATTCTTGTTTCCGTCAAAAAATTGAAATTTGACTTTTACCGGGCAACGCCGAGTACTTTGAAAATTTTGAAGATGTTGACTGTATTGAAGAATGTTAATTTCTTGAAGGATGCTGATGAATTCTTGTTGAAAATGAAGTGGGTAAGGGACCCCGTGTTTGCTGGTACCAGAATCAAACCAGCTTATGGCCACCAAATGATGCGTGATGCCATATGATGATGGATGGCATCCGCATGTCTGGTTTTGTGTAGTGTGTAGATGTGTTCAGTCAAAACAATGTTCATGCAACAATAACAGGGCAATCCACATAGGACGTCAGTAAACTCACGACGTATAAAGTCAATGAGTCTTGAAACAGCCGTTGACGTTTTTCTTCATTATTTATTGTGGACGCCACAGTGACAAAATGGTTACGCAAATGTGTAGGCACATCAAACAGTCATTATCACAGCAACATTCAATACAGCAATAAACGGTAGACAGCATTACAATGATGAGTCAGATGCATGTTATATTTCAAAGTGCTGTAAATGTAGTCAGGTGGAAAACTCCATCCTTTTCTATAACAGCCAGGAGATAACCAGATGTATGAGATCAGTTCACTCTCCTTAGTTTGACTTCAGCAAGACAGACACGTCTGCCGAAGTATAAATAATGTCCTCAAAAATATCCTCTAGATAATAAAGGTTTTCCAAACCTAGTTCATTTAACAGAGTAGCAAGTAATGGTCCTTGGTACCTGCATCAACCGATGCAGTACAATGCAGCGACATGTGAGCTGGGAAAAAACATCTCGTGACGACGACTTTCGCAGACAGGCTATGAATCGAAATCGCTCACGACCCAAAATCAATAGAGTTAATGAAAGAGTCAATTTACCTTGCTTTCATGAAATACACAGAAATATCACGCCTCCCGACATGTGGGAAACACTAGAGGTATTATCTCGAATAAACGAAATATCCATTAAGAGGACTACACATCCCTGACAGAACAAAAATAGCGGAGATCCCCTCTTCAACGAGGCATCTCTTTCGCCATTCCAAATCGCTCACTCCCACTAGTGGTGGGCGGAAACCGATCGACAAAGAAGCAAGACAAGTCATGCGCAGTCCAGCGCAAAACGACCACAGCTCAAACTTAACTGCATTCGATACCAACGCGAGAAGACAAATGCTTACCGAGAAAAGTGACTATAAATTCCACGCAGTTGTTGCCCTTGCGTTATAAAACAGATATTGAAATAAAACGATGTTGCGAGAAATTTATTTCCGCCTTCATTGGTTATGCTACATCTGATTTTTTTTAATTCTCCATATTTATTTTTCATGGCACCCATTCCCGATTAGAAGCATTAATATGAGGAACTTTTCTTCCTAGAATTATCCACTTCGCTAAAACCAATTTTTTTTCTTGGTTTTTTCTTTAGATTGCTCCTATTCTTTCTTTTCTGTTCTTTAGTTTATAAGTCTGACCGAGGGATTGTCATCTTATCCTGGGTAAAATTTACTCTTTGTACTCGTCGCATAGTGGCCATGTTAATCCATTCAAGTGAAGACTGGGTGTGAAAAGGGGGCTCCCATTCCACTTTGTCTACCTGAGTATAATTAGTTTTCCTTCCAGGCCTAATTTTGCCCCGTGGCGTTTCTAGGTCCTGCACATATTTTCCCTTTGTGGGTGTTCCCTCATGAAATATGCCACATGCTTCTACAAAGTTCTCAATATCGACATTTACGTCGGGCCAATAGTATTTTCGAGCAATCTTTTGGCAGATGGTACCGACTTTTTCATGGTCCCCATCTTTTCCAACATGTAAGCTCCTTATCAAATTTGCCCTATATATCTTGGGAAGAACCAACTGTCCGTGACCAGTGGATCTAGTTCCTGTCTTCCTGTATAATAATTTGTTCTTCACAAAGTACTCTCCCTTGCTCGGAGGTGTGTGGCATTTGGGCAATTTTTTAAAACATGGCTTGAGTGTCCTATCCTCAGCCTGCGCCTTCCTCATCTCCTCTGGATGAGCATTTATAGGTTCACCTTCTTCCTCCTTCTTCTGTGACCTGGTCTGCACTGTCGCCATGATCAAAGGTCTCTCTGGATTCCCCAAGAAGACGTATCTACACCCCAATATCAGAGGGTAGATTGGTTCATCTATCACTGCTGCTCTGATTTCTCCTTCCACATAGCGAGTTTTCACCGTTATCCTTGCGATGGGAAGTGTCATGAGTGATATGTCCTTAGTTGCCCCTTGTATTTCCACTGTTTCTATGGTATACTGACTTGGGTCCACTAGGCTAGACTTCACAACTGAATCATAATCCAAACCTGTATCATAAAGGCACCTTATGGTGACCCCATTACAAATAACATCCTCACAAACTGGGGGGTGATAAGGTTCCTGCTGTCCATTAGGATTAACCTTTAATCTTTGAGTCCCCGACTTCATTGCAGCAATGTTTGAAGGTTTCCTTCTACAAAATTCGGTGTTATGGTTATCTTTCTTGCACCATTTACACCATCCTTTTCCTTGGTTAAACGGTTTTCTTTCATTGGATTTTTGGTCATTGAACTGTGAGTTTCTGTCTCGATAGTCATTTCTTGGCCGTTCAAAGTTTGTCCTACCTTTATTACCCTGTTCTCTATTATCAAATTTATTAAATTGCTGTGGAGCTTTAAAATTGTCTATGTGCTTCTTTTTAGCACCACTTACCTCTGTTCATTTTTGCGAAGACTTCATAAGAAGTACCTCTCAGTCCCTGTGATAACTTTAAACTCCACCTCTCTCTCTCTAACCCATATGTAGTAGCTAATAACTCAAAACGTCCTAGGTACCCCTCTATGTCATCGTCTTTCTCAACAAAATGGTCTAAATGAAACCCCATAGCTGATGTTGAGGCTCCCAGACTGGGCGTAGCATCTGAGGCAAAAGGGCTGGCACCATTTTCAGGAGCCTGGCCTTGTAGCTCCAGCTCCCTTAGTCGTAATTCGTGCTCCCTTTGCAACCTTCTATCTTCTGCCTCCCTTTCGGCAGTCAATCTTTTATCTTCTGCCTCCCTTTGCTGTCGTTTTTCTTCTGCCTCAATCTGCAGCCTCTTAGTCTCAGCCTCTAACCTCTTCTCTTCAGCCAACCTTTCAGACTCTAATTTTCTTTCAGCCTCTTTTTCTAATCTCCTTTCTAATCTTTCGTTCTAATATTCTTTCAGCCTTATCTTCTTTCTTCCCGTTCACATCACATTCAGCCGTTACATATTGAATTAAAACCTGACCATCCATTCCCATATCCTTTGCCGTTAGCACAGCAGCTGATCTGAACTTTGCCAGCTCCGCCATACTTTTTAGACAATTTAGCAATGAGCAAGATAAATCTCTAACCACTAAAGTAATTCTAATTACTATAGTCTAAAATAAGTCTAATTAGCCAGTTAACTAATTAATTACCACTGGCTGTGAAGATTCACCAACTTTTAATTTCACTTTTAAGGGACACTTTTAATTTTCCCAATGTGTTCCCCTAATTTTATTCTCCCACCAGGAGATCCTAATATTACAAGTTTAGTTAATTATCCCGGACGAGCCCCCAATATATGTAGTGGTTTTTGATGGTACTGTATTGTTGTGATATCACCTAGTGTGATGCATGAGGTCAGCTGTGAAGGCTCCTGAGATAAATGTAGCTGTGAATTTACAGAAGGCCCTTCTTGCTACCACTTACGACCTCACACATATCTTTTTTCTAATGAATGTGGCTACGTTAAAAAATCTAGGGTACTGAATGTAAGGTGTTGTATTAATATATACAAACACACACACAGATATTTAATAAGTCTAATAATATTAATAAACTTTATAACACACTGAACTAACTCAAGCTGTGTAAAATTTGGATATTAAAATTTTCTTTAAGTTTATTTGTTCTGAACCAAGGTTTTATTTTGGTCAGAACATATGAAAGGTTTTGAATTTATGAATGAAATGCATGAATATATGGCATAATAAATTAAAGGTGTGTACATATGAATCTTACAAGACTAGTTAATATTAATACTGTTTATATTTGTAATTTATCTGGGAGAACGATTAATGGATGTGCTGATGGAGTGGCCTCATCACTCCCTGTCTATGGTTACTAAACATTGTCCATTACTGACGGGAGGAATACAAGTTTTATTTCCCACCATGGTATGTTTTAGTTAATGGGAATATAGTTGGTGTTAGTTATGAAATAAATTGGTGAATTTCCAGCAGGCCAGACGCTCACGTATCTTTGACTGAGTAGTTCTGGTGCTGGAATCTGGTGGCCCCACCTCTCCGTGCTTGGGGGCTATATAGGCTGCTCTGCCAAAATTCTCGCCTGCACGGGTCCACACTTGGATTTCTCAACATATCATTTGACACCACTTTGGTGCCAAATAAAAAACTCACAGTTCTGAAATAAAAGTATTGGGTCATGTGTCAGAACTCTACCTCCTGAGCCACTTCTACACTCAACATTATACAACAACACCACATAGACGGGGTCAGATCTCTCTGACCATACACCACACCTTACCAAGTTGGTTTCACATAGTATAAGTTCCCCAGGACTACATATTCTGAAATATGTTCATTAGCTTCCTGCCATTGAATAGGATAGGTGATATGTTCCACTGATCTCAACACTTGATCCGCCCTTCATAATCCTTGCTGGCGTTTATGTATTTTGTTTGTCTCTAGACCCTGAACTGGGGCTGGGGGTCTAGAGCGAATCCTTACTTGTTGTAAGGGCTAGATTTTGATATGGCAGTATCAAATCACTCGAAATATTAAACAATATAAAAATATTCAAAGAAATACTTTCAGTCTTACCAGAATTATGAATAGAGAACACAGTATATGCTAGCAAAACTCAGCTGAGCTGCTGGCTCTAGTATGGCGTCCCTCTAAATATTTCAATTAGCTTCTGGGAATTACACCACTAAATAATTACTGTGTCTACCACTGGACAACTTATGATGAATGGCAAAGATGCGCGTCTGAGCGCCGATATTATGTTTTTCTGTGGCCAATCACCGCCTTTTTTCCTTTTCAAATTCCAACCCCCTTCCAAAAAGTCAGTTCAGTCATACCTCAGTCAAGTATGTATTATTGTCTGTTGGTCCGTCTGTCTCTACTTGCGTTTCACAAAAAAACACACTTGTTTTTTGAACCAATCTTGCCTTCCCCTACACAATTTTGCCTTTAAAGTTATTTTTAGCCACAACTCTCTTTCATTCTAACTAGATTTTAGCACTTGCGTCTCAAGGCTGCAATTTTTTTTGAAAATTAGTGACATGTTTTTGTTTCAATGCAGTCGCTCGCTGATATGAACAACACAGTCTTTTGTCAATATCTTCATTATTATCTATCCGTCTGTATAAATGAAAGCATATTATTTCTCTGCTCAAGATGGGCCATCCAGCCAGCTAGGTTTTATATTCCTAACATTATTATTAAGAAAAAGTTACTTTTCAAGGTTAGTTGTTTTTTTTAAATATGTTCGAGCATCTTCTGTAAGGCGTTTGCCGCTGAATTCAAATAAAGGACGCAGTATCGCAAAAGCGTCCAAGAAATGACTGTTGCGTATAATAGCTAAGGTCCCTTTTGTCGATTTCTTTACCTTGTGTCAACTTGGGGACGTGAATTTTTTTCCTCCCCCCCCCCCCAATTGCGTCTTTTTAGCCTTGCTAGTTTCAAGCACGTGTTCAGTCAAATTTTTCCTTTTGATCTCCGTTCTCATCCCGTTCCAAGGGTAAACGTTTTGCTTTCACGTCTAGCAAGTTAGTTTCCATGGCGGGTAGTGACCCGCGGCCTGGGCGATCATGTACTCGAGTAACTTTCCTATAGAGGACCCGCGGTAGCACAGTGGTTAGAGTACTGTCTTCCTAGCTCAGTGGTCGATGGTTCGATCCTCAGTTGAAGTGGGATTTTTAGACCGCAAACGGCTCCAGTGTCGACGTAGCCTTTTGAATTTGATACTAGAACAACTCTGGGAAGGTTAAGGCGGCCGGCGCGATGCTGACCACATCACCCCTAGTGTGCTGATGGTCAAGAAAATATGGGCCTAACACTATATTACCAATATGCCTCAATGGGTATGTAACGGGATCCTTGACCTTGACCTTACGTTATCCTATAGCGTATCACCAGGTCAAGGTCTTTCTATGTCTTCCTCATCATTTTTTTTTAAAAATTGATGTCCCCAGTTTTTTTCTCCACGTCTTTCTTTGGTCAGCCTCTCCTTCTGTTACCCTGGGTATTCCAGAATAAGAACTACCTGGTAAGTCTATCAACAGTTTCTTCAGTGTGTGTGTGTGTGTGTGTGTGTGTGTGTGTGTGTGTGTGTGTGTGTGTCCAATCCATCGCCTCATCTTCTTCTCATCTCTTGTTTCCACTGGCACGTGTCACGTGTTCTTGTAATCAGTTCTACCTAGGTGACCTAGCCGTGCTACATCAATCCTTCTGTTCTATGCAAGCACCCATTTATGATATTCTGTAGCTTTTTATTTGCTTTTCTCGTCCTTCTCGTTGTTCTCGTCCTTCCCGGGGTCGACCCAGCCTCATGAATTGGGTACCAGCGCAATTCTGGCAAAGTTATGGCGGCCTATAGTGTGCCGAGGGTCAAGAAAATATGGGCCTGTCATGGGTTGCCTTCATTTAGCTCTGCAGCAGTGGTCAAACACTGTTGAAAACTCAAGAGTAACTAATGTGGGTCTTCAAAGGTGTCTACCTTCGTACAAGATTCCTCTTGGGAGATAGAAGGATAATGATGCTTCTACCTCAAGGGATGATTCACAAGATATTCAGAAAGCGAGAACAATGCTGCATGACGCTGAGCAAATGTTAACTCTAGTATATGCAGTCACATTTTGTGAAGGATAGGGTTATCTTATAATTTGTTAGCTTATTCAAGCCCCCAGTTGAGTTAATTCAGCGAAATTCCTCTTATTATTACTGTATAGCTCTGTTTAAGTGTATTTAAGAAATTGTTTGAGACATACGGTTGTAGTACATTAAAAATGATTAAATCAGCTTTCGATTTGTCTTTATACAAATAACAAATTTAATAATAAATTATGTTTTAACAGTTATAAAAATGAATAATTCCTTCTAGAAAAAGTTATCATCACTGGGTGATGTTATGGCATTAAAAATTGGATAGTTCACTTGGCGGCTTTTTGTTTCTACTTAGATGCCAATGAGTTTGTCTGTTCTGCTCCAGCTGATGTTTGATTCTTTGTAGATGGATGCCTGATTCACACTCGTCATTGGTCAAGTTTGAAAGTTGTAGCACATTCCAAGAAGTGTCATGGAGTAACTACCAAGCTGGTCCCGCGTTTCTAAGACCCGTCTGATGATAGTCTAGTGTCGAATTCATGCCACTTATACCCTCACTTGTTCCAGAGATAGTACCCTCAGTTGGTACCACCGACTAGTATTACAAAAGAAGAGAAACAAATACCCTCTGAGTATTGAGTTTCCCGACACATACTTATGTGTTCCCCTCTTCTTATTCCGCCATCCTATAACTTTACCCTCGGTGAGAATTTAATCTTAATCCCATTGAGCGAAAACTTTCTTTACATTTAAATTGAATAGATTTATATTTAACTTTACATTGGTTAAAAAGGTTGAAAACTTTCATTACGTTTAGAGTGAATATGTTTACATTTACATCTACAGTGGTTGAAAATGTTAATAATATAAAAAGTATGTACATCATTCTCTCATCATTCCTTCCCGGCTTCATATGGAACTTGGAATTACCTCTGCTTTTAGTTCTCTCTAAGAAACTCACATAAAGCAGTCACCAGCCCTTGCAGTGGTGGTTCATGAAATGATCATTCTATATGCTGAGGTTGCCAGACTCAAATGACCTGGACATCCGTTTAGCAATTTTCACATATTAATATTCACATGCCAATATATACATATTATTTCACGTGTTAATAATGCGAAACATAGAATTATAGATATACAACTTACCTCACATTTTTGGGTTGACTCCGTGTTTCAGATTTCTCAGATTCCGGTTTTCCTTGGTAATAATGGTAGAGTTTTCCTGGGTTTTTAAGTCTTCAAGATGCTCAAACAAAGTCCAATCCGATAAATGAAATTCTGATTCTATTATTTACTCTGGCTGGTCTAGTTGTCTCTTGATGAGTTGAAGATGCATGTCTGTAATATGTCCGCTGACGGGTAATTTATCTCCCCTTCCTTGTGCAAACACCAACCCTCTTGTAACCATCTGGGCTGTATCTGTTCACGGCAGTAATTAGGGAATCCCAATCGCCATATCAGCGCTAAATAAACTGGCTGGGCGTACGTCGTGCTAATCCGGCGCGGCCAAGGTTTGGTACACGAGAGTTTTACCAACATGACTGTCGGTCAATATTGCATTACCTGTCTACTCTCTCAGCAGGGATGGTCAGGTAAGCAGAGAAGACGAACTATTACTGAAAGTAGTGTATGGTGATTAGAAAATAGCTAATATCTGCTTGATAGCAGAGAAAGAAATGTGCCGACCACGGGAATTTCACGTAATCAGTACTAACAACAAATGTAACTGACTACTGCCGGAGAGGAGAAGAGATCGATACAATAATTCCTTCACAGGGCCTAACACCACATTCCCAATATGCCTCAATGGGCGTTTAACTGGATCCTTTTGCTGTTCTCCGTGTTTCAGAGCCAGACAATATTGTAGGTCTGACTTAACATTTGAATTGAAAATTATTTTTTTTTGTGTTTTGAACGTTATTTCTTTTGATTTCAGTATATTTCCCAGCGCAATCAGAGCTCCTCTTACTTTTTTATATCCTTATTTTTATATCATCATTATGAGACAGAAGAGCGAGGTCGTTGGCACAATCTAGATCGTCATGTCTTTAGATATTTACCGATCATTATCATCAGCAATATCATCATCGTCAATGCTTCCAATACAAGCATCATTCTTACTGTAAATACTTTCGTCTTCTTCTTCTGCATTCGTCCTGAAAAGGACGTTTGTTACGTTGTGTCGCCGTTTACAGCAAAACTGCGA
Organism: Oreohelix idahoensis; assembly: GCA_024509875.1. NCBI lineage: Eukaryota > Metazoa > Mollusca > Gastropoda > Stylommatophora > Oreohelicidae > Oreohelix > Oreohelix idahoensis. Next base: position 222,036 of record JAMPIV010001045.1, read on the forward strand.
TATTTGCGCCTTTCGGCCCGAAACATCCGTTTTCAGCATGACATTTTTGGGACCGGGTTTGCCTTCCCTCTTCGATCCCTACTCTCTTGACCAGACTGCAGTGATGCAGCCTGTTTCCAGTACCACCACTTGGAGGTGGAGTAGGGTTTTGGTCAGCTCGTGTTCGCTGACCCTGACGCAAGCAGTCAAGCTATGAGTCGCTGACTGCATTCATCTCGTTTGCTGCTTCTTCGGTCCAACTGTAAATACAGCATCATGACCATAATCATTACCTTTGTCAATTCTCTCATCTTAGTTATCATTAGCATTATTATTACTGCCAGTGATATCGTCACAATCATCAATATTGCATCGGCTTTATCGTCACAGCCTTCATAACCTCAGTAATTTCATCATGGCCATATTTATTACTGTCATAGGTATGATCAACACAAGATATTATTGTTGTTAGTACCGTCATTTTTTTATAAAGGAAATGAGAGTAGAGCGGACTAATATCAGATGATAATTTGTCACCGCTCATCCATCATTTTGGTCCACCCCGTTCAACCTATTTGTCAGTTATAATTAGGATGTTTATTGTCATTGTATTTGCAGTTATGCGTTATATTAAAATACCTACTGTCATTTGGAATTAATTGCTGTCTGTGGCGTTAATGTATATTATAATTTGTTGTTTTCACGTGTCGTATTGTCTGAATTAATTCATTATTTTTTCTTATATTATGAGCAGTTAGTACTGTCATAGTCTAATCCTCATCACTGTAAGTGCTATTATGGTTAAAATCATTATCGCTGTCAGGACTATTATCGTCACAATCATTATCACAGTCGGTAATATCATGGTCACAATCATTTCCACAGATAGTGCCACTATGATCATAATCCTTTTCACGGTTAGTGATATAAGAAATCACAATCATTATCGCTGTCAGAGCTATCATTGTCACAATTGTTATCACTGTCAGGGCTATCATTATCACAACCCTTATCACTGATAGTGCTGTCATAGTCAGAATCATTATCACTGTCAGAGCTATTATTGTCACAACTGTTAAAGCTATCAGGGCTATTATTATCACACTTGTTATCGCTGTCAGGACTATCATGGTCACAATCATGATTGCTGTGAGGGTTATAATCGTCATAGTCATTATGCTGTCGTAGATTTTTGATATGAAAATTAAGACTTGGGTTGGTCCCTTCTGAATAGATTAGAATAAGTGATAGTCACAGTGAGAGGTAGTAAATAGAAATAGATTTCTACGAGTGAGATGGTAGAAATTTATAGAGGCTGTCCCGGAAATTGAGAATCTCTCTCTCTTTCCGCCTATCTTCTACAACAGATCCAGAGGAGTCAGACAGTAAAAAAAAATGATATGTATATTAATATATCTCTATCCACTCACGTGCCCGCACATACAAGTGACGACAGTTAGACACACAGACGTGGGAAAACTATAACAAGGATTATATAGATATTATGGGAACGAACTGACCACCACACTGAAATAAATGTAGGTATAGTTTAATTATCATAGTAAACTTACATCACAACATATAAAATACATCAAAAGCATGTACGCATAGTCATAAAAATCAAGGAATGCTAAAATAGTGATAGACCCGTTTGTATGGTCCTTCCCCTGGATATATAGCTCACAGTCCCGTTAGAAGAAAGTGATAACCCCAAAAGAGTTACAGATACATATGATTTGAGTCTATGGTTTCCCCCTTTTAAGGTATGGACAGACTTGATACTCTGCTTTATTCTAAGGGAAAATATTGTTAGCAATAACTTGCATAAAGGAAGTTACAACGTGGGTGACTCAACAAAGAACATCCTTCAGTCTACTTTCACTCGGTTCTTTCATCAGGGCCCTGACTCACACAATCTTACCTAAACTCGTGCTGTTGTTCGCCGTCTGGCGCAAACTTCGGGACACTCACACACTTTTTATCTGTTTCTGTCGTTTAATGAAGCGGATCCCAGCTCTGCAGATTTGTTTGTTGGTTTCATCAAAATATATCCGGGGAGCGTCTGCTTCATGCCATCGTTTTTTCAGACTAAAGTTAGTGTCACTTGACTCACGAGGTAAGAATTAGGCTTAAACGGGCACACAGTGTCAGAACACGAGGTTTCCCTTAATTAGGGAGATGACCGGTGGACAACTTCTCTCAACAGATAATCTAGGTTCACCACACGCTTTGTCAACAATGTCGGAAAGTTAATGTTTTAGATTTCTGAAATTATTCTTGCCACAAAGTAGCCTCAACACTGAGTTCGAGGAGAATATGATCTGCCTCAAAGGCCCAGTATAAACATTTATTCTTTAAAAAAAACTGTTAGTGGGATTGGTATTCTGTCTATCTCTGAAGGCACACGCACTATCAGACAGGTGGTACTTGAAAAAAACCCACGTGGTTAAAGATATAAAATGTTTATGTTTCTCACAGGTATGTCTCTGTACTAAACGCCGGCAAAATTTGGGTTACCCTAGTATTCACTGAATAAAGAAAAACACATATGAAATATTTTACATATTATGTACTCAATATAACTTACGTTTTGAACTGCAAGCACAAAGCTTGACTTGACGTTTAAACTTCCCGTGAAATAAGTTATATACATAAAATCAATCATCATGAATTAGGAATACTTACGTATCCCGTCAATACTCACTGATGTAGCATTTATAAGTTAGTTTTAAAGTATATTCTCTCGTCTAATTATTTAGAAGTTAGATTTAATTCATTAATAGCCGACTGCGTTTAAGCTAGAAATTATAATTTCTGTTTCCACTGTAACTCGTCACTATAAAATAATACAGACTATATAAATTAAGCACTCTGCACCAAATCTAACTAGTGAAATATGAAATAAGCGATTATCACTTAATCACTCACAATATATATATATATATATATATATATATATATATATATATATATATATATATATATATATATATATATATATATATATATATATATATATATATGTATATATATATATATATATATATATATATATATATATATATATATATATATATATATATATATATATATATATATATATATATATATATATATATATTTACCTCAACACAGAACTACAGGTGGTCGCACAACTTTAGAATCATACGCTGATATATTTATTGAAGTCTAGAAGTTCGACAAATTGTCGAAACAAACTGAGAAACTTCGCTATACAGCTTATTCTATTTACGAGCAACCTGTCTACTGCGAATTTGGAGAATGAATCAAAATATAGTTTCAAACTCCGGTAAATATCTTAAACCAGGACAAAGGGGTCCCAACTTATTTCGCAAAACGAAATAATCTCCCCTTCTCATTCTTACACCTTACATAAACTAGAAGACTACCATGAACTGACACTCGTGCGTTTTCACACCTCACGCTGACCAGGGCCAACAGTGAGTGCCTTGTCAGCTGGGATTTCCAGACAAATGTCTCAAACTGCGCCAAGGAGATGTCGGTTATCGCGCCTCACCTAAGCGCTCAGCCGATGCAACTCGTTGTGGCAGGTGAAAATGCAGACAAAATGTCGCCTATAGGTCTGGCGAAAGCGAATATTCACAGTTTCGTCCACTACGCCATAACCTCCCGAGCCTGGCATCTACGTAATAACATCACTAGTGCGTTTCTAAATGAGAACAGACACTCGGCGAAAGTAAGAATGGGAAAATAGTAATGTTTAAGTCGCCAACGAACGAATGCGAAAAATTACAAAAAGGATAAAAGGGTGATAATAAAATAGAGGACACGGGTGAAGAAAAGAAGAGTATATAGAGAATTTAATGATCATAACTCTCTGTGACAGAACGTCCCCCCTTTAAGATATGGAAGCACTCCATGTCTACGTTATGGAATTAAATTTCCTATATCCGTAGCTTCAGGGTGTCTGTCTTCTTCCCTCTTATCTCCCCCCTCCATCTCTCTCCAATTCCTACTCAAGTCTACTCCCAAAGTTTGCTTTCTCTGGAATGTCTCCCATGCGCGCTTGAAAGAGCGTCGCCGCTTTTGACATTTTTGAAAGATTACGTGTGATTGCAGCGAAATTTCCCTGCCACTAACGTCATCTTCGTCAGTTTTGGCGATCGTCAGGAGATGGTCGGAGGTCGGCACTGGTCTTTCCAAGTATCTCTTTAACAGATTTAAATGGAAAACCTTTTCCTTTCCTTGAATAGAGATCTGGTAGTTAGCCTTAGAAATCTTTTTCAGGACGGTAAACGGCCCTTGCCATCCGATCCTCAGTTGGTTGTTTCCGGTAGGGAGTAACACCAAAACTTTCTCTCCTGCTTCTAATTCTCTCTCTTTAGCGACTTTCCTGTATCGGTTAGCGTGCTTTGTACGTGCTCGCTTAAAGTTAGTCGTTGCTAGGTCCCATCCTAGTTTCAACCGTTCCTTTAAATCCGATACGTATTTACTGGCTGAGACAACTGTCTCATCTGCCTTCTGGTCTGTCAGCGACCAAAGCAAGGCTTCCAGCGGCCCCTTGATAGATCTGCCGAATAAAAGCGTAGCTGGCGGAAATCCTGTTGAAGTATGAGGAGATTTTCTGTAGCCAAATAAAGCTGCAGGAATACAAAGATCCCAATCTTCAGGTTTCACTTGTGCCAGTTTACTTAACATCATGTTGAGGTTTCCATTAACACGTTCCACGAGCACATTTCCGGCCGGAGTATAAGGCTTTGTGTAGATGTGTTTGGTCCTCAAGATCTCCACGATCTCATTCATCAACAGGTTTCGGTATGGAGATCCGTTATCCGTCAACACTTGCTGAGGAAATCCCAACCGAGTGAAGATCTGCACGAGGGCTTCTGCGACATGCTTGGCATCTGCGCATGTTAGCAGGATAGCTTCTTCCCATAAAGTGCATGTGTCGACTAAGGTCAGGATAAACCTGTTCCTTCTTTTAGTCCTTTCTAAGGGTCCTAAAATGTCGATCACAACCCGTTCGAATGGTGTTCCCACTATTGGCATTTCACCCAAAGAGACTGGTGGTGCCCGTTGCTTGGGTGGCACACGTTGGCACTGGGCACAGGATTTGACATACCTGATAATCTCAGTATTTACTCCTGGCCACTAATAGTGAGTGGTTATCCGTTGGTTTGTGGCGTTCTGTCCCATATGTCCGCTGAACGGAAGAGAGTGCCTCATTTCTAGGATTTGGCTTCTGTACTGTTTCGGTACTAGGAGCTGGTTGTAACCGTGGTCAGACTTGCCCGTTCTGCGATAAAGTACGCCATCCTTAGGAAAAATTTCCCCGTGCTGTCTGGGTTCCTTAGCCATGGACAGTTTCCTAAAGCAGGGTGCCAAAGTAGGGTCCTTTTGTTGCGCTTCTTTAAGTTCCAAAGGTAACAAATTTTACGCAGGCTCCCGTCCCTTCTTGGTTTGCCCTCTTGTAGTTACTGCTACCACAATCGGCTCTTCCGGTTTCCCAATAAACACGTATCTCCCGCCAAGTATGACTGGGTAGATGGGGTCATATATAACAGCCGCTTTGATCTCGCCTCTGACACAATCAGAGTGGATCTCCACCAGTGCGATGGGAAGCGCTGTAGGTGCATCACTCTTAGAAACTCCACAAAGTTCGACGGTCTCTCCTGTCTCTTGACCGGGTTTAACCAGGTTTCTGGCAACAATGCAATCATAGGAAAGCCCCGTGTCAAATAAACAAGAAGTTTGAGAACCGTTCAATATAACAGTACCTCGCGTTGAGGGTGTATCCCCAACAGGTTGGGAATCACTGCCAATAATTCCGCCTTGCGAAACTGTTAGCAAGCATCCGATGCGTTTAGGCTCAGTCTGCTCGCTCTGATCATTAGTCCCGTGCTCAGGGGTTCTCCCTTTGCCACCTTGTCCTTTCTGGCTGCGCTCTAGATTATTCCAAAAATGCTAGTTCGGTTTACGTTTTGTGGCCGGCAGTTCGGCCAGCGCATTGTGATATCGCTCAGACTTTTCCAAAATGTCTTCAAGCTTTTCTGCACCCTGCTTGTAGTGGTATTGATGGTATTGTATGATGGTGTTCTTACTACATGTAAATTGTATGAGGCCAGCTGTGAAGGCTCCTGAGATAAAATGTATTTGAGAATTGTCAGAAGGCCTTTCTTGCTACCACTACGACCTCACACTTACTTTTTTTTTTTCTTAATGAATGTGGCTACGTAAAGTGTCTAGGGTAATGATGTGTAATGTGGTGTGTTAGTTATAAATACACCCACAGACATTTAAGAAGACTAATAAGATTAACAAGTGTTAAAATACACTGAACTAACTCACGTGTATAAAGTTTTTGATATAATTATATTACATTTATTGGTTCTGGATCAAGTTTTATGTGACCAGAACTTGTTTTAAAAGAAGGATTGAAAATTTATGAAAAAAAATGCATGGAATGTTACATAATAAATGCAAGAGCGTACCTATTTAAGTACTAGACTAGTTAGTTTTATTAAAAAAAGTTCGAGTAGTCATCTCTTTGGGAGGATATTTACTGTTTGTGCTGTTGGGGGTGGCCTCATCACACCTGTCTATATTGACTACACAATGTCCAGAAAATGGTGGGAATTTTTTACGGGGATATTAGTCACTACCAATAGTTGGTGAATGTCCAGCAGACCAGAGGCTCACTCATCTTTTTGTAGCTCTGGTGCTGAAAACTTGCGGTCCCACCTCTCCGTGCTGGCGGACAATAATGGTGGTCTCTGTCACAAGAACTGCACAGATACACTCGAGTAAAGTCACCCACCGGATAGACTCTGCTTTGTTGTCGATAGAAAACTCACAGCTCTGCAATCAAAGTATGGGCTATGTGTCAAAATCTATTCTATACCCACGTCTGGACACCACACTGACACAACAACCACATCATACAGACAGGTCAGATCTCTCTGACCAAACAGCACAGTTACCATGGTGGGTTTACCTCAGATAGATCCTCCCAGACTATAGATTCTGAAAAATATTTATTAGCTGTTGGCCCTAAAAGAAGATAGGTAATCTGTTTCAACGGTTGATATATCTTGCATAATCCTTGCTGTAGTTTATGTACCTTGTTGGGCCCTAGACCCTGACTTGGGCGGGGGGTCTAGAGCAAAATCCCTACTGGTTTGTAAGGCTATATTATGATATGGCAGTATCAAATCACTCGAACATGAAACAATATTCAAAATATATAAAGAAATAATTTCAATCTTACCAGATTAAGAATACATAACACAGAATTGCTAGCAAAACTCAGCTGAGCTGCTGGCTATAGTATGGCGTCCCTAAATTTATTCACTGTCTTTCATATGGGAACACACCACACTTTAAAATCTGTGTCTAACACTGAACAATTATTGAAGAATGACCCCAAATGCGCTCTGAGCGCTAATGATATGCTTGTCTGTGGCCAATCACTGCCTAGTTGTACTTTAAATTTCAAATTTCTACACTAAAGTCATTTCAGTCATGCTTCAGTCAAGTATGGATGGTTATCTGTTAGTCTGTCCGTCTCTACTTGTGTTTCTAAAAAAAATGTGCTTGATTTTTGAAGCAACCTTTCTCTCCCCTTAAAATTTTGTCGTAAAAAGTTATATTTAGACACAGCTACCGCTCAAAAACCCTCTCCTCCATAATAAGTAACTTTGAACACTTGCGTCCCCAAGGTCGTGTTTTGGGTGCAAATAACGACACTTTTTATTCAAGGCAGTCTGTCGATGTTGTAAACTACACTGTCTTTTGTCATTATCTTCAATATTATCTATCCGTTTGTAAAATTAAGAACATATTAGTTCACTGCTCAGAATAGGCCATCTGGCCAGCTAATTTTTATATTCCTAGCATTAATATTAAGAAAAATTACTTTTTAAATTTTTGTAATATTCCTAACATCTGCGTTCTTCCGCTCAAATTCAAATCAAGCGCTTGGTATCGCAAAACGTCCAATTCCGTACCTCGTGTCAATTTGGGGGACTTGAATTTTTACTTTCCTCCCCCCCCCCCCCCCCCCCAATTGCGTCTCTTTAGCCTTGCTACGCAATCTTTCCAGTCATATTTTTTCCTTTTTGATCCTCCGTTTCCCTCCTGTCTAGCAAGTCAATTTTATGGAGGGTGATGACCCGCGGTCTAGGCGATCATGTACATCAGCAGCCTACGCATTATGTTTTTATCCTTAAATGTTATCTTTTGAGTATTTTACCGTTGTATCTCTGTCAATTTCACTACACATCTCCCCACTTGAAAACATGCCTATGGCAAGTTCCAAAACCAGCGATACACATAGGTAAAATTACTCCTCACGTCTGCCACTACTCTAATTTTGATCACAGGGGTGCCGACTGAGGAAATCTGCACCGACATTCAATTTGCCTGGGATATATTGGATACTGAACTGATACGGTTGAAGCAATAAAGACCACCTCAGCAATCTTGCGTTTTCATGCTTAGCCTGAGACAAGAACACGAGAGGCTGATGATCCGTCTCCACCACAAAGGTCCTACCATACAGATAGATTTGAAACTTCTTTATTGCCCAGATTAATGCTAAACATTCTTTTTCGCTTGTGGAGTATCCTTGTTCCGCCTTATTCAATTTGCGGCTTGCATAAGCGACTGGTTTAAGTTCCCCATCAGGTGCAGCTGATCTTTGCAACAAAGCCCCTCCAAGTCCTACATTACTTGCATCGGTTCTTAAGACAAAGTCCTGTGTCAAATCAGGCAGTTTGAGAATAGGCTTGCTAGTGAGTTTTTTCCTTTAACTCTTGGAACGCTAGTTCACATTGTGCAGTCCAAATAATTTTATCTGGAAGTCCCTTGCGAGTCAGATCAGTCAGAGGAGCACATATAGCGTTAAAATTTTTGATGTATTTCTGATAAAATCCGCATAACGACACAAATGATCGCACGTCCTTTTTTTGTTTGCGGCCTAGGTGCTCTCTGCAGTTTTTCCAAGTTCTTAGGATCAGGGGTCATATTACCCTGATATACGGTGTGCCCCAAGAATTCCAACTCTTTGCATCCAATACAACATTTTGTTGGCCTAGCAGTTAAGTTCGCCTCCCGAAGTCTATCAAACAACATCTCCAGAGCTTCAATGTGTTCTTCAAATGTCTCGGTGGCGACGAGAATATCATCCATGAAATTTGTGATACATGGGTTATTCAGGGGGTCCAACAATTTTCGCATCATCCTTGAAAACACACTCGGAGCATTTTTCAGTCCGAATGGTAGCATATTGAATTCATAATGTCCATCCGAAGTGCTAAAAGCCAAATAAGGTCTCACTTCAGGCTTCACTGGGATCTGGTAATAGCCTTTACTAAGATCCACCTTTGAAAAGTATTTTGCCTTGTTCAGTCTGGCAAATAGCTGTTTTGTGTCTGGTAATGGATCCACTTGTCCTTCTGTGACAGCATTCAGTTTCCTGTAATCTATGCACAGTCTGTGTTCCCCAGACGGTTTCCTCAACAAAACGACACTAGAACTAAAAGATGATTCACTGTGCGAAATAATCCCCTCCTTCAATAAATAATCTATTTCTTCCTTTAATGCCTTCTCCTTCGCGAACGGAATAGAATAGGCTCTCATACAGATTGGGTTTGTGTCTACCAGTTTCATGTCATACTGTAGCAAATTTGTATGGCCTGGTTTATCTGTTAATACATCTGTATGTTCCTCCAGAACCTGTTGAACTCTCTCCCTCTGGTTTTTAGTCAGGTGCTTACTGACTTTTACCTGTGCTGCGGTTTCACAAGGATGTAATGGGTATTCATGTGAGGTGAGTGGTTCCTTTTGCATCTGGGTTGCAATAGCTAAGGTCAATAAGGGGGTGCTTTCCTGGAGTGGTCTGTCCAGATACTTCTTTAACAGGTTTACATGATAAACTTTTTCCTTCCCCTTTTTGTCAATTTTATAGTTTGTTCTAGACACCTTCTCTAGAACCGTATATGGACCTTGCCAACCAATTTGTAATTTATTCTGGCTTCCGGGTAGTAAAAGCAGCACCTTCTCTCCGACTGCCAGTTCCCTGTCCTTTGCCTTCCTATTAAAGTATGCTGCATGTTTCTTCCTGGCTTGTTTCAAATTATCATTTGCCAGTTTCCATCCAGCTTTCAAACGAGTGGTCAGTTCGTTCACGTATTGATACGATGAGGTAACAGTCTCTTCCGCCTTCTCATCTGTCCAGGTCCTTAATAGAGTTACATCTGGATCTTTAATTTATCATACTTATTTTTCATGGAACTCATCTGGTCCCGTCCATTAGAAGCTTTATAATGAGGACTTTTCTTCCTAGAATCATCACTCACAAATCGACCACTACCAATTTTTTCTCTGGGGTTTGTCTCCCCACTTAAGATTGTTTATGAGAGATCTTCGCTCTCTTGTCTGTTCCTCCAGTTTATATAAGTCTGACCGAGGGATTGTCATCCTATCCTGGGTTAAATTTCTTCTTTGTACTCTTCGCATAGCGGCCATGTTAATCCATTCAAGTGAAGACTGGGTGTGAAAAGGGGGCTCCCATTCCACTTTGTCTACCCGTGTATAATTAGTTTTCCTTTCAGGCCTAAAGTTGCCCCGTGGCGGTTCTAGGTCCTGCACATATTTTCCCTTTGTGGGTGTTCCCTCATGAAATACGCCACATGCTTCTACAAAGTTTTCAACATCGACATTTACGTCGGGCCAATAGTATTTTAGAGCAATCTTTTGGCAGATGGTACCGACTTTCTCATGGTCACCATCTTTTCCAACATGTAAGCTCCTTATCAAATTTGCCCTATATCTCTTGGGAAGAACTAACTGTCCGTGACCAGTGGATCTAGTTCCTGTCTTCCTGTATAATAATCTATTCTTCATGAAATATTCCCCCTTGCTCGGAGGTGTGTGGCATTTGGGCAATTTTTTAAAACATGGCTGGAGTGTCCTATCCTCAGCCTGCGCCTTCCTCATCTCCTCTGGATGAGCATTTATAGGTTCACCTTCTTCCTCCTTCTTCTGTGACCTGGTCTGCACTGTCGCCATGATCACAGGTTTCTCGGGATTCCCCAAGAAGACGTATCTACACCCCAATATCAGAGGGTAGATTGGTTCATCTATCACTGCTGCTCTGATTTCTCCTTCCACATAGCGAGTTTTCACCGTTATCCTTGCGATGGGAAGTGTCATGAGTGGTATGTCCTTAGTCGCCCCTTGTATTTCCACTGTTTCTGTGGTATACTGACTTGGGTCCACTAGGCTAGACTTCACAACTGAATCATAATCCAAACCTGTATCATAAAGGCACCTTATGGTGACCCCATTACAAATAACATCCTCACAAACTGGGGGGTGATAAGGTTCCTGTTGTCCCTTAGGATTAACCTTTACTCTTTGCGTCCCCGACTTCATTGCAGCAATGTTTGAAGGTTTCCTTCTACAAAATTCGGTGTTATGGTTATCCTTCTTGCACCATTTGCACCATCTTTTTCCTTGGTTCAACGGTTTTCTTTCATTGAACTTTTGGTCATTGAACTGTGAGTTTCTGTCGCGATAGTCATTTCTTGGCCGCTCAAAGTTTGTCCTACCCTTATTTCCCTGCTCTCTATTATCAAATTTATTAAATTGCTGTGGAGCTTTAAAATTGTCTATGTGCTTCTTCTTAGCACCACTTACCTCTGCCTGAGCTGCCTGATACCTCTCAGCAACATTTAAAATTTCCCCCAACTTCTCTGCACCCTGTTCCATGAGAAATTTTCTCATGTCTGGAGCCATGGACTCTCTCAATTGCTCAATCATGATCATTTCTTTAAGATCTTGGGTCTTCCCCAGAGCCGTCCATTTCTCCAAATAGGTTTCTATTCTGGCAGAAAATTGGTGGTATGTCTCCCCAGACAACAGTTTGGCATTTCTGAATTTCTTACGATAAAATTCACCATTCTTTTCGTACCTTAATAACAAAGCCTGCTTTAACATGTCATAATTGTCTTGGTCTTCCCTGTTCATTTTGGCAAATACTTCGTAAGAAGTACCCCTCAATCCCTGTGATAGCTTTAAGCTCCACCTCTCTCTCTCTAACCCATATGTAGTAGCTAATAACTCAAAACGTCCTAGGTACCCCTCTATGTCATCGTCTTTTTTCAACAAAATGGTCTAAATGAAACCCCATAGCTGAGTTTGAGGCTCCCATACTGGGCGTAGCATCTGAGGCAAAAGGGCTGGCACCATTTTCAGGAGCCGGGCCTTGTAATTCCAGCTCCCTTAGTCGTAATTCGTGCTCCCTCTGCAACCTTCTATCTTCTGCCTCCCTTTCGGCCTTTTTATCTTCTGCCTCCCTTTCGGCCTTTTTATCTTCTGCCTCCCTTTGCTGTCGTTTTTCTTCTGCCTCAATCTGCAGCCTCTTAATTTCTCTATCAGCCTCAATTTGTAATCTCTTTTCTTCAGCTAACCTGTCAGCCTCTAATTTTCTTTCAGCCTCTTTTTCTAATCTCCTTTCTTCCCGTTCAATATATTTATCACATTCAGTCGTTACGTATTGAATTAAAATTTGACCATCCATCCCCATCTCCTTCGCAGTGAGCACAGCAGCTGATCTAAACTTTGCTAGCTCTGCCATACTTTTTGGACAATATAATAATATACAAGATAAATCTCTAACCAGTAAATACACTAAGTACTTCTAATTACTATATGACTATAGTCTAACTAATTCTAACTAACCAGTTAACTAATTAATTATTACTGGCTGTGAAGATTCACCAACTTTTATCTGCAGGGACACTTTTAATTTTAAAGGAAATTTTACAATTTATTTCCCTACTTTTATTTCTCCCACCAGGAGATCCTAATTTTACTGTTGGGCTAATTATCCCTGGACAAGACCCCAATTTATGTAGTGGTATTGATGGTATTGTATGATGGTGTTCTTACTACATGTAAATTGTATGAGGCCAGCTGTGAAGGCTCCTGAGATAAAATGTATTTGAGAATTGTCAGAAGGCCTTTCTTGCTACCACTACGACCTCACACTTACTTTTTTTTTTTTTTTCTTAATGAATGTGGCTACGTAAAGTGTCTAGGGTAATGATGTGTAATGTGGTGTGTTAGTTATAAATACACCCACAGACATTTAAGAAGACTAATAAGATTAACAAGTGTTAAAATACACTGAACTAACTCACGTGTATAAAGTTTTTGATATAATTATATTACATTTATTGGTTCTGGATCAAGTTTTATGTGACCAGAACTTGTTTTAAAAGAAGGATTGAAAATTTATGAAAAAAAATGCATGGAATGTTACATAATAAATGCAAGAGCGTACCTATTTAAGTACTAGACTAGTTAGTTTTATTAAAAAAAGTTCGAGTAGTCATCTCTTTGGGAGGATATTTACTGTTTGTGCTGTTGGGGTGGCCTCATCACACCTGTCTATATTGACTACACAATGTCCAGAAAATGGTGGGAATTTTTACGGGGATATTAGTCACTACCAATAGTTGGTGAATGTCCAGCAGACCAGAGGCTCACTCATCTTTTTGTAGCTCTGGTGCTGAAAACTTGCGGTCCCACCTCTCCGTGCTGGCGGACAATAATGGTGGTCTCTGTCACAAGAACTGCACAGATACACTCGAGTAAAGTCACCCACCGGATAGACTCTGCTTTGTTGTCGATAGAAAACTCACAGCTCTGCAATCAAAGTATGGGCTATGTGTCAAAATCTATTCTATACCCACGTCTGGACACCACACTGACACAACAACCACATCATACAGACAGGTCAGATCTCTCTGACCAAACAGCACAGTTACCATGGTGGGTTTACCTCAGATAGATCCTCCCAGACTATAGATTCTGAAAAATATTTATTAGTTGTTGGCCCTAAAAGAAGATAGGTAATCTGTTTCAACGGTTGATATATCTTGCATAATCCTTGCTGTAGTTTATGTACCTTGTTGGGCCCTAGACCCTGACTTGGGCGGGGGGTCTAGAGCAAAATCCCTACTGGTTTGTAAGGCTATATTATGATATGGCAGTATCAAATCACTCGAACATGAAACAATATTCAAAATATATAAAGAAATAATTTCAATCTTACCAGATTAAGAATACATAACACAGAATTGCTAGCAAAAACTCAGCTGAGCTGCTGGCTATAGTATGGCGTCCCTAAATTTATTCACTGTCTTTCATATGGGAACACACCACACTTTAAAATCTGTGTCTAACACTGAACAATTATTGAAGAATGACCCCAAATGCGCTCTGAGCGCTAATGATATGCTTGTCTGTGGCCAATCACTGCCTAGTTGTACTTTAAATTTCAAATTTCTACACTAAAGTCATTTCAGTCATGCTTCAGTCAAGTATGGATGGTTATCTGTTAGTCTGTCCGTCTCTACTTGTGTTTCTAAAAAAAATGTGCTTGATTTTTGAAGCAACCTTTCTCTCCCCTTAAAAATTTTGTCGTAAAAAGTTATATTTAGACACAGCTACCGCTCAAAAACCCTCTCCTCCATAATAAGTAACTTTGAACACTTGCGTCCCCAAGGTCGTGTTTTGGGTGCAAATAACGACACTTTTTATTCAAGGCAGTCTGTCGATGTTGTAAACTACACTGTCTTTTGTCATTATCTTCAATATTATCTATCCGTTTGTAAAATTAAGAACATATTAGTTCACTGCTCAGAATAGGCCATCTGGCCAGCTAATTTTTTATATTCCTAGCATTAATATTAAGAAAATTTACTTTTTAAATTTTTGTAATATTCCTAACATCTGCGTTCTTCCGCTCAAATTCAAATCAAGCGCTTGGTATCGCAAAACGTCCAATTCCGTACCTCGTGTCAATTTGGGGGACTTGAATTTTTACTTTCCTCCATCCCCCCCCAATTGCGTCTCTTTAGCCTTGCTACGCAATCTTTCCAGTCATATTTTTTCCTTTTTGATCCTCCGTTTCCCTCCTGTCTAGCAAGTCAATTTTATGGAGGGTGATGACCCGCGGTCTAGGCGATCATGTACATCAGCAGCCTACGCATTATGTTTTTATCCTTAAATGTTATCTTTTGAGTATTTTACCGTTGTATCTCTGTCAATTTCACTACACTGCTCAGCTAGAAATCTCCGGGTATCAGCAGGCAAAGTGTTCTTTATTTGTTCTGTTATAACAAATTCCTCCAAACCTTCATAGGTAGAGGGGAGCTGTGAAAGCTCAAGGCACTTTGTCAAATATCTCTTCAAACGAGACGAGAACTGCTGAAAAGTTTCAGAGCTCTCCTTATTGCTGTTGCGAAACAGTTGCAAAAACTTTCGCGCATTCATTTCAAAGCGCTCCAATAACGCTTTCTTCAACACATCGTAATTGTCTTGTTGGCTGCTTTCCAGTTTGGCGTAAACATCATACGCACTACTTTTCAAAGACTGAGAAAGCTTCATATTCCAACGCGACCTCTCTAAACCGTACAGAGTTGCAATTTTCTCAAATTTTTCTAGATACGTGTCAATCTTCTCATTAGGACAAGGGAAAGATTCTAGCGCAAAAGACATAGCAGTGAGGTGAGTCGATTGAGTATTAGAAGGATCAGTTAAGGAAGAATGAGGAGAAGACTCTCCATTGCTGGAGGTAGAGGCAGCACCACGACTTTGTAACTCAAGAGTCTTAAGCGCCAACTCGTGCTGTCTCTGTTTCTCTTTTTCCTCAAGCTGTCTCTCCTTCTCTCTTTCCTCATGCTGTGTATCCTCTTTCTCCTTCTCATGCTGTCTCTCCTTCTCTCTTTCCTCATGCTGTCTCTCCTTCTCTCTTTCCTCATGCTGTCTCTCTTTCTCTCGTTCGTTCGCCCTGCGGATTTCCATTTCCTCGTCCATCTTCTTCTGCTCTTTAGCTTCAGCTGCCTTCCTCTCCGCATCATATCTGTCAAGTTCGTCCCTGACAAAAGCTTTCGCTTCTTCTCCGTCCAAACCTTCTTCTCTCGCTTCGTCCCTGAGCATCTGTCTAAGTTTCGCCCTTTCGGGCATAGTAACTTGGTGGCTGAGACTTAGTTCGATAAAGAAAAGAAGAAAGGATACACTGGTTCCTACCACTAACGAGAAAATACCAAACAAAAAGATGATATACTTTAACCTGGGAAACCTCCTCCTATGATATAGTATCTAACTATCGCTGCTATTAAACGGCAATAAAGCACCTAATGCAGACGACTACGCCAAATAAATGGTAGTTAAGAGTACTCACTGAAAAATAAGTTTCTACAGTGGAAACAAAAGAATTATTGCAAAAATTTTTAAGGAGAAAAAAAAAATCCCCCAAATTTTTAATCCACTATAAAGTTTACCCATGAAGACAGTTAGGGTAAGGGAGGCAATTAATCTGGACAAATAGTCCGAAACGCACTCCTTAACTTAGTTCAAACACCTTCCTGCTCCAGAACCCTGTGAATGTTTTACACTCACAAACTTTACCAGCGTTTAGTATTACAGAATCAGTAATTAATATATATTCCGACAAAATCAACCTGTAACTCAAATGTATAATGCTCAAAATGCTGTGGAAAAACAATTATTAATTGTGTGGTCAGCACGCCCATAAACAGATCGTTAGTCTAGGGGAATAGTTATTTTTTAAAGATACAAAACTCACAAGACATCACACTCTTACTCTATATCAGAATACAGAATCTTACCGACGAGCTGATATTTGACGTCTCGTCTTCCTATTCAAAGTTCAAAATCCCGATATACGAGACCCATTCTGTCGTAGATTTTTGATATGAAAATTAAGACTTGGGTTGGTCCCTTCTGAATAGATTAGAATAAGTGATAGTCACAGTGAGAGGTAGTAAATAGAAATTGATTTCCACGAGTGAGATGGTAGAAATTTATAGAGGCTGTCCCAGAAATCGAGAATCTCTCTCTCTTTCCGCCTATCTTCTACAACAGATCCACAGGAGTCAGACAGTCAAAAAAAAAAGATATATATATTAATATATCTCTATCCACTCACGTGCCCGCACATACAAGTGACGACAGTTAGACACACAGACGTGGGAAAACTATAACAAGGATTATATAGATATTATGGGAACGAACTGACCACCACACTGAAATAAATGTAGGTATAGTTTAATTATCATAGTAAACTTACATCACAACATATAAAATACATCAAAAGCATGTACGCATAGTCATAAAAATCAAGGAATGCTAAAATAGTGATAGACCCGTTTGTATGGTCCTTCCCCTGGATATATAGCTCACAGTCCCGTTAGAAGAAAGTGATAACCCCAAAAGAGTTACAGATACATATGATTTGAGTCTATGGTTTCCCCCTTTTAAGGTATGGACAGACTTGATACTCTGCTTTATTCTAAGGGAAAATATTGTTAGCAATAACTTGCATAAAGGAAGTTACAACGTGGGTGACTCAACAAAGAACATCCTTCAGTCTACTTTCACTCGGTTCTTTCATCAGGGCCCTGACTCACACAATCTTACCTAAACTCGTGCTGTTGTTCGCCGTCTGGCGCAAACTTCGGGACACTCACACACTTTTTATCTGTTTCTGTCGTTTAATGAAGCGGATCCCAGCTCTGCAGATATGTTTGTTGGTTTCATCAAAATATATCCGGGGAGCGTCTGCTTCATGCGATAATTATTTCAGACTAAAGTTAGTGTCACTTGACTCACGAGGTAAGAATTAGGCTTAAACGGGCACACAGTGTCAGAACACGAGGTTTCCCTTAATTAGGGAGATGACCGGTGGACAACTTCTCTCAACAGATAATCTAGGTTCACCACACGCTTTGTCAACAATGTCGGAAAGTTAATGTTTTAGATTTCTGAAATTATTCTTGCTACAAAGTAGCCTCAACACAGAGTTCGAGGAGAATATGATCTGCCTCAAAGGCCCAGTATAAACATTTATTCTTTAAAAAAAACTGTTAGTGGGATTGGTATTCTGTCTATCTCTGAAGGCACACGCACTGTCAGACAGGTGGTACTTGAAAAAACCCACGTGGTTAAAGATATAAAATGTTTATGTTTCTCACAGGTATGTCTCTGTACTAAACGCCGGCAAAATTTGGGTTACCCTAGTATTCACTGAATAAAGAAAAACACATATGAAATATTTTACATATTATGTACTCAATATAACTTACGTTTTGAACTGCAAGCATAAAGCTTGACATGACGTTTAAACTTCCCGTGAAATAAGTTATATACATAAAATCAATCATCATGAATTAGGAATACTTACGTATCCCGTCAATACTCACTGATGTAGCATTTATAAGTTAGTTTTAAAGTATATTCTCTCGTCTGATTATTTAGAAGTTAAATTTAATTCATTAATAGCCAACTGAGTTTAAGCTAGAAATTATAATTTCTGTTTTCCACTGTAACTCGTCACTATAAAATAATACAGACTATATAAATTAAGCACTCTGCACCAAATCTAACTAGTGAAATATGAAATAAGCGATTATCACTTAATCACTCACAATATATATATATATATATATATATATACATATATATATATATATATATATATATATATATATATATATATATATATATATATATATATATATATATATATATATATATATATATATATATATACATATATATACATACATATATATATATATATATATATATATATATATATATATATATATATATATATATATATATATATATTTACCTCAACACAGAACTACAGGTGGTCGCACAACTTTAGAATCATACGCTGATATATTTATTGAAGTCTAGAAGTTCGACAAATTGTCGAAACAAACTGAGAAACTTCGCTATACAGCTTATTCTATTTACGAGCAACCTGTCTACTGCGAATTTGGAGAATGAATCAAAATATAGTTTCAAACACCGGTAAATATCTTAAACCAGGACAAAGGGGTCCCAACTTATTTCGCAAAACGAAATAATCTCCCCTTCTCATTCTTACACCTTACATAAACTAGAAGACTACCATGAACTGACACTCGTGCGTTTTCACACCTCACGCTGACCAGGGCCAACAGTGAGTGCCTTGTCAGCTGGGATTTCCAGACAAATGTCTCAAACTGCACCGAGGAGATGTCGGTTATCGCGCCTCACCTAAGCGCTCAGCCGATGCAACTCGTTGTGGCAGGTGAAAATGCAGACAAAATGTCGCCTATAGGTCTGGCGAAAGCGAATATTCACAGTTTCGTCCACTACGCCATAACCTTCCGAGCCTGGCATCTACGTAATAACATCACTAGTGCGTTTCTAAATGAGACCAGGCACTCGGCGAAAGTTAGAATGGGAAAATAGTAATGTTTAAGTCGCCAACGAACGAATGCAAAAAATTACAAAAAGGATAAAAGAGTGATAATAAAATAGAGGACACGGGTGAAGAAAAGAAGAGTATATAGAGAATTTAATTATCATAACTCTCTGTGACAATTGTCACAATCATTTTCGCTGTCAGGACTATAATTGTCACAATCATTATCGCTGTCAGGGATATTATTGTTACAATCATTGCAGCGTCAGGGTTATCATGGTCACAATCATTATTACTGTTAGTACTATCATGGCTACAATCATTATCGATGTCAGCTGAAGTAGTAGCATAAAAGCTGCCAAGTGAACTATCCACTTGTTTAACTCCATAACATCACTCGATGGTGACTATTGTTTGTTAAAGAATTATTCATTTTTATAACTGTTAAAACATAATTGATTATTAACTTTGTTACTTGTATAAAAACAAATCTAAAGTTGATTTAATCATTTTGAATATACTACATCCATATGTCTCAGACAATTTCTTAAATTCACGTAAACAGAACTGTATGATAAGAGGAAATTCGCTGAATTAACTCAGCTGGGGGCTTGAACGAGCTAACGAATTATAAGATAACCCTATCCTTCATAAAAGTTGACGGCAGATACTATGGTTAACATTTGCTCAGCCTCATGCAGCATTGTTATTGCTTTTCTGAATATCTTGTGAATCATCCCTTGAGGTAGAAGCATCATTATCCTTCTATCTACAACTCTGCCAGGAGTAATCTTGTGCGAAGGTAGATACCTTTGAAGACCCACATTAGTTACTCTTGAGTTTTGGCCACTGTTGGACCACTACTACAGAGCTAAGGGGAGGCAACCCGTGACAAATAGGGGTCCCGTCCCGGATTATAGAACCTATCTAGTTAATTCCCTTGACTTAACTGACATACATTTCAGATTTACTGAAAGAATATTGTCAGAGTGTATTTTTGTTAAATCTGAGCATACGGTGTATTTATAAATAACAATAAAAATAATTTTACAAAGAATAATTGAATAATTGGAAAGAACACAATTTTATGTAATAAAAGTTAAGGCGAAAAAAGAAGTTCCCTTGCTGTAGCTAATTTGGTGTTTTGATTAAGTTTTACTAGTTAAGTAGCAACTGTATTTTTGAGTAGCTGTGTAAACAGACTTCTTGCTCAGAATGGCCGAGTCAGAAGATCTCTACACTTTTTATCTGAATGTCGGTAACGAACTGGGCATGACCGGTCAAACTGTGACAGATTTTGTGGTTAGTTCGGTTAAAGCCGAAAAAGAGAAAGCAGAGAAAGCGGCTGAAAGGGAAGAGAGGAGGATGGCCAGAGAGCACGAAAAGGTCAAAGCAGAGGAAGCCGAAGAGAAGGAAAAGGAGAGAATGGAAAGACAAAAGGAGAGGGCATTCCAAGAAAAGAAGGAACAGGCCGACAGAGCCAACACAAACAGACTTAAAGAATTAGAGATCTAATGAAGAAGGATATAATCTAGTTCTAACGCTGGCGGGTCTGGGAGTTCTCAAGATAGCGATGGGGGAAACATCTCTCAGGCAGCCGCCCCTAGTGTGACCTCTTTTCAACTAAGATGTCTACTCTGAGGCTTCAGAGGAAATAGATAGCTATCTCTCTAGGTTTTATTCCTTAGCAGCTACATATGGCTTGGAGAAGGAGAAATACTACATGAAGCTATCCCAGAGTATGAGGGGATCAGCTTATGATGTGTTCCTGAAATTGCTTAATAAAATCAAAACAACTACGAAATGTTGAAGTAGGCTTTGCTTCAGCGTTATCAGCTGAACGCAGAGACTTTTCGTAGCAGGTTCCGTGAGGCCAAGAGGCAGAAAGAGGAGTCGTTTAGACAATTTGCTACACGACTAAAAACGCATTTGGAGAAGTGGGGATCTCTCAGCACCTTCGGTGAATCTTATGAAGGGCTGCAGGAGATGATTATCGTAGAGCAGTTCAAGGACTCGCTCATCCCTGACATGAGACGGTTCCTGGCGGAGCACAGGGCCGAAACTCTCGAGCAGGTAGTGGTATTTTCCGATAGGTGTCAGAGCGCCCAGGCAGAAATTAACCCTGTCAGGAAGCGCGGCCACGATAATCGGCCCCATCAAACCGATCGCCCATCCACAAATGTGCAGAGTACGCATGCGACAACACACAAAACGGCCCAACAACAAGAGCCACTACAGGATCACTGTCACGGATTACCTCCCCCTGCTTTGCAGTAGTGGTCCAACAGTGACCAAAACTCAAGAGTATCTAATATTGGCTTCCAAGGTAACTACCTGCGCGCAAGATTACTCTTGGCAGAGACGTAGATAGAAGATTAATGACACTTCTACCTTAAGGGAGACTTCACAAGATATTTCCAGAAGTCACGAACAATCTTGCATTGGGCTGAACAATTGTTAACGCATTATATCTGGTCCGTCGCCTTTTGTGAAGGATTTAAGCAATGGTTTAGCCCGTTCAAGCCCCCAGTTGGTGTAATCCAACGAATGCTCTCTTATAAGTAATAGCTATGTTTAGAGGTAAATATATGTCTTTGTATTTATATATATGTTAAAGAATCTGGCTCATACGTTTGCTTTCATACATATAAAAAACTGAATCGACGATGATTGTTTAGTTTTAAAACAACAGGTAACAAATTTAATAATCAATTATTATTGACAGTTTAAAATAAATAAAATGCCGGTGAATTTTATTTTGGAATTAAATTTTCTCTTCACGGAGATTAAATAGAGGGTTTTATCAATGTCCGTGTTTTGCTGTTGCCTCTGACAAAAAAAAAAAAACTTAACTTCAGATGAGTCCTGCAACTGTGGTTCATCAATTCGGTGATGACGGAAGCCTTCTCCACACTCCCTTCCACTGTAGGCGGTTAAGGTGGATGCTTTTCCCTCACAAAAGCGGCTAAAATACCACAAATCGTCTGATGGCTTGTAACCACGAACTTTAGACAAATAGAAAGAAACAAATACCTGCTAAGTACATTTGTTCGCCGTAAACTAACAGGCCCATTGTCATGCGCTGCACCAACCAATCTTAACATCTCAGAAGAATTAAATTCCCGAGCACACAGTGTAACTCAGGGAATATGATGAAAATTCACCAACATCTTTCTGGGCGTTAACTAGGAAATTGCGTCTGGAGTGCGTGAATAATGATTTGCCTGAATTACAATTAAAAAAGGTACATAAATCTCACAAGATAATATGTTATACCTTAGGCACATGTGATGTAATCATCACTCATTACTCAATCACTACTCCCGTCGGAGTCTGGGGTCGTTCTGCTGTCGGGTTTCCCGCACGACTAGTCAGAAACAATCACCATCTCTTGTAGTAGTGGCTCATGCATATACTATTTTCATATGTTGAGGTTGCCAGCCTTGTATATAACCTTTTAGCAAGAAACCTGTAGAATTTATATTAGTAAATAAATTGTTTACACTTACCCACAATTTTGGGAATACACAATCTCCTTGCACATATTTAGACTGGAAATTAGAGTTAATTCCTCTGACGGCGGGTGTTCTGCGAAACCTGGCCTGGGAAAACTTTTGTTTAATTCCTCTATGACTTGGTCTGGGGAATTAGAGTTAATTCCTCTGACGGCAGATGTTCTGCGAAATCCTGGCCTGGGAAAACTTTTCTTTAATTCCTCTATGACTTGGTCTGGGAAATTAGAGTTAATTCCTCTGACGGCGGGTGTTCTGCGAAGGCCTGTGAAAACTTTTGTTAAATTCCTCTATGACTTGTGATCAAATTCCTAGGATTCCAGTCTTGTTAATTAAAGTCCTGGCCCCTTTAAGTTTCCAGTCTTGTATTAAAAATGCGGGTTTACTTGTGAATTCCAAAGTTGCCCAATACTCGATCTGTTACTTATAGTTGTGGAATTTCTAAGTCCAATTACTCCTTTTTCTTTCTGGCTTTTAGGAGTCGCTGAAATGACTTGTGCGCTGCATTCTCTCTGTGTGATCTGTGTCTGTGTTTTCATCACACTATATTCTCAGTTCTTAGTGCAAATCACAGACTGCACTTCCGACTAGTTTGCCAATAAAATACATTGTATATTTGAGCCTCTCACAATGAACCAATCCAATGGAATCTCGTTCAGCACTACGTGGGTAGGGGCGTTTTCAAATTCGAAAAAAATATACCCTCACGTGTTTCAAAATATAAAATGTAATATCAACGCGTGACCTCTTCGGTGATGTCATATCGTTGCGTAAGACTTCCGGCTGCACGTATCTGCCTCTCTCCATATTGTGACCATGTGTTCCTGGTGTAACGTCTACAAATCTTGAGTTTCCAGACAGATTATCTGAGATAATTACACACAGGGATAGTCTAAGCGGAAACAAATTACGCATTACCAACTGTATTTCGCTAGACCGATCTCCGTTAGATTAGCCACACAATATGGATTCTATTCATAGACCATGCACAATGCAAGCTTGAATAAACAGGCACAGTCGCTTTGAAAAGATGGTCAGCCTGATAATACGTGATAAAATATTATCGCTGCCCGGGTCAATAAACCTGGCGTAACACAAACAGTCGAGGACTGGAGTGTTAGAGACTTCACCCTACTGATCCAACGTAGAGAGTAAATAAGGGTGCATACAATATGCCACATAATAATGACAGGGGAGAGAAAAATAAGAAAATATCACTCGCACGGGAATGTAATGCAATCTTGCCGGAGTGGACTTGAGATCAGACAACCGTATCGTCACAATCACCACAGGCAGAAACAAAGCAATTCAGCCCAGGGAACTGGAAGGCGATGGTGCAGATCGTGCAAAACTGACATGCATTTCACATCTGACTGTAAGAGTCCGAAAACAGGTCCTTATAGGGTGGCTTCTCTGTTGACGGGGTCGACAGGTAACGATGACCCCGCGGGGATATGAACAGAACCCTAGTCATCCCACTATTACTGAACACATAACTGTGGGTAACTGATCAATACGGTGCTTATATGATTCGGGTTTAGAATACTCGGCTCTAGTTTTACCATCTTTGGTGAAGGCCCACCAGTACACTGGTGAAACTGTTGAAATACAGGGGCCCCGGAATAGTATAGAGCAGTGGTGACCAAGCTAAGGTTGGCCGAGGGTCAGATTATGGTAAAGTGTAACACCAGAGGGCCAGACCTATAAAATCCTTAAAAAATAACGTTCTGAGATTTAGTTTTACATATATAATGAACCACGTACAGAAAGCAACGGCAAACTACTGTACTGCACATCTGCCAAGGCATGTATACCAGTCTTCGGACTGAAATTACTGTAAAAAATACATATATAATGAATCTATTATTTTAATTTGTTTTGTAATTTGTAATATGGCATGTAATTATTTATTTCAAACATACATTTGTGTGTTATTTCATTGTGAAGAGTGTGGCTTATCAAAACTTTTCACCAGTGATTTGAAGTCTACTTCCATTTGTGACGTAGCAATTCTGATAACATGGGATAATACACAGTCAGTTAATCTGTTTCTGGTCTTGGATTTGATAAGCTTCATGGCAGAAAATGTTGTCTCACAAAGATATGTGCTACCAAATATAGAGCACACTTTTAGGGCCCATTTTCTCAGAAGTGGGTAACGTTCCTTTGGTAGTAATTTCCACAAATCAGCTCCAGTTGCTTCTGTTGTGTTAATGAATGGGTCACATTGGAGTTCCCATAACTGTAATTGTAATTTTGCTGGCTGAGACTCCACTGTGCACTTGAATGAGTTGTTAAAAAGTTCCATTTGTGGACGAAACATCTCAAAATCTTGAAATCGACGATCAAACTCAGAAATCAGCTGTTCAATGTCATCTGTGTACCTCCTGAAGTTAACACTCTCTTTCTCAGACAGCTGTTATACTTAACACACTTCACAAGACCAACTGTGCACCTCAACTCCTTCCTACTGAAATGTACCTACCATCCACCCCCACTCCCTCGACCACTTTCCCATACCGATGCTAAAGACAAAGCAGCATCATTGGATCTCAGAGACTTCCTACCGCAGAAAAGATCTGTCATTGCTTTCAGTTTCTCATTATCAAAGTAGGTACCGACACTGTCTTCGCCTGTTCCCGTGCACGATCAGAGATTTGACGTTATCATTTCCGTTTTGTCGGCACTATCTAGTAGAGCTCAATTGGTATGATCTAGAGAGAGAGAGAGAGAGAGAGAGAGAGAGAGAGAGAGAGAGAGAGAGAGAGAGAGTTGGTGGTGCTGTGGGAGGTGGGGAGATGTTAATCGTACATTTTGGGTCTTTTTGGTTTTGTTTCTAGTGCCTGTGCGTGTTATTTTGTAATATTTTTGTTAGCACAGTGGTCGGAGTATACAGTAATTTTCAATCAACAATAAGAGGCCGGCCAAAACAGGTTGGCGGGCAGGTCAAAACTGGTTAGCGGGCCGGATCTGGCCCGCAGGCTGTAGTTTGGCCACCTCTGGTATAGAGCCTAAGCTTCTTTTGGTAGCGGAAATTGATGTTTAAACCCGATATGTGCGGGAAAAAATCAATGCCGCAGAGTTATCATGACAAAGTCATTATTACTGCCAGGTTATCATGACACAATCATTATTACTGTCATTGTCACTGTCAGAGTAATCATGAAACAGTCATTATCACTGTCAGAGTTATATTTGTCATTGTCAAAGTTATCATTGTCACAGTCAGATTTATCATTATCACTGTTAGAGTTATCATAAAACAGTTACTATCACTGAAAGAGTTATCATTAGCATTGTCAAAGTTATCATTGTCACTGTCAGAGTTATCGTTATCACTGTCAGAGTTATCATTGTCACTGTCAGAATAATCATGACAAAGTCATTTACTGTCCGAGTTATCATGACACCATTGTTATCACTGTCAGAGTTATCATGAAACTATCGTTATCACTGTTAGAGTAATCATGAAACAGTCATTATTACGGTCAGAGTTATCATGACACCATCATTATCGCTGCCAGAGTTATCATTGTCACTGCCAGAGTTTTCATTGTCACAGTCAGAGAAATCATGAAACAGTCATTATTACTGTCAGAGTTAACATTATCACAGTCAGAGTTATCTTGACACTATCATTATCGCTTTTAGAGTTAACATTGTCATTGTTGTAGCAAAGTTGATTTTGCTGGGGAGGTTATGATGGTATCCTAAAAAGAATGAAAAGGTGTCTGCTATAACCGTGTGAGGTCAAGCACATGTAGGTCTCTGACTCTATAGATGATGATGATGAATTATATGCAGAGAACCTAACGCTACCTCCCTAGGTCTCACACGGTCAATCTTCTGGCTCTAGTGTATGGTGTATGGTGTACCTAGTGTCTAGGGGAGAAATGAATGATGGTACACAACAATCAAACACTTTAAGTTTCTATAAAAGAAGTTAATAACTATCAGTTAAGTTTTTCTTTGAACAAATATTTACAATTTATTTTGCCTGTCCATTCAATAAATTCCTGTGTAATATTTTGAAACACAATAAAATGTCAGAGATGCCCCAGATGTTTTACTCTTCACCTGGGAGTCCTTGTTGTAAGATAATTCAATGGGGAGTTGCAGAAATTTCAAGTTCAACTCTCGCCAAAGCTCCTACTGTATATTCAACAGCATATAAGTCTGGTTGGAGACTGGTTGGCGTTTATAAGCACTCAGCAGGTTTCCTGTCACCAGCCGGCAACAGGAACAAAGACCCTCACAATCAAGAAATATTTAAACAAATGACGCTGATTTGGTGAAGAAATGGCCTCAGCTTCCTCCGAACTGCACAGACTGTGAATTTATTCTTTATTTAAGTTTAAAAGTAACACAGCTGTTTTTCAGCGTATCTGTATACAAATTTTAGTTCAACTGGCAATGAATAATCAAAGCCTTTTGCTAATATCTACCAGCCTAGCCAATCGTAACGTTCTACTACTTGAATTCAAATGCAGTTTGAATGAAAAACCCAAAACAATTTTGAATAACTGGTGGTCGATTGGCCCGTCTGCTCTAGTCATGCCCAATACAAAAAGATATCACGTTTAGGATTACATTTCTCCTACCGTTCCCCTTTCCCATTCATACTCTGTTCACCCCAAGCGAATTTGAATGTACCTCCCTGCCTCTTTTTCCAGCTCGCGTCCCCCTAACGTTACCAAAAAAACATGAGCAGGAACGCCAGTGTATCTGGTCGTGTGTTCTTAGATATTAGTATTTCTTCAATAACTTCTCTAATACTAGGACTATCATATTATTTAAAGTACATTCTTACTCAGCTAAATCTACGTCATACTACCATATAATTCTTGTGGGGAACTTCATAATGGTTTAAAATTTCCAATTTATGTCATCGTCCATCGTCAAATAAAATTTTACACAAGTCCGCCATCTTTCCTCTCCTTCGTCTTGCGAGCATGTATTTTTCAAATAACTACTTGTTTTAGTTACATCAGAAATGCTACCACTAGGAGGAAATAAAATTGTCTGCGTGGTTATGCCTTGGCTGGCTTTTCCGCAGTGTGAATATATGCGTTGCAGACTGTGTCATCGAAGCGGGGGGTAGACGGGGCGGGTTAAGGATTTGCGTTACTAGTTAACATTGTATCGTGTAATACTACCAAAAAATGTAAGGATTACTACTGATTTTGCTACAAAGTTGACAGAAAGTGTTACTTCAGATAGCTATATTGCGGTATAATAATAATAATAAATTCTTTAAGCGCCAAACACGGCGCATAAGGCAGAAACCAGTGCTCCCCAGGTTGTTCGTTGTGACGCCACTCCTCTTAGCTCTTGCACATTATTTAGGCCCAACGTTCTTCCTTCTCTTATTATTGTTCTTCTGAGTGTTTCTTTTGGTCTTCCTTTTTTCCTCTTACCCCCAGGAACCCAAGTGAGCGCCTGTAGTGGTATTCTGTTGTTTTGCATTCGTAGGACATGACCGATATATGACCATCGTCTTTTCCTTATATAGTTGGAGACATATTTCTGCCTAGAGTCTTCTCTTATTTGTCGATTAGTCTTGAATTCTTTCCAACTGATGTTCATGAGTTTTCTAAGACATTTGTTCTCGAATGTATTCAGCTTGTTCTCCAATGATTTTGTTATTTTCCAACTCTCACAGCCGTATGTTAACACTGAGATAACATTTGAATTAAACAGACGAAGCTTGGTATGTATATTCAATGATCGTAATTTCCAAATGTTAGATAATCTATTGAAGGCGCTAGCTGCCAAAGCAATTCTAGTGTGGATTTCTCTTGTTGTGTCACCATCCTGAGTCATTTTACTGCCTAAATAATTGAAACTTTCAACTTTCTGTAGTTTTTCCCCGTTCAAGATGATATCAAAGGTCTCGTTAGAAAAGTTCATAACTTTAGTTTTAGAGGCATTTATCTGGAGACCTATTTTAACCGAGAGATGACACAAATTATTTACTGCTTCTTGGGATTGTCTGGGTGTTGAACTTAAGAATGCTAAATCATCTGCGAAATCCAGGTCCACCAGGAATTTTCCATTTGTCCATTTTATACCTAATTGTTCATTGTGGGTATAGTTTCTCATAACCCAATCAATAGCTATTCCAAAAAGTAGTGGTGACATAATACAGCCTTGTTTCACCCCTGTTTCTACTGTAAACCATTCTGTATTCCCTTTATTTGTTCTAACACAACATCTTGCATTGTCATATAGCGCTTTGATTATATTCACATATTTTGTTGGAAAACCATGCGGTATGCTTCCGCCAATAGTTAATTGTAAGGCTAGACTACAAAGTGTATACAGCAGATTGGGCAAAAGTTAAATATAGTAGTGTTTGTCGAAAACGAAACTAAAGCGTGTCAGACTTTTTTCCGTGAAATCGTTCTATAGGCTTAGCACTGTGCAAAAGGCAGCGCTGCTGGCTTCGAAGATGCCTACCGTCAGACACATGCGGGCTACTGTATTTATTATCGTTTTATGCCTAAATCGTACTGAATTGAGCGTTTATTCTCGCATATTTTGCTACAACTGTCAGAGTTATCTTTGT
Source organism: Oreohelix idahoensis (assembly GCA_024509875.1). NCBI lineage: Eukaryota > Metazoa > Mollusca > Gastropoda > Stylommatophora > Oreohelicidae > Oreohelix > Oreohelix idahoensis. The sequence continues at coordinate 251,371 of JAMPIV010001045.1, forward strand.
CACTGTCGGTGTTCATTATCTCTGTTAGAGTTATCATTGTCACTATCATTATCACTGTCATAATTATCATGACACTATCATTATTACTGCCACAGTTATCATGACATAATCATTATTACTGTCAGCGTTATATGGACACTATCATTACCACTGTCAGAGTTTTCATGACACTATAATTATCACTGTCAGAGTTTTCATGACACTATCATTATCACTGTCAGAGGTATCATTGTTACTATCTGAGTAATCATGAAGGTCATTACTGCTATTAGAGTTATCATTATCACCGTCAGAGTTATCATGATACTATCATTACCACTGACAGAGTTATCAATTATCTCTGTCAGAGGCACCATGATATTATCATTATCGCTGTCACAGTTATCATCACACTATCATTATCACTGTCAGAGTTCTCATTGTCACTGTCACAGTGTCAGAATTATCATTGTTACTGTCAAAGTAATTATGAAACAGCCATTATTACTGTCAAAGTTATAATTATCACTGTCAGAGTTATAATGACACTATCATTATCGCTGTCAGAGTTATCATTGTCACTGTCAGAGTTATCTTGACATTGTCACTGTCAGAGTTGTCATGACATTATCATTATCGCTGTCAGAGTTATCTTGACATTACCACTGTGATAGTTATCATGACACTATCATTGTCACTGTCAGAGTTATTATGACACTATCAATATCGCTGTCAGAGTAATAATGACACTATCATTATCCCTATCAGAGTTATCATGACACTATAACTATCCCTATCAGTTATTATGACTCTATCAATATCGCTGTCAGAGTTATCATGACACTATCATTATCTATATCAGAGTTATCATGACACTATCGTTATCCCTATCAAAGTTATCATAAGACTTTCATTATGTGTCAAAGATATCATGACACTATCTTTATCACTGTCAGAACCATAATGATCCTATCATTATCCCTGTCAGAACTATCACGACACTATCATTTTCAGTGTCAAAGTTATCATGACACTATCATTATCACTGTGAGAGTTATCATGGCACTATTATTATCACAGTCAGAATTATCATGACACTATTATTACTGCTGTCAATGCGTTTATCATACCCAGTAGTTGTTTTCAGAATGTCACCATAATTATCGCCATGACGGCTAAAAACCTAGGAATTAAAAGAGAATTAATGAAGGATATCAAACTTAGACAGCTAAACTAGTCTGGCCATGTAAAAAGACATAACACCTTACTGAAGACCATAATAGAAGGACAAGTTGAAGGCTAACGTGCAAGAGGAAGACAGCGCTATAAGTGGGAAGATAACACCAAGAGATGGGTAGTAAGTCTATCAGAGTGCACCATCAAGACAAGAGACAAGACGTTGGAGATTTATTACAGCCGGCCTTTGTTGTGGAGATGGCAACAGCTGATGATGCTGATGATGATGATGATGATGTATAGACGACATCACATCCAGCATTATTATGATTGGTACAGTCAGTATTAGCTGGGAACAAAGATAGATAATTCTATTTCTTTATTCGCTGATTCTGTCCCCTGTAGATCGGGGGAGGGTCTCCGAGGAGACAAAGAAATAATGGGATTACTGAACTCTCAGGCATGTCGTACTAGGCTACTAATATTTGTGCATGGGACTGGCAAACTCATCATGCAAAACGAATCGCTACTGAAGCCGCCACTCTAAGATCATGTAGAGGGGGTGCAGGCTTCAGTACAAGGATTAGCTACAGTGGTCCCTCCATGTTGCATACGGTGTACAAAGGACAAAGATGATGATGAACATGTCTTATTCTGAAACATTTATATTAAATTTGTTGTTGTTGCTGACGAAGATTTTCCGAGAGGCCCCCGTATCGTCTTGTCCAGCAGGCCATTCTAAGATACCACCTTTCTTTTTAAGCTTTTACTGCTGTCGTCATTACAAACATATCATAACCACGAACGTGAAAAATGATTTCCGAACACACAGTTTCAGCTGTGTTAGTGAGTGTCTGAAATGTCTGTCTTGCTGAGGAAGAACAGACAATTATCTGACTGTTCACATCCTGCTTTCTCGTAAAATGTATGATACTTACGCTAGAAACAGGCACAGTCCAGAGGCCAAATACCAAATCCACGTTTCACAGTCAGCGACGTTGTCGACGTCCTCGGGTTCTTTCTTTGGCCGAGATTCAGTGACTTCCTCCAAAACGAAGAGACTTGCAAGAGTTCCTTCTATGCTTTCCATGGTTCTTGTGCTCCTTGGTTGACCACAGGTTGATACTGGGCATAAGTTGGAAGATAATGTTGACATATGCATAACTGGATGGTAGCTAAGGCAGTAACAAAATGTGACTATGGCAGAAGCACTTCATCCACTGGTAGTAGTAATTACAGTAACACTATAAGTACAAGTAACAGTAATGGTTATTTATGTATTGGAAATGGTAACTTGGTTTGCTTGAGTCAGTCCTGACATACGGAAATGAGTCATGGACAGTTAGTAAACAAGTATGAAAACAATATTAGCCCCTTCAGTCATAACGGACTATGGGAATGCGCGCCTGGAGTGACAGTCCTCAGCTGCTTATTTTCCTTGTGTTCCTTTCGACGTTTTCTCTTCTCTTCTGCTTGTCGCTAGAACTTCTTTTCGCCCAATCTGAGGTGGCGCCGTAGAGAGCATCGTCACTTGGTGCGATCAGCAGCTTCACCCTCCCAGGTTGCTGAATTTATGTCCAGTGCCCTCACATCTCTCTTGCACACATCTTTGAACCTCAGCTGCGGTCGCCCAACTGTTCTTTTGCATCCGCCAGTTGTCCGTAGAAGATATCTTTCTGGATGCGACCATCTTCCATGCGGCGGACATGGCCAAGCCAGCGTAGTCTGCGCTGTCTACGCAGTGTATACATGCTTTGAAGGACAGCACGTGACAACTCCTCGACATTTGTCACGTTATCCTTGCAAGAAATACCGAGGACGTGGCGTAGACACTGTAGATGGAAGGTATGAAAAGCACCTAATGGTTGTACACAAGAATTTTTGAAACCATGGCTACTTGAAAAGGGTAATAAGGAAGTCTTGAAAGAAGCCAATGTGCAAATTAAGCTTATTGCTCATATTAGAAGATATTAGAAGGAACCGCTTTCTTTTGGACATGTAATGAGAGGAGAAAAGCTGGAATATATATATATATTCTTCTTGCATCCTTAGACTGACAAATCGGTCTGTGGCCATTACGCCTTGTGGAATCTTGTAGGGCAGCAACAAACTGTCCCCATTTTGCTCAGTCGGTGGCCATCCTTCGTGCCGTGTCCCAACTCTGGTTCATGCTTTGCATCTTAGTCTTCACTGTACTCCTCCAGCTGGTCTTTGTTCTGCCTCTCTTTCGCCGTCCTTCTGAAGTCCATAACATAGCAGTTCTTTGAATGGGTGTTCATTTTACTTTTTTTAAAACCGGTTTCTATATTTTCCAGAAATGCTGGTGGGATTTTTTTCAGTGCTCGTTACAGCACGTTTCACTTAGACCTTTAGTGATATGGAGATAAAGTGCTGTGTTCTTTCTTGCATCTAGATAGATTCTAGATGTTTACCACCAGCGGCTACATCTGCCTCCAACAACAATATTGCCGTAAGTCAAGTATACTTACTTTTTTTTCTACATTGTTTTTTGAGTCCAACCTATAATCATCATCATTAGCATCATCATCATCATCATCGTCATCATCCAGTGGTGTAACTAGGCAGGTGGGGCACGTGCCTTGGGCGCCAAACATTGGGGAGGGGCGCCATTTTTATGGTTAAAACATGAAAAAAGTCCACTTCTCATTTATGACAATCCCATTTATCCCACTTCACATTTATCCCACTTCACATTTATCCCACTTCACATTTAATAGATGGTTTTGTGCAATTGTAGGAAAGAGTCAGGTGAGAGTTCGTTTGGAAGGGAGAGGTTGGAGGAAGTGAGCAAATTGAAGTACGTAGGGATGAATGTGTCAGTAAAAGGAGGAATGAAAGTAAAAGTTAGGCGCACATAAAATGTAGGGACGAAAGTTCTGAGAGCTTTAAACAGTGAAGAGCAATGAAAAACAGCACAGACCATCCCAGATGCGATTCAGTATCAGTATGTAGGCTTTTAGGAGTTTGATAAGACATCAAAGAAAGTCGTTTTACCAGATGTGAGAACAGAAATGATCAAATTGGGTTAGAAGTACAGGGTGTCCATAAAGTCTCATTACAATTTAACAAATTTATTACAAAGGCAAATGAAAAGACAAATATGTGGAAATTATTACAAAATGAGAAGTAGATATTGAAGTTTTTTTTGGCCTCATTTAATACACATCTATATGGGCACCATTAGTTGCACGAAGCACATCAAGACGTACTCGATTTCTTGGCAAGTTCGCTGTAGCATAGCCTCATCAATGGTGGCAATGGTATCAGTGATCTTTTGCTTTAGGTCATTGATGTCCCGTATCTTTGTTCGATACACGATATCTTTAACATAACCCCATAGAAAGAAGTCCAGGGGAGTGATATCTGGTGAACGAGGTGGCCAGGGAATTGGGCCATCCCTTCCAATCCACCGGTCTGGAAATGTTTGATTTAGGAACCCACGAACATGCAGTCCCCAATGTGGTGGTACACCATCTTGCTGGAAAATGATGGTTGGTTGAAGGTCATCTAGTTGTGGTGCCACATATTCAGTCAAAAGGTCAAGGTAAACATTTGCAGTAATTGATGTCTCGTTGAAGAAAAATGGACCAATGATTCGATTGCACATGATCCCACACCACACATTCACCTTTGGACTATCTCGGTGAAGTTCCCTAGTCACATGGGGGTGTTCTGATCCCCAGATTCTCACATTATGGTATGTGATTTAAAACTTTGATAACCACTGAGTACATAGAACAAATCTGATTAGGATATCTCATCAATTGCCTTTGTAATAAATTTGTTAAATTGTAAAGAGACTTTATGGACACCCTGTATTTTCAAATAAGGAAGGGCCTTTTATTTCCACACGAAATCGAACAATGAATAAAAGATGGTTAAAAAAAAATGGTGGGAAATGGATATAAAGAAGAAATTTGGCGCGCCTGGCTTGTTTATTCTTCAGAAAAAAGGTAACATTTTGTTTTTGTTTTTTGCTATTTTCTCAAAAAGACAATCAATCTTCGTTGGAGCAGGAAAATGGGTTAATTAGTGGAAAGCACCAGAAAGGTTTATAGCACCCTTGAAGATGCAAAAAAAAAAAAAAAAAAAAAACATCGACACTGCTTCAAACAATAACAGAAAATGGAAAGAAATCTTTTAGATGCTTGATGGAGTTCTAAACTGTGAAGCTAGTTCATGAATACTTTGATATTATAGTGGAGGTCTTGCAAAGTATGATTGATGATTACAATCAGACTGCTGATATAATAGGTGAGACAAAGTAGGTGTTGAATCGAATTTTGACTTCTGATTCATTTGGCTTCGCTTGGATTTTAGAACAAAATTCTTGTTCGGATTAATCGTGTTCAAGAACTATTCTAAGATCATGCCATGAAATTTCATGGTGCTGCTTATGACTTAATAGCTTTTCAAGATTATTTATTGTGCAATCGAGAATGATTGGCAAGTGAATCACTTGAAGCAGGGCTGAAACTATGTCATGAATGGGATGCTCAAGTAGAAAGACGCCCTGAAAGAAGAAACATAAAATCGATGACAAAGCCAAAGAGGTAGGGCTCGCTGCAAAATACGAAATGATGAAAACAATGAAAGAAACTATTGATCAATAATGAAAGGGAAGAAAGATTTGTCCGTCTCCATCATTTGCATTTCCTGTAGATGTTACAGGATTATTGCTTGACTCACATGAAAGCAGCAGCAATCATAGCTTAGATATCTAGAAGAAAAGTTATCTCAACATTTGACAGTTTTATAGTACTGAAATGGACGGTTTTCATCTTTATGAAGAAATCCTGGATTGTAAGATGCTTCTAAAAAGCCGCGTAAATATTCAGATTTCAAAAGCTGAGGTACATCTCAAGTTTATTGTTTAGATTGGAGGTGAAATTGTTTCCAAACTTAAGAGCTGCTGTTCGGATATTGCTCAATATTGCAGTTTCAATTTCCAGCTATGAGCGATCTTTCAGCACGTTAAAATTAATCTTATCATATCTGAAAGTTTCAGTGAGGCAAGAGAGACTATGTACTTTAGTCTTGATCAGCGTTGACCGTGAGGAAACTGAAAGAAGAAATTTTGATGATATTACTGATGAGTTAGCATCAGCTAAAGTTCGAAAAGTACAATTTTTAGTGTGAAGTTCCAAATCTGCCACGGGTGTCATCAACCATAGTTACGTGTCATCAACCATAGTTACGTGTCACCATCATAGTTACGTGTCATCAACCATAGTTACGTGTCATCAACCATAGGTACGTTTCATCAACCATAGTTACGTGTCATCAACCATAGTTACGTGACATCAACCATAGTTACTTGTCATCATCATAGTTACGTGTCATCAACCACAGTTACGTGTCATCAATCATAGTTACGTGTCATCAACCATAGCTACGTGTCATCATCATCCTTCAGTTCCCCAAGGACCATAGGCCTTCAGCAAACTTATCCCAAGTCTTTGTTCTCACAGCAGACGCAAATCATTGCCTAATAGAATTGTCGTGAAGTCGGATTCACAACACGTCATTCTGAGCAATTCTTTACCCAAACTGAACGCCATACATTATAAATACTATAGGCTAGCCGAACCAATGAAACGCCGTATTTATTCGGTTGTTTACAAAAAACGATTAGGCATTCAGCATGGAGTCTCAAATGTGTGCAAACCCGTGGGATGTGGAATTTATTTACAGACTTATGAGCGAAGTACAGCCTGGCAGAGGTAAAGAAATCACACATAGGAATGTTCATCTATAAGTCTGTGCAAAGATTTCCAAGGGAAATGCAAAAGGAAGGGAGAAATCTCGAGTTAAATGCATCGGGACATCAGGCAAGTCCAAAATTTTGCTGTTTAGGCTACGCATAGAATAAAACTAAAGAATGTAATAGAAAGTCAATTATTTAGATGGATGAAGATTAATTCAGGGCATATTTTAAGCCTCAGATGAATAAAATCGCTCCAGGAATAAGGAAGATAATTAAAATCTAAGTTTTTCATATTTGCACATCGAGACAAATTATGCATACATTTTGGGGAACTCAAGCACATTTCGGTAACTGTCGTCTCTGTCGGCTGATGACCTATAAAAGACCATGCATCATGCAAATCGGGGCCATAGTTTTTTGAAAATCACAGCGAGCGGTAAAAATGTTAATGAAGAGTGCCTTTGCCTTCGGTATCTGAGAGCAGACCATTATAACCATTAACTTCTCCTTCTTCTCTTCTTTGATCCTTAGCCGCTGACCGTCAAAGCAGTCAGTGGCCATTACGCCTGGTGGCGTCTTGTAGGGCAACAACAAATTGATTCCACTTTGCTCGGTCGGCGGCCATCCTTCGTACAGTGCCCCAACTCTGGTTAATTCTTTGCATCTCAGCCTCCACAGTCCTCCGTCAAGTTGTTTTTGGTCGGCCTCTCTTTCGTTTTCCTTCAGGGGTCCATAGCATAGCTGTTCTTGTGATAGCATCGGGGTCTCTTCTGAGGACATGGCCAACCCAGCTCCAGCGTCTGCCAGCTATGATGGTGTGCATGTCCTCTTGCTTGCTCCGAGTAAGCAAATCTTGGTTGGTGATGGTATTCGGCCAAAAGATTCGGAGAATTTTTCTTAGGCATGTTGTGTGAAAAGAAGACAACTTCGACATTTCCTTCTCTGTAACTCTCCAGCTCTCCGCGCCATAGAGACGCACAGAAAGCACACAGCTCTGATATAATCCTAATTTTGTGCTTGTGCTATACTGAGAGGACTTCCAGATGTTGTTTAGACTAAAAAAGGCTGTTCTTGCTTTGTTCATTCTGTTGTTGATGTCTTTGCTTGCTCCGCTGTCTGGTGTTACTATGCATCCTAGGTATGTGAAGGCATCTGTCTGTTCCAGTTGCTGATTCCTTACTGATATGGGCTCAGGGTTGCTCACATTGAGCGTCATGACCTCGGACTTCTTTAGGTTGATATTCAAGCCCACCTGCTGGCTATACTTATTTAGTCTATCCATTTTTTCCTGGATGTGTTGATGTGAATGTGCTAGCAGTGCAATGTCATCTGCATATTCCAGATCTTCCAATGTAGAAAATGCAGTCCATCTTATTCCTCTTGGATTGCCCTCTCTTGTCTGGCGCATCACCCAGTCTATGACTGTTAAAATAGAGTGGTTGATAAGGGGCATCCCTGTCGTACTCCTGTCTTCACTTCAAAGGTTAGGTTGCTCTGCCCAATGCTACACGTAAAGTTGGCATAAAGGCTTTTTATGATTGACACTATGCAGTTCGGAATTCCATAAGCCCTCAGTATTTTCCATAAACTGTCCCTATGTATACTGTCAAAAGCCTTTTCAAAATCAACGAAATTAATGTACAGCTGTCTTTGCCATTCTGAGCACTGCTCTATAATGTTCCTGAGGGTAAATATATGATCTACACCACATCTTCTGTTCTTTCTAAATCCTGCTTGTTCTTTCCTCAGTTTGTGGTCTACTGCTTTTGAGATTCTCTGTATAATTATCCTGCCTAGTATTTTGCTGGGAACTGAGAGAAGAGTTATTCCTCTCCAATTATTGCAGTCTGCAAGATCTCCCTTCTTGGGCAATTTGACAATTATTCCTTTTCTCTACTCTGTTGGTGTCATCCCTGTTTTCAAGACTTGTGCAAATAGTGGTTCTAATAGTTCTGCTGCTATCTCTGGATCTGTCTTAAATAGCTCTGCATTTAAGTTATCATGACCAGGAGCTTTTCCATTCTTTAAACCTTTAATTTCTTCTTTTCGTGGGATGTCTGTATTAACATCTAGATCATTTTCAGCCTCAGGAACATTCAATTGTGTCTCTGGTGGTTCCTTATTCAGAGTTTCTCTGAAATGCTCTGCCCATCTTGTTTCCTGTCCCTCTACTGTCGTGATGAGATTTCCGTGCTTATCTCTTACTAATGTAATATTGTTTGCACCTCGTTTTCCACTGATGATTTTAGTTATTTTGTATACTGTGCTTTGTTCATTTCTCAGTGCTGCCTCTTCTGCTTGTCTTGCAAGGTCATCCAGAAATGTCCTTTTATTAGCACGGGTTTGACGTTTAACTTCCTTGTCCAGCTGACTGTACTGTTCACTATATATTGCTTTTAACCTGGGAGACTTAGCTTCTGTTTTCTTTCTTTTCATTTCCGTTCTCTTCGCTATGGTGTTTAGCGTATCTGCTGTTATCCAGTCTTGGCTCTTTCTTTCCTGGAATCCCAAGCATGACTTGCTGCTTTCCTTGTATATTGTTGAGATGGTGTTGAATCTCTGGTCAATATCATCGGTCTCTGTTCTTTCCTGGCTTTTGATAATCTCATATCTTCTCTTTACGTCGACCACGAAAGCTTTTCTGGTGAGGGGATCCTTCAGTTTTGTGATGTTGTATCTTTTCTGTTTGACTGCAACTGGTCCAGCAGCTCCGAGTTTCACTTTCAGTCTTGCTACTACTAGGTGATGATCACTTCCCACATCTGCGCCTCTTCTTACTGTCACGTCTTGTAGTGCATGTCTCCATCTGCCATTGATCATTATGTGATCTATCTGGTTTCTGTCTCGTCCGTTTGGTGATTCCCATGTTAACTTGTGCACTTCCTTGTGTGGAAAAAGTGTTCCTCCAATGACCAGGTTGTCAATACTGCAGAAGCTTATTAATTTGTCCCCATTCTCATTTGCTGTTCCACTGCCGCATTTCCCCATTACTCTTTCGTTATAATTATTGTGTGCTCCCACTTTCGCATTTAGGTCTCCCATTACTATAATGAGATCGTACCTGGGTTTAGTTTCCATTTCTTTTTGTACCTGTTGATAGAACTCGTCCTTGATCTCTTCATCGCTGTCGTTTGTTGGTGCATAGCATTGTATAATTGTGGTGTTGGTGAACCTCCCTCTCAGTCTTGCTCTTATCAGTCTGTTGTTGATGGGTTTCATTCCAGTAAAGACCTTTCCATTCTCCTCTTCAGGATAATGGCTACACCTTCGTTGTGCTGACCATCCTCTCTGCCAGAATAAAATACTGTTTTCGCTGTATCTGTTTTTATTCTCCCCTTACTTTTCCATCTGCTCTCGCTTATTCCCAGGATATGTATCTTGTAGTTCCTCATCTCTGCTGTGATTTGTCTCAGCTTTCCTGCCTCATTCATAGTTCCGACGTTCCAAAAACCAATTCTGGTTTCGTGTTTTGCGGTTGGGGCATCCGTTTTCATGCCAGTGGCTTCCATTCGGCTTTCACCACTGTCAGTCATACGAGCCTGAGACTCCGGATGTCCATCCCGCAGCAAAGTTTTTCCATTTATTGTTGTTTCCGTAACATGTGCGATCTTTTACATAGACAGGGGATAACCATTAACAGCTCGACTGTATGTGCCTGAGGGTAAGAAAGAATATATATGTATATAAATATATGTATTTCTATTGATTAGTTACAGTGTGCGTTAGGAAGTGTGTAGATGTGTTTTGAACTACTGTGTAAATTTCTGGAGGCAAAAGCCAAGCTTGTGAATATTCAAATAAAATGAGAATGGTGGCACAAATGTGTCTATAGTTTTAGAAAAGTATTTAAAGAAGTATTTCTTGAAGGAATGGACCACACATCAGAAACATAAGAAAGGATGAAAAGAATTACTTTACTGTATTGTTTGAGATATCACTTAGTATTTTACACACGACCTAATAAATGTATGGAGGCGAATCATGGATAGATAGCTACAACCAAGGAATTAGAGTAAGATATATTCACGGTGAACTAGATTGTGTTATTGCTGATGTGATATGCCCTGTGCGTCTATCTGCACTCTGTCATCTGAAACTATCTCTCATCTCCTACTTCTGGGATAAAGAGATAGAGATATGCAATATTGTGGTGAAATTAAATATATTTCAGGTTGCATCCTGCAATTAACTTCCACCTTAAGGAGCCAGACTCTACTATAGGATCTAGTGGTGCAAGTGCCCTTTGATTGTTAAAGGGACAGTTACCCAAATCCTAAGGCCTAGATTAGACAGTTTTCTTGCCAGACCCAAGGTGGAACAGACTACTAATTAAGACTGGAAGCTAAGTAGCCACACAAGGCTACTGTTCAGTTTATTCCAATTCATCACAGTATAGTGAAATAAAATGATGAAGTTCGAGTGCTTTTAGCTAGGCAAACATCATAGTCAGTACTTAAAAAAAATTCTGGAACTGTGAATAAAATAGAAGTAAGCTTAACATACAAGCATTCTACAACCAGAGTGAGTTCAACTAAGAGAGAGAGAGAGAGAGAGAGAGAGAGAGAGAGAGAGAGAGAGAACCTTCTACAAATAGAGACTTTTTAATTCTTTTGAACAATTTTCAAGTGTTTTATTTATTTAATGATGTAACAAAATTTGAGTTTCTTGAAAGATTTTCAAGCAGAAAATAAGATTTGTAAAAATAAATTGTAAATACCTTGTATTTACCAGCAGACTTACTTAAATTATTTAAGTTAAGTTACAGTTCTTGTTGGTAGATAGTTTAGTTAATACCCCTAGCAGAGCTAATAATAATAATATTAATAGAGGAGGATCTGGAGAGGAGCAAGTAGGACCTTAGAGAAATACATTACCATCTTCTCTAGGAACTTATACAGCTTGATCCTACCTTTGATGTCTATACACCCTTACTCTTTTCAGAGAAGGGGGTATTACTTATAAGACCAGACTCTTATCTGGCGCTATTCTGGTATCACCTGATACAACTTTATGTCCAGGATACTTAATCATTTCAATAATAATCAACCCTCTCTTTACACTGGGGGCTCGTCCGGGATATTCATGTACCACCCTGGTGTCTTTTCTTTGAGACATTCAGGTTTATAGGATTACTTACATGCTCTGAGTTAGCAGTAGGAGAATACATTTTATAATAAAAATTAAAGTTAGTAAAAAGTAACATTAAATAAAGCACTTTGTGGTACCATTGAGTACAAACCAAAATTGTGGTGACTAGATTTACTGACAGTAGTCCTTAGTTAATTAGTGTTGTAGTAATTGTAGAGAGTTTGAGTGTCTGCAAAATATTGTATGAGTATGGCAGACTTGGCAAAGTTTCGATCTGCTACAGTGCAGTCGGCAAAGGAGTTTGGGTTAAGTTTGGAGGCTCTTATTCAATATGTCACTACTGAGTGTGACAAGTCTATAGAAAAAGAAGATAAGAAGTTGGAAACAGAAAGCAAACTTCAAATAAAAGCTGATAGGGAAGCTAAGAAAATAGAAGCTGATAGGGAAGCTAAGAGAATAGAAGCTGATAGGGAAGCTAAGAAAATAGAAGCTGATAGGGAAGCTAAGAAATTACAAATAGAAGCTGAGGAGAGATTTAGGTTGCTGAAAGAGAGGAAAAGAGATTGCAAATGGAGGCTGAGAGAAAGGAAAAGAGATTGCAAAGGGAACATGAACTGAGAATGAAAGAGCTTGAACTTCAAGGAAATGTTACAGGTAATGGAAGTAGTCCAACTGCTTCTGACACTATTGCAAGTCAAGGTCCCTCAAATGGAGCCATGAACTTTCACTTGGATCCATTTGTGGAGAAAGAGGATGAAATTGAGTCATATCTAAGTAGATATGAGAGACTGGCCACTAACTACGGCATAGAGAAGGAAAAATGGAGCTTTAAGCTATCACAAGGGCTGAGAGGAGTTTCTTATGAAGTGTAAGCAAAACTCGGAAAAGAAGACCAGGAAGATTATGAAATCTTGAAGCAGGCATTGCTGGTTCGATATGAAAAGAACTCAGAATTTTATAGGAAGAAATTCAGAACTGCTAAGCTACTTTCTGGAGAAACCTACCACCAATTCTCTGCCAGATTAGAAACCAACTTGGAGAAGTGGACTGCTCTGGGAAAATGTCAAGACCTAAAAGAAATGGTCATGATGGAACAAGTGAGAGAGTCTACGCCTCCAGACATGAGAACATTTCTTATGGAACAAGGTGCAGAGAGATTGGGGGAGATTTTAACAGTTGCTGAGAGATATCAAGCAGCTCAGTCAGAGATAGCAGGAGTTAAGAGGAAGCAAGGAGAAAGTAGTAGGCCACAACAAAACCAGAATAAGTTTGACAATAGGGACCAACAACACAAATACAAACAAGGGTATGACAAACCTAAATTTGACCATAGAGACAGGAACCCTCAGGTACAAGATAAGAAACCCTACAGACAGGGTAAAAAGTGGTGCTAAATTTGCAAAATGAACAACCACAATACTAGGGAGTGTAAAAAGAAAAATCCTCCATATCTCGCTGCATGTCTCGCAACAGGGAACAAGGGAAAGAAGGAACTGTCAACAAGTCAGAATAGCCTTCATCATCCCCCTGTGTGTGAAGAAGTAACTTGTAACGGCACTACTATCATGTGCCTTTATGATACAGGATTGGATTTTGACTCAGTCGTGAGTTCTACCCTGGTGCATCCTGACCAATATACCACAGAAACTGTGGAGATACAGGGAGCAACCAAGGACATAGCAACCATGACACTTCCCATAGTTAGGATCAATGTCGGAACTCGCTATGTGGAAGGAGTGATTAGAGCAGCAGTGATAAAGTAACCAACCTACCCTCTGATATTGGGGTGTTGATATGTGTTTTTGGGAAATCCCAAACGACCTGTGATCACGGCAGCAGTACAGACCAGGTCACAGTCTAGGAAGGAGGAAGACAGCCCTATAAACACTCATCCAGAGGAGATGAGGAAGGCACAAGCTGAAGATAGCTAATTAAAGCCTTGTTTTGGCAAATTGGCAAAAAGCCATAAACACCCCTCTCCCAACTAAAGAAGAATTTTATATGAAGAAGGGATTGCTTTATAGGAAAGTTGGAACAGGACCCAATGGCCATGGACAGTTGATATTGCCCTCTTCATATAAGGAAAAGGTTATGGAGTTAGGACATGCTATACACTTTAGTGGACACATGGGAATTAGCGCCACGGGACAACGAATAGCATGTCACTATTTCTGGCCAGGTATTACTGAGGATATATACAAAGATATGTAAAATCCTACCCAGAATGTCAAAGAGTAGCTCCAAAGCACTGGACTGCACCTGCAACTTTTGGAGAAATGCCAATCATGGGAACTCCTTTTGAAAGAGTTGCAGTGGATATTGTTGAACCTCTTACCCGGAGCAAGAGGCGAAACAGTTATATTCTTACTCTGATGGACACTTTCTCTATGTGGGGAGAGGCAGTAGCCCTGTCATCAATAGATTCCAAACATGTGGCAGAGGCATTACTTACAATATTCACTAGGTTAGGTTTTCCCCACCAAATCTTGACTGATAATGGCTCTCAGTTCAAGGGAAAACTAACTGAGGAAGTACTCAGGATCTTCCAAGCCAGGCACTTTCACTGTAGTCCCTATCACGCCCAAGGGAACGGGCAGGTAGAAAGATTCAATGGAACTCTTATTTCTATCCTGCGGAAGCTGGCACATGAAAAACCTGATACGTGGTATCTTTACTTACCAGCGGCACTGTTTGCTTACCGGAAAGTCCCACACAGCTCAACTAGTATGGCTCCGGCAACGTTGTTATTTGGCCGGCCCATCAAAGGTCCATTAGAAGCCTTAATGAGGACATGGACAGATGAGAAAGCAGAAGAGACTGTAACCTCATCATACCAGAATGTGAACGAGTTGACATCTCGCTTAAAAACAGGCTGGAAATTAGCAAATGATAATCCGAGGAAAGCCAGAAGGAAACATGCTGCGTATTATAATAAGAAGGCGAATGATAGAGAACTAGCGGTTGGGGAGAAGGTGCTTCTTCTGTTACCCGGCAGCAGCAACAAACTTCAAATAGGTTGGCAGGGCCCCTACACAGTTCTAGAAAAGCTATCTAGAACCAATTACAAGATAGACAAAAAGGGAAAGGAAAAAGTCTATCATGTGAATCTGCTCAAGAAATATCATTATAGACATACCTCGGAGGCAGCACATTTAATGACCCTGGCCATAGCTACAGTCATGAAAAATGAACCTCTCACCTCATATGAATACCCCTTAAGACCATGTGAAACTCCTGCGCAGATAAAAGTCAGTAACCACTTGACAAAAGGGCAGAGGGAGCAGATTCAAAAAGTTTTGGAAACAACATACAGACGTGTTAACGGACAAACCGGGGCACACAAACTATTAGAATATGACATGAGATTACTAGACCCAACACTGATCTGTATGAAAGCCTATTCAATTCCTTTCGCCAAAGAACAAGCTTTAAAGGGAGAGATATAGTACTTATTGCAAGAAAATATCATCTCCCATAGTGAATCTCCTTATAGCTCCAGTGTGGTTTTGCTGAGGAAACCCTCTGGGGAACATAGACTCTGTATTGATTACAGGAAATTGAATGCTGTCACAGAGTCACGGGTAGATCCATTACCGGACACCAATCAGCTGTTTGCCAGGTTAAATAAGGCACAATATTTCTCTAAGGTGGATCTAAGTAAAGGGTATTACCAGATTCCCGTCAAGCCTAAGATCAGACCGTTGCTGGCCTTTAGCACTTCGGAGGGGCACTATGAATTCAATATGTTGCCTTTTGGATTGAAGAATGCTCCGAGTGTTTTCTTCGGGAAGATGAGGAAATTATTGGATCCCTTGCAAAACCGAGCTATCACCAATTTCATGGATGACATTCTCATAGCCACAGAAACATTTGAGGAATATCTATCGGCTGTGGAAATGTTGTTGGGAAGACTCAGAGAGGCAAATTTGACCGCTCGCCCTACTAAATGCTGTATTGGTTGCCAGGAATTTGAATTCTTGGGGCACACAGTATATCAGGGTAATATGACCCCTGACCCCAAGAATTTAGAAAAACTGCAGAGAGCACCAAGACCACAAACCAAGAAAGATGTGAAATCTTCTGTCTCACTGTGTGGGTTTTACTAGAAATACATCAAAAATTTCAACAGTGTGTGTGTGTGCTCCTATGACTGATTTAACCAAGAAGGGCAAGCCAGACAAAATAGAGTGAACGGCAGTTTGTGAGAAAGCATATACAGAATTGAAGCAGAAACTCACCAGTAGGCCTATACTGAGACTTCCAGATCTGAGTCAAGAATTTGTGGTTAGGACTGATGCTAGCAACATAGGGTTAGGGGCAGCCTTATTGCAAAGATCGCAGTCACAACCTGGAGAATTGAACCCAGTTGCTTATGCCAGCCACAAATTGAATAAGGCGGAAAGAAATTACTCCACGGTTGAGAGAGAATGTTTGGCGTGTGTCTGGGTCATAAAGAAGTTCCAGATCTATCTTTATGGCAGACATTTCGTGGCCCAGAGTGATCACCAGCCACTAGTTTTTCTTGCTCAGGCTTGACATGGTAACGCAAGATTGTTAAGGTGGTCTCTTTTGATCCAACCTTACTAGTTTACCATTGAGTATATCCCTGGATCTCAGAATGTTGGTGCAAATTTCTTGAGTAGGCACCCACCTGAAGGAAACCAGAAGAGTAGGAGGGGAGAGTAAACCTCCTATTGGGTGAATGCCTTGTTTGTGAATCCAAACAGCCACCCGAAGTTCACGCTTTTGAATGGGGGAGCTCTTGTCGTGAAGTCGGATTCATAACACGTCATTCTGAGCACTTATTCACCCTAACGGAACGCCATACTTTATAAATACTATAGGCTAGCCGAACCAATGAAACGCCGTCTTTATTCGGTTGTTTACAAATAACGATTAGGCATTCAGCATGGAGTCTCAAATGAGTGCAGACCCGTGGGATGTGGAATTTATTTACAGACTTATGCGCGAAGTACAGCCTGGCAGAGGTAAAGAAATCACACATAGGAATGTTCATTATAAGTCTGCAAAGATTTCCAAGGGAAATGCTATAGGAAGGGAGACATCTCGAGTTAAATGAATCGGGACATCAGGCAAGTCCAAAATTTTGCTGTTTAGGCTACGCATAGAATAAAACTAAAGAATGTAATAGAAAGTCAATTATTTAGATGGATGAAGATTAATTCAGGGCACATTTTAAGCCTCAGATGAATAAAATCGCTCCAGGAATAAGGAAGATAGTTAAAATCTAAGTTTTTCATATTTGCACATCGAGACAAATTATGCATACATTTTGGGGAACTCAAGCACATTTCGGCAACTGTCGTCTCTGTCGCCGGATGTGACCTATAAAAGACCATGCATCATGCAAATCGGGGCCATAGTTTTTTTGAAAATCACAGCGAGCGGTAAAAATGTTAATGAAGAGTGCCTTTGCCTTCGGTATCTGAGAGCAGACCATTATAACCATTAACAGCTCGACTGTATGTGCCTGAGAGTAAGAAAGAATATATATGTATATAAATATATGTATTTCTATTGATTAGTTACAGTGTGCGTTAGGAAGTGTGTAGATGTGTTTTGAACTACTGTGTAAATTTCTGGAGGCAAAAGCCAAGCTTGTGAATATTCAAATAAAATGAGAATGGTGGCACAAATGTGTCTATAGTTTTAGAAAAGTATTTAAAGAAGTATTTCTTGAAGGAATTGACCACACATCAGGAACATAGGAAAGGATGAAAAGAATTACTTTACTGTATTGTTTGAGATATCACTTAGTATTTTACACACGACCTAATAAATGTATGGAGGCGAATCATGGATAGATAGCTACAACCAAGGAATTAGAGTAAGATATATTCATGGTGAACTAGATTGTGTTATTGCTGATGTGATATGCCCTGTGCATCTATTTGCACTCTGTCGTCTGAAACTATCTCTCATCTCCTACTTCTGGGATAAAGAGATAGAGATAGACAATATAGTGGTGAAATTAAATATATTTCAGGTTGCATCCTGCAATCAACTTCCACCTTAAGGAGCCAGACTCTACTATAGGATCTAGTGGTGTGAGCGCCCTTTGATTGTTAAAGGGACAGTTACCCAAATCCTAAGGCCTGAAGGAGACACAGTTTTCTTGCCAGACCCAAGGTGGAACAGACTACTAAATCAAGACTGGAAGCTAAGTAGCCACACAAGGCTACTGTTCAGTTTATTCCAATTCACCACAGTATAGTGAAATAAAATGATGAAGTTCGAGTGCTTTTAGCTAGGAAAACATCCTAGTCAGTACTTAAAAAAAAATTATGAAACTGTGAATAAAATAGAGGTAAGCTTAACATACAAGCATTCTACAACCAGAGTGAGTTCAACCAAGAGAGAGAGAGAGAGAGAGAAAACCTTCTACAAATAGAGACTTTTTAATTCTGTTGAACAATTTTCAAGTGTTTTATTTATTTAATGATGTAATAAAATTTGAGTTTCTTGAAAGATTTTCAAGCAGAAAATAAGATTTGTAAAAATAAATTGTAAATATTTACCAGCAGACTTACTTAAATTATTTAAGTTAAGTTACAGTTCTTGTTGGTAGATAGTTTAGTTAATACCCCTAGCAGAGCTACTAATAATAATAATATTAATAGAGGAGGATCTGGAGAGGAGCAAGTAGGACCTTAGAGAAATACATTACCATCTTCTCTAGGAACTTATACAGCTTGATCCTACCTTTGACATCTATACACCCTTACTCTTTTCAGAGAAGGGGGTATTACTTATAAGACCAGACTCTTATCTGGCACTATCCTGGTATCACCTGATACAACTTTGTGTCCAGGATACTTAATTATTTCAATAATAATCAACCCTCTCGTGACTAGAATAAGACAGTGAGAAAGGATCCACGCTGACTCCGGTGTACTGCATCATAAACCAACGTTAGCTTAAAGCTACTGTTACATACTCAAAACACCACTACGTTTTTGGGATGAGTTCTGCAATAACTGAAACAAGGTATGTGTGTTAAGTATGACATTTCTGCATCAAGAGCTTCCAGATGTTATTAGTTCACAGCAGTTATAGAAAGACTGTTTCACACAAGGAAGGGAAAACTTAACGACCCCTCACTTTCACACAGCCTGTAA
Organism: Oreohelix idahoensis; assembly: GCA_024509875.1. Classification (NCBI taxonomy): domain Eukaryota; kingdom Metazoa; phylum Mollusca; class Gastropoda; order Stylommatophora; family Oreohelicidae; genus Oreohelix; species Oreohelix idahoensis. The sequence continues at coordinate 270,481 of JAMPIV010001045.1, forward strand.
CGGAGAAGTAGAAAGCTTTTTCCAACCTTCAAGACTGCAATGGCCAACGTTATTAAACGGTACACTGGATGATTTATCATTTGCATTCAGCACTACGGCCAACCCAGTTTTGGAAAGTATTTTATTCCACGCATCCATAGACGCAGTATCCAGTGATAATGCCTCAAGCAGAGCGTCTTACTAACCCAGATCTTCAAAGATCAACATCGATGAGTATGACACAGTTATTGTAAAGAACGATATAAATGCCTCTCCCGTGTTGCTCGGGGATGGGGGGTCTCTGATGAGAAAAAGGATTAGAATGACTACTCCCTCAGGATTTTTTTTGCAAAAAATGATAACAAGTTTGAAATTGAAGAAATACCCCTAAAGGATGTAGAATCGTACACATATCTTGGCTGTAATATAGACAAAGTTGGAGAGACAGACAATGATATCAAAATAAGAATACAAAAAGCAAGAGGAGTTTTCATTGCATTGGGAAACATATGGAGATCAAGAGAAATCAAGTCCAACACGAAAATAAGAATCTTCAACTGAAATGTCAAGTCAGTTCTATTGTATGGCTCTGAGACTTGGAGAGCAACAAAAACAACAACCAAAAAGCTACAGACTTTTATAAACGGGTGCTTGCGTAGAATAGAAGGACTGAAATGGTGTGACAAAGTCACAAATGTGGAATTGATGACAAGAACCAGACAAGTGCCAGTGGAACAAGAGTTGAGAAGAAGACAATGGATATGATTTTACATTGAGGACACCTGTTGATAGCATTACAAGGCAGTCCTTGTTCTGGAATCCACAGGGAAAGAAAGGCAGATGTAGACCAAAAACCACATGGAGAAGAGAACTGGATACAGAGGTGAAAATGATGAGGAAAACACGGAAAGAACTTGAGCGGATGGCACAGAACAGGAAGACTTGGCATGTGTTTGTTGAAGGCCTATGCTTCCCGGGGAGCTAAAGGGGATTGATTGATTGACTCCCTCAGGCATATCGTGCAAAGCGACTAATATAAGTTGTAGATGGAGGCTGACATCATCATCATGTCAAACAAACTGCTGCAAGAGCATGTGATGCTTTGTGCAAACATCCTGCAGATGTGGTTCACATGCACCACATGACCTTGAGGATCTAAATGCCACCCTCGGGGTTGAAATGAAAAAGTAGTGGACCGTCTTTTTTTGATGCCATCAAAATAAGTAGCCCACGTCGTTAGAGCTAGGATTATTGTTGGGGTTTAGGGTAAGCGTTTAGAAATCCTAAAGCCCCCTTACTTACTGCGTCTGTGGATTTTTTTTTTAAAGCCGTAAGGAACAGACGGCCCATTGTGCTTCCTTTCAACCCCTCTACGGTTCCACTGGCATATCATGCGTGTCATGGGACGCATGATGTACGAGATCAGGCTTAAAATCAACCTCAACATCCGGAGTCACGAGAATATACTGCGATCAGGTAGTGCCTGAGGAACTGTCCATACTATCCTGACTGCTACAGTAATTTTCTATAATGAAAAAGTAATTCTGAATCAGGTCAGCGGAGCAGCAACCAGAACTCAGTATCTCTAAACCAGCGAAGGTTGTGCAAGATCCCCTTCTTGACGTCAGATGGAACCAAAAGTAAGACCATTCACGATATGGGATTAGATGGGGCGGGGACGAGGGAAGATCCTTGCACTCTGTACTTTGATTCATCTGTACCAAAAGGCTGTGAGAGCAAGGACTAACCTGTAAGAAGAACTTATCGCTATGCTCTACTGCGAGCGAAGACGACAAACGAATTTATAACCTTTTCTATTTAACTTTATATCTGCACATTTATATATTTGGAAACAGATTCCTTACCAAACGGTATATTAATTAACAAAGCAGCTCTCTGAAATGTAAACAGTCGATGTTCAAATGTGTGTTGATGGCTTCAAGATGTTTTGTTGCGATAAACAGTGCTGTGACGTCTTCACTTTTAGAGTAGGTTGCATAAAAAAATATCACCAAATATTTCAATGAGTCAAATATGCTAGCAGTTTAGAGCAGGGCGCACATTTTTATCCTAGATGATTGTGCTTGCGAAGAGTAGAAGGATAGAAATGGTATGGCAACATCACCAATGAGGAACTAATGACAAGAACCAGACAAGTTTCAGTGGAAAAAGACGTGAAAAGACAACGCTGGTGATAGATAGGACACACAATGAGGAAACCTAGTGATAGTATTACAAGGTAGCTCATGTTCTGGAATCCTCAGAGTAAAAAGAGAGGTAGAGGAAGACAAAAACACACGGAGAAGAATACTGGAGACAGAAATTGCAAGGGTTAGGAAGACAGAGAAAGACCTTAAGCTGACGACACGAAATGTGAAGACTTGGTGTAAGTATGCAGAAGGCCTGAAAAACCTGTTTGAGGTTGGATTATAAAAGATAACGGTAGTCCCATAACAAATACTGCCATAAATGCGTAAAGTGTTAGAGACTTCACAATACTATGTCCTGTATCGAGAGGTGGGGTGACAAGTTCCCTTCCTCACTGCCTTTTCCTTCCCTAACTCAAGAGGAAAGTCATGTACCCATTTACAGCTGGGTAGCCTGGAGAGTGACGATACCGTGAATCGAACCCGGCACTTGGGGACCTAAACGGTGATAATGATGATAAGTAATATAGACCTGCACAATTCCAGTGGTCTCTGAGGACACAAAGAATATTATGTACTGCTCTCTCAGTCGTAAGACGCGACTAATGTGAGGTTCGAAACTCGAATGGCATCCTCATTATGTAAAAGAATTTGCTACATGAATCACCACCACAAGAGCTCATGAATGGATTCGTGTAGCTTCCTGCAAGGAGACCGCCTGCAGTGATGGCTTCGTGCTCCATAAGGATTTGGTTTGGTTTTTAAGGACTATCTTCATTGCACACGGACAACGCCATCTGTGCACCGATCTCCTCCCATAGATCACAAGGAGGATCTCAGCGCAGTGCACGAACTCCGTAGCACCGGCGAGAATCCCAATGTGTGTTTATAGGAATCACGCATTCTATAAATATTTTTGTGGTGGGTAGGTTTCTAATTTTTAAATTTTGCCAGGGCAGCGGCCTGATAAGCCTACTCTTTAACGATATCCAACTGCCGTTGGATTTTTAACGTGCGCAACTTGCACACGGGACCTCCTATTTTTTCGCCCTTGTCCGAGAAGGCTAGGCATCCGATCTCACTACCCTTGAGACCAGGGGGGAGTATGACGTAATTAGGACCACTGGTTCTGAAAGAAATATTTCAATAAATTATAATCCCTCAACTGGGATTCGAACCTGGTACCTTTTGAATACGACGCTCCATGAGGAACGAAAGTTGAAATAAGCAAATAACTTAACCATTAAGTGAGGGGCGGGACCATATTTTCTAACTGAGAGAAAACTGACGTGTGGTGACACGGTTGTAAGGTGAGATTCTGAATCGTGATGTTCGTAAGTGAAAAGTCCTGGGGACATGCCATTATTAAACTATCATTAATCAATCAACGTCAATTACGATCTAGGAAGTATGTGATCAATAGTACAAATAATCAATAATGTTTTTGACATATAATCCCCAGATTAACAAACTGAATTTCTTGTCACAAACACTCGCTAGTCACAAGCACGCAGGGCAGGTAAACATGAACTATATTCTGACCGAGCGGCCGATTGACATAGTGGTTAGAGAGATGGTCTCTTACAGCTAAAGTGCCGTGTTCGAGTCACGGTATCGTCACTCTCCAGGCTACCCAGCAGTAAATGGGTACATGACTTTGCTCTTGAGTAAGGGAATGAAAAGGCAGAGAGGAAGGGTTATTGTCACCCCCCCCCCCGCCCCTCTCGATACTGGACATAGTATAGTGAAGTCTCTAACACTTTACGCCCTTACGGCAGTATTTGTTATGGGACTACCTTCATCTTTTATAATCTAACTCAAACAGGTTTTTCAGGTCGTAATGGTTTAAGAAATGATTGATACAAAAGCGACAGAAAATTTAAAAAAAAAGTGCTTGTGTCTAAACAACAAACATACAGAAGTAATTGTCATTTGGAAGAAAATGATGTCGTCAGAATGCACCATCAAAGTAAATGGAACAGTTTTGGAGCAAGTCAGTAGATTAGAATACATAGATACTTTGATATAGCGTTTCTCAAACTGTTTTGTTCACGGAATACTTATTCATTTGAAATGAACTGACGGAACAGTGATCCTAAAACTTGGGTTTACAAATTTATATAATATTTTACGATTAATTAAAATTAAGTTTAAACTGCTTAAATAAAGAAAGTAATTAATACAGCTAAAATAACAATAATTAGAACCATCAGTAGGTTAATTATGTTTATTTTTTTTATTACTAACAAAAGTAAAGTACATGAACAAGTAATTGTACATTTTATTTCAATGAGAAAATGTTTTTTTTAACAATCACATATTGGCTTAATATTAATTGGTACAATGTTTGAAAGTTGAATTCTTATGTCTGGGGCAGCGTCAGACCGGTTCTTATATTTTTTCTTCGTAGCTGCATAATAAGAAAATCCTGTTTCACATAGGTATGTAGTGGCAAAGGGAAGAAGTCCTCTACATTTCTTGTTAAAATGTAAGAGGTATGAACAAATGAGAATACCAATATTAGATTATTTGCAAGCATCCAACTTACCCATAAATATAGAAGATGTTATGAATAGACAGATCTAGGGAACTGCATAATATAGTCAAACAATATTTAACACGAACAAATGTTAATATAGTGGCTGGGAATGTGAAGGTCTGATGCTGTTCTTACAATGCATGTGACTTTTGACAGATGAAAGTCAGTAAAATATCTGTTAAAGTCAGTTATATAACTGGAACCACAAGGCCTTTACACTCCTCCCCTTTAATATTATTCTTGTTCAGAGTTTCTTTTTGATTTTGTTTTTTTTTTAAATTTTTTAAATTTTTATTTATTTAACGTAAAAGCACAATTGTGATTGTCCATATTTACAATGATTTGACAAATGTGATGCCACTTTCTCATATCGGCAGTTTTTCATATTATTTGGAATTGAAAACAATATATATTCTAATTATAACCCATCAGAGGTTGAACGGGATATTTGTCTTCATTAATATAAAAAAAAGAGAAAAAAAAGTCCTCTAACTGCCTGTTTTGCGATGTTGGGACATTCTTGCAAAACACTGTTCCAAAAATCATTTAGGGAAAGCTCATTAAATCTTTGTTTTATTCCTGAGTGTGAAGTCAAATCAATCAAACTCTCTTATTCATGAGCTGATAACCGTGCTGGTTTGGTTGCAATTGCAAATGAATTGTGTACCCATTTAAAAAAAAAAAATGATTGAAAATAACTTGTTAGCAACCAGTTCTACATTTTTTTTTCGCGGAACACCTTTCATTAAATCGCAGAACACTAGTGTTCCTCGGAGCACAGTGTGAGAAACGCTGCCTTAATGACATCAGATGGAAAAAGCCTCTCACATGCGACAAGCAGAATGAACAAAAAATATAAAGGAAGTTCCATACCAGATACTGCCGTAGAGGAACGAAGTATCTATAATAGGTCCAGCTTTATGTTTTTGCCTTTCACTCTCCTTATAAAATATTATCTCAGTGAATATGTTTGACATGCCATCTCCTTATACAATATTATCTCAGAGAATGTCTCAGCCCTTCCATCCCCTTATAACAGAGGTTTTCAAACATTTTTGGTCCGCGGCTCCCTTGACCTGTGCATAAATCACCGCGGCTCCTCTCTATACTATATATTATCTATATTTATTGATGGACCTTGGCTCATAATATCGAGCCCAACACTTTTCCCAAGCCACCGCAACGCCCTTAGCCGAGGGTCGCGACGCCCCTGGGAGCCGTAGATAGAAGGGTGATGACACTTCTATTACAAAGGGAATCTTCACAGGATATTCAGATAAGCGAAAACAATGCTGCTTTGGCTGAGTACGTTAGTTCTAGAATCTGCCGACAACTTTTGTGAAGAAATTAAGCACTTATTAATTTCAGCTCGTTCAAGCCCCCACCCCTGATTTACTCAGTGGAATTCTTATTATTCTGGTATAGCTCAGTTTAGAGTGTGTGTAGTAAATTGACTGAGACAAACATGCAGTAACTTTAAAATGATTAAATTGAAGTTAAATTTGTATAATTTCAAATAACAAAATTTAATAACCTCTTAAGTTTTAACAGTTAGAAAATAATTGAATAGTTTAGAAGAAAAGTATCATCATTGATTTATAGTAGAGATGATGGGAAAAAGTTCACTTTGGCAGCGTATATTTTGCACTTAGCTGCCAATAGTAGTTTCTGCTCCCGCTGATGGGTTCTGTTTACACTGCTCTCGCTCGTCGCTGGTCAAGGTTGTAGGGAGTAGCTCGTTTCCCAGAAATGTCAAGGAGAGTCTACGGTAGTTGGTTGCTCGTCTTAAAGCGTAGGCTACTTGTCCCTTTTTGTTCCAGGGATAGTAGTTTCTGCTGGTACCACCAATGACTATGATAAAGAATAGAAACGAAACGCTATCCTCAGTATTGCGTTTCCCGACACATACTTATGTGTCCCCCTTCTTCTATTCTACCATTCCATTTATCTCAGAATTTACCCTCGATGAGAATTACATTTAATCCCTCGGAATAAAACTTTCTTTACATTTAAATTGAATAGCTTTTATAGTTACTTTACATTTAAATGAAGAGGTTAATTGTACAGATAGGATATGTTTAAATTTACATTTCCACTGATTGAAAAGTGTTAACAATATAAATTGAATATGTTTTCATTTATGTTTACACTGATTTGAAAAGTTTGAAATTTTTATTAACTTTAAAATGAATATTTTCACATAGACATTTACACTGGTTTGAAACTATAAGGATTATACTTAGAATGTACATCATTTCTTTCATCTTTCCCTCCCTGCTCCATATGGAACTTGGGATTACCTTTTACTTTTAGTTCCCTTTAAGAAACTAGCAATAAAGCAATAACCAGCCCGTGCAGTGGTGGTTCATGAATCATCATTCTATACGCTGAGGTTGCCAGCCTCAATTGACTGAGACATCCACTAGCGATTTTTACATATTAAAATTCACATGGCAATATACATATATATGTTAGTTCACATGTTAGTAATGAGAAATATAGAATGTAAAATGACAACTTACGCCAATCCTGGCTCACATACCTTTTGCTCAGATGAATAAAAGAGACTTAAATCGGCCTCTTACACGCTGCTGGGGTGTCGTTAATTTAATAAGTTCCCTCTCTGACTTTGTGTGTTTCCTTCAGTTTCCACAGACAGCGGCTTTCCTTATTAAGATTATAGAGATTTCCTTGGCTGTTTTTGTAAGTCCTGATAAATACTCAAAATAAAAGGTGTCCAGTCTGCTAAAATGGAATTCTGAATTCTAGACTTAACACTAGCAATGTCTGGTATCTTATCAAGCGATCCTCACAATGGAATAACACTGAAACATGTCAGGTTATATTCCCGGTCTCCCGCGCATCAGTTGGTTATGGGGTCTAACCAAAAGTCCAATCATTTTCAAACAGGCGGGCTAGGGTGTGGTACTTTCAAAATATTCCACGTGAATTAAGGTGCGTAAAGCAAAAGGTCACGTTTTACCATATATGGCAATAAGTCATACGATGCCATGCGTACAGACTCGCGAACATGTCATTAACCTCATATGACAACGTGTTCCAAAAGTAACAATTCATTACTTTATCAGAAAGTAATCTCTTATCGGTGTCTGTCAAAAAGTTGTCTCCCCGTATTCTAAGCTTTGGTGATGCGCGCACCCGTCTTATCGTTGATTATGCAGATAGCGCTGGGTCTGTACGTGTTAATCTGCCACGGCCAAACTGTGGTAGACGAGAATTATCTCAGTCGCTCCTGCAAATGTTTAGTATTATCATCCACCAGGAGTGTCAGATAAACAGACAAGACACAATACACTGAAAGTAGCGAAAGATTGTAAATACAAAATATCTGCTACTTAGCAGAGAAAGAAAGAAAATGCAACAATTAAAAGCATGCAATAAAATCAGTACCACAAAGGTACTGATTACTGCCGGAGGGAAACAGATCGAGAGAGGTAGCCCCATTCTGTCACAAGCCCCCAAACTCATCCAAATGTAGAATTTTACCTATATGTAAATATTTAACACCGACAGCACGAATGATACATTAACGAACTAGATAATGATCAAACGGTTATTGGGTTTATTAATTAAATATTTACACATATAGGGTTAGTATAGAAATAAAGAGTGATAATGGTGAAAGACAATTCACACACACACACACACACACACACACACACACACACACACACACACACACACACACACACACACACACACACACACACACACACACACACACACACACACGCACGCACACACACACACACACACACACATGAGATATAAATAATGTAGTTAGTTAACTATGAGAATGAATTCATGGGAAGAGTGAAGTAATGATGTGATATATTAAGTGTTACCACACAAATGTGCAATCTACACTGTCTATGTGTCTCTTAATGCTCCTCCACTGTATGAGGGTACACGGGTATGTATAGACTGTCCAATTTAGGTGGATGGTATGCTGTGTGGGTTATTTCCAAGACGAGGACTTACTGATGAAAACTGATGTTGTAATGAGAACTTTGACGATGTACAGCCCTTCAATATTAGACAATATCTCTGTAGCGTTGACAAACCGTTGACAGTTGCTTTAGGAAAATGTCTGCTGTCTAATCTCTGAAAGGTACTGGCTAGACTGGAGATCTTCACGAAATGGTCTTGGTATGTTGACTCATCTACTTGAGTATGTACTCTTGATTCATAAAATATGCTTTGGAGTGAGTTGAACATGCTAGCTGTATATGCACTCAACTTGTAAATATGAAATCTTGATTCATAAAATATGCTTTGGAGTGCGTTGAACTTGCTATAATTATGAGAATCCGTTTGGGAGTATGTACTCTTGACTCAGGGAATACGTTATTAAGTAAGTTGAACTTGATGTAAATATGAGAATCAACTTCTGAACACTTGATAAGCAAGTGAATAAAATTGCTGCGCATCCACCATTTAAGACGTGGGCGAGAAATCTTCCCTTTAACTTAGGAAGTGAAAGATGACCTATTTTGTGAAGCCTGCTCTCCGGACGTACACTTTACTACTTTCCGTCTGGTTAGACGCTAAACAGGTAACGTGTAGACTCAGACTTTTGTTGGCTTCCTTTTCCCTTCGCAAACTCCCTAAGAACACTATAAACTTCACAGATATGATTTATTTATCCACACAGAATACGAACAAGTTTACTCATGCTAAGCTCTGGGAAAGTTCTACGCCACTATGTGATGAAAAACGTTCTATTCATTATCCACTTTCTGCGTGGCACGAGTGTCCTTTGTTGTCCGTCGGTCGCCCTTTGTTGTCCCTCGGCAGCGCCATCGTTATTGACCCGACTCGGGTTTTGTTGAACAGGGGATTAGACGCTCTCTATTGCCAAGCCGGCGTTTCAAAAAGTTAAACGATACTCAAGGTGGCTTGTCCCGTGATGTTTAAACTGGGGATTATGTATCAAAAGAATTAGTTCTCAAGCCATGTGGGTTTCCAAGATTATGATAAAGCCAGGTGTGTTCCGCAAGAGGGTGATATGAATCAAAGGAGTGTAAAGTTAGATACAAGTCGTGATTAAGAAATATTACTTTAACCCCGATGACAGAGCAAAATGTAGGAGAAAATAAAGTAAGAAAGATGTTGGAAAAGATAGAGAGTGATAAAGATAGACCTACTATACCGACAGTTACCACTATTAGCCACATTCCACGGGTGTTTGTCGTCATTTTCCGGCTGATTTTAAACTATCAGACACATTTGCTGTCTGGCCGGAAGTTATTACGTACTCTGATAGGCGATAGCCCGCTCAACCCGTAACTTTGCAGCGAACAAAAAGAAGTCAATGTAACATTGTCCACCAGCCTTCACATAATCCGATACAGACAACCAGGTCGGGATTGTCCTTACGACGTGTAAGATAATTATCTGGCAATACCGATATAGAAGGGAAGAAGAAGTGACAGGATGAAGTGAAAAAAGGATGCCAACATGAATAATGACTCACCATTACTAAGAGGTGCTGTCAGGCCATCGAAGTTTTTAATGAACTTTTGGTAGTACGCACACAGTGATAGGAACGAGCGTGTGTCTCTCTTTGTTTTAGGCCTCTTTGCTGCACGTATTTTCTCTATGTTTTGGCAACTGGCCACATACACCCTTGAGAAATGGTATGCCCCAGGAAGTCAAGCTTTTCAAGGCCGATTAAACATTTGCTAGGACGGGCTGTTAGACCAGCTTCCTTTAGTTTCCTGAGGAGCATAGCATCCGTAGCAATATGTTCTTCGTAGTTATCCGTTGCAATCAGTATATCGTCCATGAAATTGTGGATATGTGGACTTTGCAAGGGTTTTAAAAGCTTTCTCATCATTCTGGTGAAGACTCCTGGTGCGTTGTGCAAACCGAAAGGCATAACATTGAAAGTATAATGTCCTTCACTGGTGCTAAAGGCTAAAAAGGGTTTAATTTCCTCCTTGACCGGTATTCGGTAATAACCTTTACTCAGGTCAATTTTGGAGAAAATTTTAGCCTTGCTAAGTTTGGTGAACAGTTCAGAGGCGTTTTGGAGTGGCTCAGGCTGGAATTCCGTTACTGTGTTAAGTAAGCGGTAGTCGATACACAGCCGAACTTCCTTATTGGGTTTCTGCAACAGTACGACGCTCGAGCTATAGGGCGATGTAGACTCGCTAATAATCCCAGCTTGACGTAGCTTGTCTATCTCTCCACGTAACGTGTTTGCTTTCGCATACGGGATCGGGTAAACTCTGGTTCGCACAGGGGTCTCGTTTGTCAACTTCATATCAAACTCCACGAGATATGTTCGACCAGGTATGTCCGTTAAGACTGCCGAGTACTGTTTCAGTAACACCTTCGTTTCTGTCTGTTGTGCGTGTGAGAGTGTCGCCGAATTTAACATCTTTAAATGATTCCGTTTGTTGCAGTGGATATTCCATGCAACTATCGTCATCTTCCTCATCTTCGGTTACTATAGCGACCGCCAGGAGATGTTCGGGGGAAGGGACCGGTCTTTCCAAATATTTATTTAACAGATTTATATGGTAGACTTTTTCCTTTCCTTTAATAGAGATCTTGTAGTTCGTTCTCGAGATCTTTTTAAGGACGGTAAACGACCCTTGCCATCCGATACGTAGTTTGTTGTTTCCGGTAGGCAGTAATAACAGAACTTTCTCTCCTGGTTGCAATTCTCTCTCTTTCGCTGCTCTGTTGTATCGTTTAGCGTTCTTCATGCGTACTCGCTTAAGGTTGGTTGCTGCTAGATCCTGTCATAGTTTTAACCTTTCCTTTAACTCCGATACACACTTAAATGCTGAGACGACTGTCTCATCAGCCTTCTGGTCTGTCAGTGACCATAGTAAGGCTACTAGCGGAATCGCAACCGTGTAAAAATCTGCACTAGGGCTTCTGCGACATGCTTGGAATCCGTGCATGTTAGCGGTATTTCGTCTGCGACATAGTGCATGTGTCGACTAAGGTCAGGATAAACCTGTTCCTTCTTTTAGTCCTTTCTAAGGGTCCTATAATGTCGACTGCAGCCCGTTTAAATGGTGTCCCACTATTGGCATTTCTCCCATAGGAACTGGGGGTGTCCAATGCTTGGGTGCCACACGTTGGCACTTGGCGCAGGATTTCACATACATGATGATATCAGTGTTCATTCCTGGCCATCAATAGTGAGTAGTTATTCGCTGTATATTGGCGTTTTGTCCCATATGTCCGCTAAAGGGAAGAGAATGCCCCATTTCTAAGATTTGGTCTCTGTACTGCGTCGGATCTAGGGGCTGGATATGTCCCTGTTCAGGGCCGCCCGTTCTTCGATACAGCACTCCATCCTTAGAAAATATGTCTCCGTTGTGTCCGGGGTCCTTGGCCATGTGCAGTTTTCTAAAGCAGGGCTCCAAGGTAGGGTCCTTTTGTTGCGCCTCTTTAAGTTCCATAGGTAACATCTTAGGTGCAGGCTCCCGTTCCTTTTTGGTTTGCCCTCTTATAGTTACTGCTGCCACAATCGGCTCTTTCTGTCTCCCTATAAACACATATCTACAACCAAGTATGACTGGGTAGATCGGATCATCCATTATAGCCGCTTTACTAACACCTCGGACGAAATCCGAGTGTATCTCCACGTGTGCAACCGGAAGCTTTATAGGTGCATCTCCTTTTAAAACTCCACATAATTTGACGGTTTCTTCTGTCTCTTGACCAGGTTTGATCAAATGCCTTGCGACAATACAATCAAAACTCAAACCTGTATCACACAGACAATAAGTTGAAGTCCCGTTAAATATAACAGTTTCTCGCGTTGAAGGCCTCTCACCCTCAGGTTGAGAATCACTGACATTCCTCTTCCTTTGCGAGTCTGTTTGTAAACATCCGATACGATTTGTCTCGGTGATTGTTGCCCTGATCAGATGTCCCTTGTGCAGGGGTTTTCCCTTTGTCGTGTCCTTTCTGGCCTGGCTGCCACGAGTGACGTTTGGGCTGATCATGGGGTTTGGTGGGGTATCGAGTTTTAAAGAATTTCGTTTTTCCTTGAGGGGAGGTCTGGGGTAAAGTTTCTCTTTCGTTTTGATTGGAAAATGAATGGGAAGACTGCTCTAGGTTATTTTTCCGACAAGGCTCATCTGTAGGCTTGCGTTTTGAGCTTGAAAGCTCGGCTAATGCATTAACATACCGTTCCGACTTACTTAAAATGTTCTCCAGCTTTACAGCTCCGTGTTCAGCAAGAAATCTACGGGTCTCATTTGATAAGGTGCTTTTGATTTGTTCGGTAAGAATAAACTCTTCCAACTCTTCATAAGTGCAAGGGAACTCTGAAAGCTCCAGACACTTCGTCAAATATCCCTTCAGACGAGAAGAGAACTAGTGAAAAGTCTCGGTTTCTTCCTTCCTGCTGTTCCGGAACAGTTGCAAAAATTTGCGAGCGTTCATTTCGAAGCGCTCAAGTAAAGCTTTCTTCAACATGTCGTAATTGTCTTGATTGCTGCTTCCCAGTTTCGCATACGCATCATATGCATTGCCTTTTAAAGCCTGGGAAAACATCAAACACCATCGCGAACTTTCTAAACCATACAGTGTTGCCATTCTCTCAAATTTTTCTAGATACGTGTCAATTTTCTCATTGGGGCTTGGGAATGATTTTAGGGTAAAAGACATAGCTGCTAATTGGGGAGATTGAGTACTGGAATGATCAGTTGAGAGTGACTGAGGTGAGGACGGCTCTCCGTTGCTGGAGCTAGACGCTGCACCGCGACTTTGGACCTCTAGAGTCTTAAGCGCGAATTCGTGCTGACGTCGTTGCTCATTCTCTCTTTCCTCGTGTTGTCTTTCTCTCTCTCTTTCCTCATGTTGTCTCTCCTTCTCTCTTTCCTCATGTTGTCTCGCTTTCTCCCGTTCCATGTCTCTGCGAGTTTCCATTTCCGCCTCAATTTTCTTCTGCTCCAATTGAAGTTCTTCTGTCTTTTTCTTCTCCGCCTCATCTTCTTCTTCTTTGATCCTTAGCCGCTGACCGTCAAAGCAGTCAGTGGCCATCACGCCTAGTGGCGTCTTGTAGGGCAACAACAAATTGATTCCACTTTGCTCGGTCGGCGGCCATCCTTCGTACAGTGCCCCAACTCTGGTGTGGTGGATTTAGATGTTATGAAATGTTGTTGTTATGTATTTATTTTGTACTGAATGAGGTCAGCTGCGAAGGCCCTCTGAGTATAACAATTATTAGGGTGAGTTCTCAGGGAGCCTTTCTGCTACCACCTTATGATCTCATTCAGAATAACTAATAACTAATAAAGGTGTTAATAAATTTCTAATACTACTGGTAACTAGCACTGGATGGCGGGTCGGGATTCTGTAATCACTCCCATGTCTTTATTTCACAACTTTTAATGTTAACTTCTGGGGTGGAAATAGTTTTATGTATTTCAGTAGGGAAACACTAATTTTCGTTGATGAACGGTCATGTGCCAGATTATATACTTATCTAGCACATGTGGTGGCTGTCAGTTGTCACTCCGGCCAACGGCCACTGTTGTACTTGTCCAAAAGTAATAGGGTAGACAGCATGTACACCTATCACTACTGGAATACAAAGTCTTCTCAAATTCTTCACTCAGAAATCTGGCACCGGACTAGTGCCAGACAAAAAACCCTGTAACATGAAATTATGTTTCCTTGTTTACATCAGGTTTAATCTACTATTTCCACAAATTATAATACATGCAAAATAAAAGACCTGGGTCAGATCTATCTGACCAACCCAACTCATCCACATAACAAGGTTGATAAATATTATTCTTTCAACTGTGGAATATTCTCTCAAGTCACACTCTACTGCAGCCACACAGGCTAATTATAAATAGGTATGTGTGCTACTGTTCTCCTGTCACCGGGTATAGAATGTTGCAAGTGGGTGTGTGTTAGGGTAGGCACTTACACCACAAGCACGTACATAAGAGTCATGGAATGGTGCAAACGCCTGGTGACATTTAATGACGATTTATTAAGGCACGGCACAATCACGTTTACATCAATATACAGTTTGCAATTACTACACGAACACGTTGGCATTAATATAAAGTTCACAGTGAAAAGGGAACTATCCCCAGCGCTCAACAGACTGCACACTCGGCAGTTAACAATAATGCCAGCGCTATGAATAACAGCTTCCTAACAGCTTCATAAATCTCCACACTGCAGTTAATCAAATATGGCCTGTCCTAATCCTGGACTTATAATAGCTTCATAACAGCACTACATAATATGGCCTGTCCTAACTCTGGACTTATAATAGCTTCATAACAGCTTCACAAATTGGACTTATAATAGCTTCATAACAGCAATACATAATATGGCCTGTCCTAACTCTGGACTTATAATAGCTTCATAACAGTTTCACAAATCTCCACACTGCAGTTAATCAAATATGGCCTGTCCTAATCCTGGACTTATAATAGCTTCATAACAGCACTACATAATATGGCCTGTCCTAACTCTGGACTTATAATAGCTTCATAACAGCTTCACAAATCTCCACACTGCAGTTAATCAAATATGGCCTGTCCTAATCCTGGACTTATAATAGCTTCATAACAGCAATACATAATATGGCCTGTCCTAACTCTGGACTTATAATAGCTTCATAACAGCTTCACAAATCTCCACACTGCAGTTAATCAAATATGGCCTGTTCTAATCCTGGACTTATAATAAATCTTGGCCTACACAAATCTTTGCCTACAAAAATTCCACCAAAAAATCCATACTGCAGTTAATACATAATAGCATATTCAGGATTACCTCCCCTGGGTTAAATAGAACCGTCAAAACCAATAAAGAACCAAATCTGTTCTCAACAAAGGTGTACCAGTTTTTTCACATTCGTCTCCTCTAATGGCTGTGTTGCCGGGGCCCGAAAGGGGAGCAAAGAATAGTAACACTGCACCCTACCACGCATGTCGTAAAAAGCGACTAAGGAGGGTTGGGCATGGGGCTGTTTACCCCATCCCGTAAAAACTTCGCACAGTGGGCTGATCACCTGCTTGCCAACCAATCTGATTACGGAAACAACGATAGATTGTTTGGTCTGTTTTTGTTCCACAAAGACGCCACTAGGCGTGGTGGAAACAGCGATAGATTGATCAATTTGTTGTTGCCCTAAGACGCCACTAGGCGTACTGGCCACATACTGCTTTGCCGGTTGGTGGCTGTAAAATTTGCTTGCACACACTGTTACTGTAAAATGTCAGTCTGTAAAGAAGTATCAGTTGTATACTGTAAACCTTCTGTAAAGTGTGGTGTGTTCTCTTTCTTCTGTAAAGCTCCACTATCAATCACTGTAGCATGTTGTTTGTGGTGCCACTACTGTATGTGTCCATGGTAGTGTACAGAGTTGTCGAGATCAGGCATGCTCCAGTCTACCCAGCTGTAAATGGGTAACTCACCCTAGTCCTAAGTTAGGGAAGGCAAAGGCAGCTGTAAACAGTAGTTTCCCTCTAAGGCTCCAGGGGAAGCAGGCCCTAAACTTGGTCACTTCAACCGACGCAGGATGGTGTAGATATGGGTAGAAGTGTAGAGTGTGTTTACCGCGAATGGTGTACTGTTCGTGTTCTGACCAATCTAAACACTCATTCACTTGTGTCTACAAGGCACCAATGCAGACTGCTGGAATCTTTGTTTACACAGTTTATTTGGACGCTCACACTGGGACATAACGAGTAAATCATGGGTATGTTGACATATCAATTTGCAGGCATACATAGTAGATCCTATGTCATGGCACCTTCATAAATAATAGGTAGTACATCAATGGCCGCATCCCCTATCTGACTAAGCGCGTCAGTGAAGGCGGATCGGTAAGTAACTAAAGTTGCTTTATATTCACAGTTTATCATATTGTGAAACCACGATAAGGGGTTTCTATCCAAATTGAGATCTCCTTGCCACTGTCCGAATAATAAGATACATGCCCCGTTCTTTAGACAGTGATCCAAAAAATGCGAAGACAGGAATGTAACATGGCCGCCTCCCTGAGTTGTCGCTCATTCGCTCACAGGAGGATATATATATATAAGCCAAAGTTAATTTGCAATACATAAGCATAATTTCATAAAGTTCCTCCATACAGATCTACCGTAATCCAGTTACCTCACGTAGACATAATTACAGTATGGAGCCTGTCATCTCCGTCGATACAAATTTGACCCTAGCGTTGCGAAGCACAAAATTCCCGCTAGGCCTAACCGACCTGAGATCATCAAAACAGGGACTGGAATTACCTGGAGTCCGAATCATACATGGTACCGTACATTAGGAAAGTCTCTAACACAACTCTAGTAGAGACACAATCTCCTATAGAAGAAAAACTACTTCGTAAATCATTTTTACTGAAGAATATACCAGCCCTGGAAAAATGCGTACCCGCCATTGTCACGGTACATCGGAACTCATCACGACTAGACAAGACAACTCCTACTTCCGCTAGAGCGGTGTAACAAGAATATAGTCCTGCCTACCCATCCAAAATATACAATATAGGACTGATTCTACTTGTACTAATAATATGTAATACATATGAATTCAGGCCATAAACATAATAAGCAAATTAATCTATTTTCTGGCCCTAAGAAATAGGTACAGACAAGGGTGTCATATCCATGCGCCGAATTAATATCAAGAACGATTACTCCTATAATCAACAGGGTAAAACAATTATGGATTATCTAGCCTTCCCCATAGACAGCATTTTCATACACAAATGAATGAATGTCTATATCTTTTCCATATTAAATAGCCATATCGATTTTTGTAATATGTGCGTCAAAATATGCACGCAACAGATTACCACACCCCTCTGGAAAAAAAAATGGTACATTTTTTTTTTTGAAATACATCTAGGAGCAACATACAATAGTCTCACAACGCACCCATAACAATGCGCAGATGATAAGCATAAGTTTTCTGACCTTAGAGAAAGTATTTCTCTAAGTATAAATATTTCCAGAGAGGTGTCACCAACGCATACTACAATATTAGCAATGACACAATTTGTACATTAGTTTATACATAAATTTCATCTAAGATATCTTAACATCATGATCATCAAAGACGAAAAAACATTGAAAAATCAGCGGTGAATAAATATCAATGAACCGCTAAGTAGTGTTACAATCAATATATGATATTACATATGTGTACACATTTCAACATAGGAACAACTGTATCAAAGTTGTATAACAGTTATGAATCATGTGGGCATCTAGACAAAATATCTGCCATCACATTTTCTGACCCACGGATAGCTCGCACCGAAAAATGAAATGGCTGCAGAGCAATCGCGTAACGCGTTGATCTCGCGCTCTTCAGATTTTTACTCTGAATAGCCGTAAGAGCTTTCTGGTCAGTTTCCACAATGAAACGCGCGCCAAGAAGAAATCTTTGCAGTTTAAGGATTGACCAAACCATAGCCAATAATTCACGGTCTAGGACCGAGTAATTCTTCTCTGCGGCATTTAATTTCCGAGAAATATACATCACAGGATGCAGAGTTCCGGAGTACTCTTGCATTAGTGCTGCTCCAATCCCGGTGGATGAAGCGTCACTACGAAGAATAAATGTCTTATCCTTAGAAGGCAATACTAGGATAGGTGAAGTAGAAAACATAGTTTTAACCTTATCCAAAGAGGATTGACATTCTTGAGTCCAGTGGACTACATTAGGAGACCCTTTCTTTAGCAAGGAAGAAAGAGGTGACATAATGGAGGACAGATTCGGAATGAATCGTCCATAAAATTGTATTAGACCTAAGAGACTTCGTACTTGCTTTTTAGTCTTAGGAATAGAAATGTTAAGTATCTTACTTGTATTATGGTCTTCTGTTTTTAGGAACCCATGACCAACACGGTGTCCTAAGAAAGATATTTCGCTAAAACCAATACATGCTTTCGATGGTTTCGCTGTCAGGTTATGCTCGCGTAAGATAGACAATAGTTCATTTATCCCATTATAGTGATCGTTCCAAGTATCACTGAAAAGACAGATGTCATCAAGATACGCAATGACATCTGAGCGATGAGATAGGATTCGACGCATCATGCGTACGAATGTTGCAGGGGCGTTCATAAGACCGAAAGGCATGAAATTCCATTGGAATAGACCCCTAGGCGTCGAAAAAGCAGTAAACGGTTTGGCGTGTTCGGATAATGGAACTTGCCAATATCCCTTAGACAAATCGAGTTTAGTAAAGAAATGAGAATTCGATAGTCTCGTAAGTAGCTCTTCTAGTAAAGGCATAGGTTCAGCATCAAATTTCGTCACTTGGTTCAATTTGCGATAATCCACGCAAAGACGTATGTTATTGTCTTTTTTTCGTACAATAACCATCGGCGAAGAATATGCTGATGTGGATGGTTCAATAATTTTTAACTCTATCATCTCATCCAACTCTTTCTCTACCTGTGCTTGAAAATGTATCGGAATAGGATACGGTCTGACTCTTATAGGACTATGGTCAGTAAGAATAATGTCATGTTGAATGACATCAGTTTGACCAGGAATGTCAGTAAGGACATCCTGAAATTGTTCTAACATAGTAGAAACTTGTTTCTGCTCTCCTGGAGATAATTCTGGAGAAATTGCAACATCTTTCCATGATTCATTAGAGTGAAGAGGAATCATTGGAAAAGGTAAATTTACATCCGAGAAACTCGTTTCCTCATCCTGTATTACTGACAGAGATGAGTACTGTCCATGTTGGACTGGAAAATCGTCCGTTGCCTGGAAAACAGGTTGTAAATAATCAGGACGTTCATGGAATTCCGTGAGCATGTTGATGTGGAAGGTTTTACGCTTCCCATCAATATCGACGATATAGTCAACGTCGGAAACTTTTGATATTATATCGTACGGACCTTTCCAAGAAATAAGAAGTCTATTTTCCCTACAAGGTAGCAAGACGAATGCTTTGTCACCTGGACAAAGTTGTCGCAAGCATCTCTTTTTATTGGCAAATTCCCTTGCCTTCTGTTTCGCAAATTCAGAAGAAGCAGTTGCCAATTTGCATGCTTCAATAATCTTGTGTCTAAGTGCGATGACATATTCATAAGAGGATTTTGTGTCATCGACAATATTATCAGCAGTTATAAGATCATGAAGTAAGGACATAGGACCTCGCGGTTTCGCGCCAAAGACAAGTTCAAAGGGAGAAAATCCTGTATGTTCGTTGGCGACCTCTCTATATGCAAAGAGAGCCGCGGGTAAAACCCTATCCCAATCCTGAGGATGATCTTCTGTTATCTTACCTAGTAGGTTTTTCAGAGTTCTATTCAGACGTTCCACCATCCCATTGGACATAGGATGATAAATACTACTCAGCGATCTCTCTATCTTAAGAGTCGACATTACTTGAGACATGGTATCCGATATGAGTTGGGTACCATGGTCGGATAATATTTCTGCTGGAAATCCCAGACGAGAAAATATTAACCAAAGAGCATCTGCGACATCAGCAGTAGTTATGCTCTTTAGAGGAACAGCCTCCGGCCAACGTGTGCACATATCAACACACGTCAAAATAAATTGGTGTCCTCTAGCAGACTTTATCTTAAATGGACCAATGATGTCTATCGCCATTTTTTGAAATGGTCGAATGGGAATGTCTGCAGCCTGAATAGGTGCATCATGGCGTGGACCTCTGGATTTAATCTCTTGACATACTTTACAAGATCGACAATAGATTCGTATGTCCTTATTCACAGCAGGCCAAAAGAAAGATTCAAGAACTCTAGCTTTAGTACGGGAAAAACCCATATGTCCAGCACACTGCGAATCATGAGCGTGCTGTAAGATTTTAACTCTCATATTTTTAGGCACAAGGATTTGAGAATGAATGGACTTAGCGGAGTCTTGTACCATACGTACAAGTACGCCATTCTTCATCGTAATCCATGATTTACGATTTGTATCCTTATTCGGATCACCTTTTGTTGCCAGAGTAAAGAATTTCTTTAGAGTAGGATCATCTTCCTGCTGTTTTATAAAGGAATCATGGGAAATCTCCAAGGGATCATCTTGGATCTGCGCATCATTATCTTCAGAATGTGAAGATTGCGGCATATTAAGAGCTTGAGCCCTAGTGATTACTGCATTAGCAGATTGCATATTAACATTTTCCCAATTAGAAATTTGCTGTGGAGTGCATTCTTTCACTCCATGAATGCGACCGATGATAAGATCAGCGATCGGATTCGGCAAGAGACATGCTTGCACCTCTCCTGTAAAGAAAGGCGTAGCAATATTGATAATGGCAGTGGAGTACTTCTCCAATGTGCCACCAAATGTTACACATTTGACTATATTGCCTGTAGCTCGAGAAGGATTTACGAGTGATTGCCTCACTCCGATGGTAGTGCACCCCGAATCGAAAAGAATTGATACCGGAGTACCATCTATTAGGCCCCTATTAAAGACAAGAGCACCCCTTCCATTATGCGCGATTGACGCATGGAGCGCGGGAAGCGGGTGACCGCAGCTTAAAGTAGAAACTGTGGTTGGATCGAATAATGTTTTGCATTGCGAACACTCAGATGCTCTAGCAAAATCGAAAGCGGAATTTGCTACACTGTTGGAGTCTTTTTTATCATTATTCTGATTATCGGTGTCGTGGAACTCCTGTTGTGCAGAGTTAGCCTGGTAATAAGATTTACCATGTCTTTTGTGTTGTGATCTACCTCGGTTATAATTGTCTCTATAATTATTATTGCCTCTGTTATAACCCCTATTTGGGTTTGAATCATAATATTCATGATCATAATCATCATGCTCATTATATTGAGTATCCCTGTAATATTGGTTTTTTTGTCTCCATGAAGCACTTGGGTAGTTCCTATAGCTACTCCCTTTCCGAGAATTTCTAAAATTATGGGTACCCCTCGCGTGTCGAGGACTATCAGCCCGATTCCAGTTCTTCGAAGAAGAACCCTGATTTGAGTGGTTATCTTGGTTTTGATACTTATTCCAATTAACCTTTTTATCAAATTTATTTTTAGCTCCTTGGAATTTGTGTGAGTAATTCTGATTATATTCTGTTGCCGAAGCAACTGGCATACTCTCTTTAATGTTAGAGTTACTAAGAATCATGTCAGGGTGTGCCGTGGCATACTGGTCACAATATTCTTCCATTTGCTTTAATGTACTAGGTTTACGCTCATGTAAGAACTCTAGGAATGATTTATTTACCGAAGACATGACCTTGTCTCTTAGCAATAAATCCGTAAGACCATCAAATGTTTTCTCTGTTTTGGATAATTCAATCCATCGTGAAAGTGTAATTCGTGCTTTTGAGATGAATTCTGAGAATTCTACACCTACCTCAGGTCTCATTGTTTTAAACAAAAGACGATAACCTTCCTCAGACAGCTGATATCTCTTCATCAAAGCTGCCCTAACAGCATCATAATTATCCTTGTCGGCCTCTTCGACGAAATATAACTTACTCAGAGACTCCCCTTTTAGATTTTCAGACAACTGATTCACATACTGTGATTTGTCAACATTATGAGCTCGACAAGCCCGTTCAAATCTATCAAGCCAGAATGCTATATCATCACTGGCAGAGTTGAACGCTGGTACCTTGACCTTGTACACAAAGGGTTTACCATTACCACTAGATGCCTGATTAACATTACTCATACTTGTCAATTTTAATTTCTCTAACTCAAATTCATGTTCTCTTATTGCTTTTTCTCTCTTCAGCTTCTCTATCTAATCTTCTCTGTTCTGCAGCAGCTTCTAATTTCTTCTGTTCTGCAGCAACTTCTAATTTTTTTTGTTCAGCTGCAGCAGCAGCTTCTAATTTCTTCTGTTCTGCATCAAATCTCCTTTCCTCCACTTGCATCTGCAATTTCTTTAGTTCAGCAGCAGTATCAGCTTCTTTTTCTAATCTTTTTTTCTTCAGCTAGAGCTTTCCTCTCTTCTGCAGCTAATGCTTTGTCATATTGAGCAACAGCCCATTGTTCTAAGTCTTTCCCAGTCTTATCAAGGGATTTTCCTTGTGCTATAAAGTAATCTAATGTAGACATTTTGTCTTCTTAAATCAGAAACCTGAAAAAGTAAATAAATTACCTTATTTCACTTTAATGGGATACAAGTCTATACCATAGACTTAGTCTTAGTGAAAACTTGTATGGTTTATAATACCCAATGATAACTTGAGTACCTGTGGACAACAATAACTGTATCTCAAATACTGTGGGAGACAAGCCTTACAAAGGTCTTGTATACCCTAATGTAATCAATGATCACTTGAGTACCTGTGGAAAATAATATTTCCCTTTACCAATCACTTTGGGAGACAAGCCTTATAAAGGTCTTGTACATTTTGTTTTATAACAATAACAATCATAAAGTACTGATCTGTACTATAATATAAGTGTATTCCACTATACCTCATATGTCATATGTCAACTAAAGACATTACAAAGGACAAACAAGAAAAGACAATCTGAAAACATTTGCAGAGATCAAATTAAATTAAATAGGAGAAATGAAAAAAATGATCACAGAATCCGTGATGATAACTGCAATAAGATAACAAGACAAATAACGCCACAGTGTATAAACATAAGGGTGTAAAGAAATCAAAAATAGAAAAGATGAGACCTACAATTATACAAACAAATCAAACAAAACTAAGGAACACAAAATTATTAACAAAAACAACGAAGAAAAGAACACCTCATCACAACTAACAGAAATAGCAGCAAATTGTTGCTAACAAATTTCCAATTAAGAAAATGTGTACCTATAGAATACTAGTACCAGACCAATGTCACTCGGCATACCTTGTACTAGTCACACAGAACATAAACTAATTTAATACATAACAAATAACATAAATGCATATATAATATAATATATGTGTTGTGGATAGAATGTGTTGCAAAGTATGCTCAGATTTAATAAATTAGACTACCACTTTATTGAGTAATAGATTTGCTTTCTAACTATTACACTGTCCAATTTTTTTGAGCACATTAGAAGATCCACCGATGAAATTTGCACTTTATGTTCAACAATGCTCTTCTATTACAGCAGGATAAACAATCACTGGTTTAGAACACTGACTGTACTGTGCCAAATGTCAACAAGTGCTGTCCCAGATATTGCTACACTTGTCAGAACAGGTCAAGCTGACATTGATTGTATAGCTGTCCTATTGGTATTGATGTGGTCAAACAAATGTTCTTGTAACTGTAAAATGTGATTCTCAACACAAGACTGCGTAGGCTGGACCCAGGGATCTGGCTCACCACTGTAAAGTTTCTTTCCCACTGTAAAGTTTGCTTGCACACACTGTTACTGTAAAATGTCAGTCTGTAAAGAAGTATCAGTTGTATACTGTAAACCTTCTGTAAAGTGTGGTGTGTTCTCTTTCTTCTGTAAAGCTCCACTATCAATCACTGTAGCATGTTGTTTGTGGTGCCACTACTGTATGTGTCCATGGTAGTGTACAGAGTTGACGAGATCAGGCATGCTCCAGTCTACCCAGCTGTAAATGGGTAACTCACCCTAGTCCTAAGTTAGGGAAGGCAAAGGCAGCTGTAAACAGTAGTTTCCCTCTAAGGCTCCAGGGGAAGCAGGCCCTAAACTTGGTCACTTCAACCGACGCAGGATGGTGTAGATATGGGTAGAAGTGTAGAGTGTGTTTACCGCGAATGGTGTACTGTTCGTGTTCTGACCAATCTAAACACTCATTCACTTGTGTCTACAAGGCACCAATGCAAACTGCTGGAATCTTTGTTTACACAGTTTATTTGGACGCTCACACTGGGACATAACGAGTAAATCATGGGTATGTTGACATATCAATTTGCAGGCATACATAGTAGATCCTATGTCATGGCACCTTCATAAATAATAGGTAGTACATCAATGGCCGCATCCCCTATCTGACTAAGCGCGTCAGTGAAGGCGGATCGGTAAGTAACTAAAGTTGCTTTATATTCACAGTTTATCATATTGTGAAACCACGATAAGGGGTTTCTATCCAAATTGAGATCTCCTTGCCACTGTCCGAATAATAAGATACATGCCCCGTTCTTTAGACAGTGATCCAAAAAATGCGAAGACAGGAATGTAACATGGCCGCCTCCCTGAGTTGTCGCTCATTCGCTCACAGGAGGATATATATATATAAGCCAAAGTTAATTTGCAATACATAAGCATAATTTCATAAAGTTCCTCCATACAGATCTACCGTAATCCAGTTACCTCACGTAGACATAATTACAGTATGGAGCCTGTCATCTCCGTCGATACAAATTTGACCCTAGCGTTGCGAAGCACAAAATTCCCGCTAGGCCTAACCGACCTGAGATCATCAAAACAGGGACTGGAATTACCTGGAGTCCGAATCATACATGGTACCGTACATTAGGAAAGTCTCTAACACAACTCTAGTAGAGACACAATCTCCTATAGAAGAAAAACTACTTCGTAAATCATTTTTACTGAAGAATATACCAGCCCTGGAAAAATGCGTACCCGCCATTGTCACGGTACATCGGAACTCATCACGACTAGACAAGACAACTCCTACTTCCGCTAGAGCGGTGTAACAAGAATATAGTCCTGCCTACCCATCCAAAATATACAATATAGGACTGATTCTACTTGTACTAATAATATGTAATACATATGAATTCAGGCCATAAACATAATAAGCAAATTAATCTATTTTCTGGCCCTAAGAAATAGGTACAGACAAGGGTGTCATATCCATGCGCCGAATTAATATCAAGAACGATTACTCCTATAATCAACAGGGTAAAACAATTATGGATTATCTAGCCTTCCCCATAGACAGCATTTTCATACACAAATGAATGAATGTCTATATCTTTTCCATATTAAATAGCCATATCGATTTTTGTAATATGTGCGTCAAAATATGCACGCAACAGTGGCTAAGGATGGAAGAAGAAGAAGAATGGCTGCACTGTATCTGCCATATTATCATTAATCTCTTTTTTCCACACAATAAGGTGGGTGATATGTTTCCACCTGACCACCTAAGAAAACATGTGTATTCTACATCTCTGGTAATTTGTTATAAGATAAACCAACCTCTAGGCCCTGCAGAAGTCAGCTAGGGACCTGTGTACTTACTGTCGTATGGCAGTATCTCTCACTCACATTTTAAAATAAAATATTAATAATTTCTGCCTTATCACGAATTCAATGAATAAACACAGGAACGATGACCATGGCACAGATTCAGCTTTGCTGCTGGCTTGACTCTGAATTTGTTTCTTCTTCTTCTTCTTCTTCTTCTTCTTCTTCTTCTTCTTCTTCTTCTTCTTCTTCGTACACTCTCAGACGTCCACTTGAATGTTCTCAAAGTTTAAGTATTTACTTTAGGTTTAGTTAAAATTCATATTTCAGTACATCGTCCTGGCTAAGGGACAGTATAAGTTCAAATGGCGTCGAGCCGTCAAATTTTTCAGTAATATTAAATGTGTTGGCCAATGAGATCGGACGATTCCCAATTCTGACTTCAATTTGAAAAGAAATCCAAAATTACAGCCCAATTTCGGGGCACCTCTGTCTGTCTGTCCGTCCCGATCTTGGCGTTAGTTAAAAATAGACTTGCTTTTTGGCCTAATACATTTGCCTCTCACTCCTAACGTTCTCCTCTTGTACTTTGACCTTCCCTCTTCTGCTTCTTTTCCACAACGCGTGCAAAAAATTGTCACCGATAGTGAATGCAAAAACGAGGGTCTGTCCGACTGTCTGTACGAACCTATGCAGTATTATGACCATATCTTTATTATTATCTGGAGGAATTTGTATTTTAAAACATATTATTACTCAGGAGAAGATATTCTATCTAACTAACCAAGTTTTAGGGTCATATCCCTTGTAATAAAGAAGTCCATATATTTTCCAGAATATTCGGAAATTTCTACTTTTCTATAAATACTCCATTTTGTCCCCTCTCCCCGTTGTTCAAACCGAAACCACAAGTCGTTACGTCAGAAAAATACGCTACTTGGCAGACAATGCGCTGTGTGTGTGGTTATATATGTCAAACTGCGTGCCTATGAAACGAAAAAATATTGGCTTTTCGTTGCATTTTCAAATCTGCAAAAACCAATGTCGCGCGTATTTTTCAATTTTTTTGCTTCCAAACAACGCGTGTCAGTGTATCATTTTCCGTCTCTCCCCTCCAGATGTAAACCGGATTGATCGTGTCCCAATGCTCTAAATAGTTTCAAGGACGTTAGGGAAAGATAGTATTATTTGTTCTTCGTTACTGTCTAACAATACCCGATGCGTTTGCAGGCGGGGCGAAGACGAAACCTCACAGCTCCATTAATTTTTATTTCTACATTATTTTAACTATACAAATACTACAAATGGGATCGGTGTATCAATGTATATCATCACATCTGGTTCATTCTTTGCATCTCAGCCTCCACAGTCCTCCGCCAGGTTGTTTTTGGTCGGCCTCTCTTTCGTTTTCCTTCAGGGGTCCAAAGCATAGCTGTTCTTGTGATGGTATCCGGGTCTCTTCTGAGGACATGGCCAACCCGCTCCAGCGTCTGCCAGCTATGATGGTGTGCATGTCCTCTTGCTCGCCCCGAGTAAGCAGATCTTGGTTTGTGATGGTATTCGGCGAACAGATTCGGTGACTTTTTCTTAGGCATGTTGTGTGAAAAGAGGACAATTTCGACATTTTCTTCTGTGTAACTCTCCAGCATTCCGCACCATAGAGAAGCACAGAAAGCACACAGCTCTGATATAATCTTAATTTTGAGCTTGTGCTATATTGAGAGGACTTCCAGATGTTGTTTAGGCTAAAAAAGGTTGTTCTTGCCTTATTCATTCTGATGTTGATGTCTTTGCCTGCCCCGCCGTCTGGTGTTACTATGCATCCTAGGTATGTGAAGTTGTCTGTCTGTACCAGTTGCTGATTCCTTACTGATATGAGCTCAGGGTTGCTCACATTGAGCGTCATGACCTCGGACTTCTTTAAATTGATGTTCAAGCCCACCTGCTGGCTAAACTTATTAAGTCTATCCTTTTTTTCCTGGATGTGTTGATGTGAATGTGCTAGTAGTGCAATGTCATCTGCATATTCCAGATCTTCCAATGTAGAAAATGTAGTCCATCTTATTCATCTTGGACTGCCCTCTGTTGTCTGGCGCATCACCCAATCTATGACTGTTAAATATAGAGTGGTTGATAAGGGGCATCCCTGTCCTACTCCTGTCTTCACCTCAAAGGTTAGGTTGCTCTGCCCAACACTACACGTAAAGTTGGCATAGAGGCTTTTTATGATTGACACTATGCAGCTTGGAATTCAATAAGCCCTCAGTATTTTCCATAAACTGTCCCTATGTATGCTGTCGAAAGCCTTTTCAAAATCAACGAAATTAATGTACAGCTGTCTTTGCCATTCTGAGCACTGCTCTATAATGTTCCTGAGAGTGAATATATGATCTACACATCTTCTGTTCTTTCTAAATCCTGCTTGTTCTTTCCTCAGTTTGTGGTCTACTGCTTTTGAAATTCTCTGTATAATTATCATGCCTAGTATTTTGCTGGGAACTGAGAGAAGAGTTATTCCTCTCCAATTATTGCAGTCTGCAAGATCCCGCATCTTGGGCAATTTGACAATTATTCTTTTGTTCCACTCTGATGGTGTTGTCCCCGTTTTCCAGACTTGTGCAAATAGTGGTTCTAATAGTTCTGCTGCTAGCTCAGGGTCAATCTTAAATAGCTCTGCATTTAAATTATCATGGCCAGGAGCTTTTCCGTTCTTTGACCCTTTGATTGCTGTGATGATTTCATCTTTTTGTGGAATGTCTGTATTTACATCTAGATCGTTTTCAGCCTCAGGAACATTCAATTGTGTCTCTGGTGGTTCCTTGTTCAAAGTTTCTCTGAAGTGCTCTGCCCATCTTGTTTCCTGTCCCTCAGCTGTCGTGATGAGATTTCCTTGCTTATCTCTTACTAATGTAATATTGTTTGCACCTCGTTTTCCGCAGATGAATTTAGTTATTTTGTATACTGTGCTTTGTTCATTTCTCAGTGCTGCCTCTTCTGCCTGTCTTGCAAGATCGTCTAGGAAATTCCTTTTGTTGGCTCGTGTCAGAAGTGCTCTGCCCATCTTGTTTCCTGTCCATCTGCTGTCGTGATGAGATTTCCTTGCTTATCTCTTATTGATGTAATATTGTTTGCACCTCGTTTTCCGCAGATGAATTTAGTTATTTTGTATACTGTGCTTTGTTCATTTCTCAGTGCTGCCTCTTCTGCCTGTCTTGCAAGATCGTCTAGGAAATTCCTTTTGTTGGCTCGGGTTTGGCGTTTAACTTCCTTGTCTAGCTGACTGTACTGTTCGCTATATAGTTGCTTTAACCTGGGGGACTTCGCCTCTGTTTTCTTTCTTTTCATTTCCTTTCTCAGTGTTATGGTGTTTAATGTTTCTGGTGTTATCCAGTCTTGCTTCTTCCTTTCCTGGAATCCCAAGCATGATTTGCTGCTTTCCTTATATATTGTTGAAATGGTGTTGAATTTCTGGTCTATATCATCAGTCAATGTCTTTTCCTGACTTTTGGCAAATTGATATCGTTTCTTTATGTCACTCGCAAAAGCTTTTCTGGTAAGGGGGTCCTTCAATTTGCTGATGTCAAACCTTTTCTGTGTAGTTACAGTTGGTCCAGCCCTTCTTAGTTTCACTTTCAGTTTTGCTACTACTAAATGGTGATCACTTCCCCCATCTTCACCTCTTCTTACCTTCATATCTTGTAATGCATGTCTCCATCTACCATTAATCATGATGTGATCTATCTGGTTTTAGTCCCGACCATTTGGTGATTTCCATGTTAATTTGTGAATTTCTTTATGTGGGAAAAGTGTTCTCCAATGACCAGGTTGTTAATACTACAGAAACTTATTAATTTATCCACATTTTTGTTTGCTGTTCCGCTGCCGCATTTCCCCATTACTCTTTCATTATATGTATTTTGTGTACCAGCTTTCGCATTGAGGTTTCACCCATTACTATAATAAGATCATATCTAGGTGTGTCTTCCATTTCTTTCTGCAGTTGTTGATATAATTCATCCTTGACCTCTTCATCGCTGTCATTCGTTGGTGCGTAGCATTGTATTATTGTAGTATTGGTGAATCTACCTCTGAATCTTAATCTTATCAGTCTGTTGTTGATGGGTTTCCATTCCAGTAATGTCCTTTCTATTCCTTTCTGTAGAATAATGGCTACAACTTCATTGTGCTGTCCATTCTCTCTTCCAGAGTAAAGTACTGTTTCTCCTGTTGCTTTTTTAACTTTTCCTGCCCCTGTCCATCTGCTCTCGCTTATCCCTAGAATGTGTAACCTATAGTTTCTCATTTCTGCCGTGATCTGTTTTAGTTTTGCACGCTCAGCCATGGCAAATAACTGACTGCGACTTACCCGAGAAGAAGGAAGAAAATGATATCTTGCTCCCTAACCAATTAAGAGAAATACCCAAAAAAGTTTTTCTAATTTTACTGTGTTACCTCCTCCCTGTTATCAGTTATCTAATCTATCGCTGCTATTAACTGGCAAAAAGGCTCCTAATGCAGACGACTTAAACCATAAAGATGGTAGATCAGACTAAAAACTGAAGAAAAACTACTATTACTTCTGTGGAGAAAAAAACATTTCTCAAAAAAAAAATTAAGGAGAAATTTTTTTTTCCCTTATTAAAATCCACTACACTCGTCCACACCTAAAGTCAGTTCTCGAATTAGGAAAGGCTATTAACTTGGCGACTGCCAGAATGCACTTCCTTTTCTATGCTCACACTCCACTGCTCCAAAAAAAATTTGTGATTGATAACCAATCACGCGTACAAGCGGTCTTATTGTACAAAATTACCAAATATCATATATCTAACAAAGATCACCATCAAATCAAAACTGTATGTATACTCTATGATGCTGTGGAAAGAAACCAATTTCTAATTTGTGTGGTCAGAACCCAGTAAATAGGAACGTTGTCTAGGGGATAATTATTATTAATATTCCTTAACTCACAAATCAAGACGCACAGCACACTCTATCTAAACTAAGATTAAGATTCAATATCAGACGTTAGTCATTTATCTAGACTCAGACTTAGATCAAAATTAGGAAACTAGAACCCAATCTGTCGTAATTAGATAACATCCCAGGACCGAGCACCTATTCTGTCGTAAATTTTAGATGGGTTAGAACATATTTATGGTCCCGTCTGAGCAGAGGTGATAGTGGTAACTATGTGAGAATAAAGGTGTAAGAAATAGATTTTCGCGAGGGAATAGTGTAAGAGGAAGATGTGTCTCTGGAATGAGTAGTTTCTCTAGTCCAGCCTATCTATACGACTATATTTCAGTATCAGACAACCTTTCTCTCCCTATGTGAAATATAAGTTACAATAAACACACCCACACACAATTATGTGACAACAAGACACACAAAAGTGAAAAAAAACTATGGTAATTGGGTATGGGTCTGACCAACACACAAAGTTAAGTTCTTTTTGTTGTTTATTATCATTAAACTTTTACAACAACAAACATATAGAGAAATCAATAAACCATGTTTACAGACATATAAAAATAACAGAATAAGTGCCCTCCCCCTTGTTGACAAAGGATCCCACAAGAAGTTAATAACCCAAAGGTCAAAGATTAACACTAGGTTACAGAATAGACTGTGAAGAACACGTTCCCACTAAATTACTACTCAGTAAAGTATACAAGTTTAGCGAAATAAAAAAAAGAAGTTAGTACATTGATTGTAACAAAGGAAAATATTCACACACACACACTCTCTCTCTGTCATGCGTGGCCACAAACACTCTCGCTTACCCACTCGTGGTGTTGATATTCCTTGAAAAAATTACAATAGTTCCTGAACCTATACTGTCAGGTGGGTTGCCCAAAAATGGCTCCAGTCCAGCCTATATATCGGATAATAATTACAAGGTGGACGCCAAATTTGGTGGTTTAATTTCCCTGGATGAAACAGTGTCACCGCAAATAGTTACTGAAGCAAGACGTGCTCTGGACGTTCACAGTTGCAAAAGGAGAAAAATAATTCCATTATTGCGAAGCCTCTGGTTGCTAAGACAAATGCTACAACATGTAAAAATGATGATGTTTATAAATCCTATCGGCTGGCTCTATGGTGATTGCCGATTTTGAAACAGCGTAGTTTTCTGGATCACTCCATTGCTATGGCTATCAAACGTCAGGAATATATGTTTTTTCGTATGCCCAATGGGCTGGAAAAATTGAATGAATAATTCTGGTTAAAGTACTGTCCAGTTAAGATTTAATATAAGTGTTTTTATTTATCTCTTGGGCCTAACCGGTTCACGAAAGAACTTGGGACTTGTAAGCCACGAAGAAGACACCATTAATCCTTCACTGAATGAAGAAAAAGGACCGAACTAGCCCAAAAACCATCGAAGACCTAAAATCAGAATAAGACCGCTGGCCGCTGGTTTTGATCAGGTACTTTATTAGGAAGAAAAGAACATTTATGAAAAATATATGCTACTATCCTATCCACACGTGAGTTTTTCGCTCTGGCATGTCGGGAAAAAGGGTATGCGCCCTCCCCCGTTATTGCCCGCGAGAAAATGAACAGCGCACAAAGTCAATTACTATTTAATTTATCCATACGCGCACTTTAACAAATATCGCCTGTCATTACTAGCTATAGCTTGTCCGGCGTCTATTGTTTTGTCACATGATATTTACACTAGTCCCTTATATAATTTCACACAATGAAATATAATGCTAATTCTATTCTGTCACTATAGTCTCGCTTACACTTAATCAGTCACTAAACCGTATCTTCTGGTGTGAGAAGCGGGTGATAGAATTATCATTCTAACCTGGGAAAGAAAAATAGTTATTTATTTCACTAGTTTTAACGCTAGAAATCACAGTGAATTATAATGGTAAACTTAACACATTAAATCACATAAATGCTAATTTGTATTACCACAGATCAGAAATGAAACAATCCCCACGAATGCTATTAACACACTCCCATAATGGTTCTAGAATAACACGGTTAGATTATCCAAAATTCTGGGCGACTCTGATAACTGAATTTGAGAGAACGCAGTATATATACAGATCAGGTGTTATTATCTCTAAAGGATGTTGTAATTCACACATTCTGCATAGCAGAGAAATCAGGAAACTGCGTTTCGCAGATGAAAGTTTTGTTCGTTCATTCTATTCAGTGATGCTGACCGACATAAGAAAACGTGGCCGTGCAACGGGCCTCTCTTAGATTACGTCCCCTTTCGCAGATCAAACATTTACCTCCCCCCGAACGTATAAACACCAAAGAGTGTCGGGAAAATATTATCGCCCGTGTATCTCTTCAAACAGTCCGTTGTTTCCGCGCGCATCTGTCTAATGACAGATAATTGGCAAATCAGCTCGCGTGAGAAACTCAGGTAAACAAACGTGATTCGCTCCCCTGTTAATACTGGCAGGTTGCGAAAAGTTTGTAAGCAACTTTGTTGTTATGTTCCCAGAAAAAGGGCGTGGATTCAAAGGTGAGTTATACAGACAGAAAATTGCGTGGTTTGGCTTAGCAAATGGTAGACACTAAATGGGAAAGCAAAGGCTGTCAGATTACTGTATCTATATTTCCATTATACGTCACAACAACGAAGGTTGGCTGTAATAGATCTCCAACGTCTTCTGTCTCTTGTCTTGGTGGTGCACTCTGATAGACTCGTTCCTGTCCATCTCTTGATGTTATCTTTCCACTTATAGCGATGTCTTCCCCTTGGACGTTTGCCTTCATCTCTCCCTTCTATTATGGTATTCTGCAAGATGTTATGCCTTTTTATGCAGCCAAAGAATTTTAGCTGCCGAACTTTGATCTCCCTCATTAGTTCTCTTTTCATACCTAGATTTTCTAAGACTTCCTTATTTGTTTTCTTCTCTTTCCATGAGATACGCCCCATTCTTCTATATATCCACATTTCAAGAGCCTCAGTTCTTTCTTCCAATTGCCTATTCTTCGTCCATGTTTCTACACCATACAGTAATGCAGAATATATATAACACTGTATGATTCTCAGTTTTAATTTGTGAGATTACTGTTTAGATGTAAGTATATGTTTCATGTTGTTGAATGTAGCTTTGGCCATTCCTATTCTCTTCTTGATTTCTGTTTCACATCTGCCATCTTCTGTTATTATATGACGAAGATATAAGTAGCTCTTGACGTGTTTCAGGATTTTCCCATTTACGCTTATCTTTAATGTGGGCTTATAATCTGTTTTGCTAATTATCATAGTTTTTGTTTTCTCATTATTAATGTCCAATCCATATTCATGACTTATACTTATTCTTGTAACTCCTGTTCGCTTTCAGCAAAAAGGTTACTGAGTATTCTTATATGACTAATGTCTTTATGACGTGTGGTATATATCCTATATCGTTGCATAGATCTGTTATTTTATCTATTCCAAAGCTCTCCAGGGCTTCTATCATTTCAATTTTATGTTGTCCATGCCTGGTGATTTTCCTTTTTGTAACATATGTATTGCATTTTCTACTTCTGATCTGAAGCTGTTAGGGATGTACAAATAACAATGCACTCGCTAAAATATATCTGCCCCGCGTTGCAGTTGCATCGTGTGAGCTAAGATTGTCTTCCTTACGGCTTCACCCATAAACCCTAAGTTTCTTAAAGTCTTTAGTGACGGAGTGTGCTGAATTCAGGCTGGAAACAGCACAGGAAGTTCTAGCTTAGCAGCTCTTTTGTTTGCCTAAGCTATAAATTTGTTAAATCAATCGAAAATGCATGTTTTCCTGAACTGTAACCTCTCTTAGAAAGAAGGAATTCCAGACCGTAGCCCAGGATATCCACTCCATTAGGACCAGTTCTTACAGTTCATGTTGCTGCTTTATTAACTGAGAAAATCTTGAGTGTAGAATGAGTTTTTCTGGGAACTTTCATTTTTTATTTGTCTAGAATTATTCTTCTTCACATTATTTGTCCTGTGTTGTTCCCGGAGTCTCTGACAGGACTGCTCTCTCAGACGCAGTAAGAAGATGTGCTCTTGGCTGCCAACCTTGTCATGCAAAACAAATTTCTGCAGAAGTGACCGCTGCTAGAGCTCATGACTACTTCTGTGTAGGCTTCTTGGAATAGGGTCCAGTTGCAAAGGTGGCTCCATGGGGCGCAAAAATAAAAGGGCGATGATCTCTCATCAGAGATTCTTCAGAGTAACTTCTGGTAAACAGGAAGGTTGCCTAGGTTATTCTGAGTAACTTCCGGTAAACAAGAAGGTTGCCTAGATTGTTCACAGTAGCTTCCGGTAAACAAGAAGGTTGCCTAGATTATTCAGAGTAACTTCCGGTAATCAAGAAAGTAGCCTAGATTATTCAGAGTAACTTCCGGTAAATAAGAAGGTTACCTAGATTGCTTAGAGTAACTTTCGATAAACAAGAAGGTTGCCTAGATTATTCAGAGTAACTTGAGGCGAACAAAAAAGGTTGCCTAGACTATTCAAAGTAACTTCAGGTGAAGAAGAAGGTTGCCTAGATTATTTAGAGTAACTTCAGGTGAACAAAAAAGGTTGCCTAGATGTGACGTGTACTGGAAAAGAGCCTACAGTAATCTGACAGCTTATTGTAACCTTATAGCTGTTCTCTGATTTGCTAGCTAAGCATGTATTATACCAACTGTCTATTTCTGCAACGTACCATTTTGTCCCCGCCTTCTTTTCTGTAAACACGGGCTAACGCAGTGTTTACTATCTTCGTGGACCTGTCAGTCATAACAGGAAACAAATCACGCTTCGTTTTACCGCGTTCCACTCACGCGAGCTTATCTGTCAATCATATAATGCTTGACAGACAGCACGTGAGAGAGAGAGAGAGAGAGAGAGATAACAGACTTCTTTGAAGTTTTCTCAGGGGAAATCTAAAAATCCCCAGTATTCTTTGATCTGGGAACACGGGCATCCTACAAGGAAACCCGCTAGTAGAACAGAAAGTCTTTTGATGTCGGTCAAAGCTCCAGACGAGAAATTCGAAGACCGAAACGTAAAGCTTTTCATCTTGATACCTCTAGCTTCTGAATTTTTGTCTCGCACAGGAGCACGAAATAACGCATTAGAGATCAAGAGAAATTTAATGATTATATTACTGTTTCTATAACCCAACTATCAGTCGTCACTCAGAATTTGAGAAGAATCTAGCGCGCAGCCTTAAACTATTTCTTTTGGATTGTTATAAGTGATTCTTCTTCTTCTTCTTCGATCCTTAACCACCGACCGTCAAAGCAGTCAGTGGCCATCACGCCTGGTGGCGTCTTGTAGGGCAACAACAAATTAATTCCACTTTGCACGGTCGGTGGCCATTCTTCGTACAGTGCCCCAACTCTGGTTCATTCTTTGCATCTCAGCCTCCACAGTCCTCCGCCAAGTTGTTTTTGGTCGGCCTCTCTTTCGCTTTCCTTCAGGGGTCCAAAGCATAGCTGTTCTTGTGATGGTATCGGGGTCTCTTCTGAGGACATGACCAACCCAGCTCCAGCGTCTGCCAGCTATGATGATGTGCATGTCCTCTTGCTTGCTACGAGTAAGCATATCTTGGTTGGTGATGGTATTCGGCCAAAAAATGCGGTGAATTTTTCTTAGGCATGTTGTGTGAAAAGAGGACAATTTTGACATTTCCTTCTCTGTGACTCTCCAGCATTCCGCACCATAGAGAAGCACAGAAAGCACGCAGCTCTGGTATAATCTTAATTTTGTGCTTGTGCTGTATTGGGAGGACTTCCAGATGTTATTTAGGCTAAAGAAGGCTGTTCTTGCCTTATTCATTCTGATGTTGATGTCGTTGCCTGCCCCACCGTCTGGTGTTACTATGCTTCCTAGGTATGTGAAGGTATCTGTCTGTACCAATTGCTGATTCCTTACTGA
Source organism: Oreohelix idahoensis (assembly GCA_024509875.1). Lineage (NCBI taxonomy): Eukaryota > Metazoa > Mollusca > Gastropoda > Stylommatophora > Oreohelicidae > Oreohelix > Oreohelix idahoensis. Next base: position 307,136 of record JAMPIV010001045.1, read on the forward strand.
TATGGGCTCAGGGTTGCTCACATTGAGCGTCATGACCTCAGACTTCTTTAAATTGATGTTCAAGCCCACCTGCTGGCTAAATTTATTGAGTCTATCCGTTTTTTACTGGATGTGTTGATGTGAATGTGCCAGCAGTGCAATGTCATCTGCATATTCCAGATCTTCCAATGTAGAAAATGTAGTCCATCTTATTCCTCTTGGACTGCCCTCTGTTGTCTGGCGCATCACCCAGTCTATGACTGTTAAAAAAAGAGTGGTTGATAAGGGGCATCCCTGTCGTACTCCTGTCTTCACCTCGAAGGTTAGGTTGCTCTGCCCAACACTACACGGAAAGTTGGCATAGAGGCTTTTTATGATTGCCACTATGCAGCTTGGAATTCCATAACCCCTCAGTATTTTCCATAAACTGTCCCTATGTATGCTGTCAAAAGCCTTTTCAAAATCAACAAAATTTATGTAAAGCTGTCTTTGGCATTCTGAGCACTGCTCTATAATGTTCCTGAGAGTGAATATATGGTCTACACATCTTCTGTTCTTTCTAAATCCTGCTTGTTCTTTCCTCAGTTTGTAGTCTACTGCCTTTGAAATTCTCTCTATAATTATCCTGCCTAGTATTTTGCTGGGAACTGAGAGAAGAGTGATTCCTCTCCAATTATTGCAGTCTGCAAGATCTCCCTTTTTGGGCAATTTGACAATTATTCCTTTGTTCCACTCTGATGGTGTTGTCCCCATTTTCCACACTTGTGCAAATAGTGGTTCTAATAGTTCTGCTGCTAGCTCAGGGTCTGTCTTAAATAGCTCTGCATTTAAGTTATCATGGCCCGGAGCTTTACCGTTCTTTAACCCTTTGATTGCTGTGATGATTTCTTCTTTTCGTGGAATGTCTGTATTTACATCTAGATCGTTTTCAGCCTCAGGAACATTCAATTGTGTCTCTGGTATTTCCTTGTTCAGAGTTTCTCTGAAGTGCTCTGCCCATCTTGTTTCCTGTCCCTCTGCTGTCTTGATGAGATTTCCTTGCTTATCTCTTACTAATGTAATATTGTTTGCACCTTGTTTTCCGCAGATGAATTTAGTTATTTTGTATACTGTGCTTTGTTCATTTCTCAGTGCTGCCTCTTCTGCCTGTTTTGCAAGATCGTCTAGGAAATTCCTTTTGTTGGCTCGGGTTTGGCGTTTAACTTCCCTGTCCAGCTGGCTGTACTGTTCGCTATATAGTTGCTTTAACCTGGGGGACTTCGCTTCTGTTTTCTTTCTTTTCATTTCCTTTCTCATCTTTATGGTGTTTAGTGTTTCTGGTGTTATCCAGTCTTGCTTCTTCCTTTCCTGGAATCCTAAGCATGATTTGCTACTTTCCTTATATACTGTTGAAATGGTGTTGAAATTCTGGTCTATATCATCAGTCAATGTCTTTTCCTGGCTTTTGGCAAATTGATATCGTTTCTTAATGTCGGCCGCAAAAGCTTTTCTGGTAAGGGGGTCCTTCAATTTGCTGATGTCAAACCTTTTCTGTGTAGTTACAGTTGGTCCAGCCCTTCTTAGTTTCACTTTCAGTTTGCTACTACTAAATGGTGATCACTTCCCACATCTGCGCCTCTTCTTACCTTCACATCTTGTAATGCATGTCTCCATCTACCGTTAACCATGATGTGGTCTATCTGGTTTCTGTCCCGACCATTTGGTGATTCCCATGTTAACTTGTGAATTTCCTTATGTGGGAAAAGTGTTCCTCCAATGACCAGGTTGTTAATGCTACAGAAACTTATTAGCTTATCCCCATTTTCGTTTGCTGTTCCGCTGCCACATTTCCCCATTGTTCTTTCATTATATATATTGTGTGTACCAACTTTCGCATTGAGGTCTCCCATTACTATAACAAGATCATATCTAGGTGTGTCTTCCATTTCTTTCTGCAGTTGTTGATAGAATTCATCCTTGACCTCCTCATCGCTATCATTCGTTGGTGCGTAGCATTGTATTATTGTAGTGTTGATGAATCTCCCTCTCAATCTCAATCGTATCAGTCTGTTGTTGATGGGTTTCCATTCCAGTAATGTCCTTTCTATCCCTTTCTGTAGGATAATGGCTATGCCTTCACTGTGCTGTCCATCCTCTCTTCCAGAGTAAAGTACTGTTTCTCCTGTTGCTGTTTTAACTTTTCCTGCCCCTGTCCATCTGCTCTCACTTATCCCCAGGATGTGTAACCTATAGTTTCTCATTTCTGCCGTGACCTGTCTTAGTTTACCTGTCTCGTTCATTGTCCTGACATTCCAAAATCCTATTCTTGTATCCTGTTTTGCGGTCAGGACATCCGTTTTCATGTCAGTGGCTTCCTTTCGGCTTTCACCACTGACAGTCATACGAGCCACAGACTCCGAATGTCCATCCCGCAGCAAAGTTTGTTCATTTTATGTTGTTTCCGTAACTTCATTATTTTTTTTACATAGACAGGGGTGTCAGCCCTATGCTAAAACCCCCAACCTGGAGGACCAGGGTACCAGCTTTTGTCTGACCCCTACACACGCAGACCAGTCCAGCTTGGTTGAACCTACCAGGAGTAAAACTCCCACTGGCATAGCTCTGGGGATTGTCAGGGTACGCAAGCTGCCATACCGCTACAAGGTATAGGTACCATTGATGGCAGTATAAGTGATTCGTGGATATTTAATTCTGTATTTCTAGTAAGAGGAAAATAGTTCTAAGTGTTAGAAGTATTTCACGGTGATAGCATTGAAAGTTAAACACTTATACTTCACTTAGATTTTTTCTTGGTAGTAAGGCGTATTAAGTAAAATAACGCGTAGCGATTTTCATAACCAGATATCAATTAAAATGTTAAACCACACCACCGACGCTACATAGCTGAGACGAGGCGGTAATTTGTGTTTACAAATAGACGGTTAACCAGACCGGACTTAGAGGCTAAACGACTGATAGTGGGAGGGAAGTAAATACTGTTTATATTTCTTTTTTTATTTTTGTTATTATAGCGTCTACTATTTTTTTAAATGCCATACGATAAATTAACAGACCGCGACAATTTACTAGATACTAAATGATAGGTGATAATTTGTACGTGGCGCATTGTGAGAAGAAAATATTGTGGTCTTCTTGAATTACCTCATCCATCTAAAAGTTTATCTGGAAGTCAAACCTAGGTAAAGAATATGTTAATATAAAATAAATTAGCCTTTGGAGGCGGCCAGTGCCTGGTTTACTTCCTCTGGATCCGGGAGGACACAAAGCAAAAATAGCATTACTGCTCTCTCAGGCATGTCGTAAAGTACACTATTATAAGGCTGGGCATGGGACTATCAACCTCATCATACAAAACATATTGCTACTGAAATCACGGCTGTAACAACGTATGAATACTTTGGCGCAGACTTCCTATAGAAAGGCCAGCTGTAGAAGTGATCCAGTTTTAATTGTTAGCTATATTAGTAGATGTTAATGATGGTGGAGGTGGTAGTGGTAGTTGCTACTTTTTAATGCTGTAATAAAGATGCCGCAGCAGCAATAAGGAAAATGGCTTCAGCAGTAATTTCACTAGAAGTTGCAGCACCACGCAGCAACTGTAATTGTTTTTTTAATTTAGCTGCAGATATGCAATAACTGTCTTAGTGATTAAGGTGATTTTGTTGTTGTTGTTTGTTGTTGTTGTAACTGCTATCACAAAGGAAATAGCACCATAGTCAGTGCCGGCTTTATGATTTGCGGGGCTCTGTTCGAACAGTTTCGTCAGGTTCCAGGCAGGGATGACTTAAAAACACGTTAAAAACCCTTTCATTTCTTACATGACTATATCAATAATCACAAAATTATAACTAATGTTCATTGTACTATATATTATACAAGTAAATATCAAGTTGGTTACTAGAAACTTGATTATACACTTCACCTATATGTTTTTACAGCTAATTTTTTCCTTGTTGTTTGATCGGTAATATTTTTTTAGTTTAGTGTCTGACTCTAAGCTCATCATTATTTCACGTTAAATTGTAGAACAGAATATAATACGAACGAAATTTAATATACAGTATAAGGATCAGTGATGGTGTGACGGGAAGGTGGGACTCGTAATGATTAATGATGATGGCAGATGATTGGCGGATTGGGCGTTGTTCCGGACACTCCAGGCTTTCCCACTTTTCTCCGTCTTATTAACTACATGGCAAGTTTGAGAGACTGATTTTTTTTTCCTTCCTTTTTTTTTTTTTGAAAGGGGAGGGAATACACACATACATTCACACAATTTAACATGTTTGATTTACTCTAATTAGACTGAGTGGAGTGGGGAAATGATAACATATTTTGATACTGGAAATGAAAATAATCATCTTGAATTAACTACACTATATATCCTCATTATAACCAATCAATACGAACGCAATATATTTTCTTTAAAAAAAACAAACAAAAGTTTAGTTGCCATGTTTGCCAAACTGTTTAACCGGACTTCCTGTTTTGTTCAACACAGATTTGTTTTAATAGATTTAGCTTCGAGAACAGCATTCTATAAAATGAAGAGTATTTTATGCAACAATTTTTTTGTCAATGGATGTAAGAAAAGGAGTTATTCAATGTTATATATGTCGAAACGTATGTACTTAATTAAAAATAAGGGAAAACTTTCCGTATTTGACATCATAGCTTAAAGATCGCGTTATATCCTCGACGCATATTGTGAAAAAAGGGTTTAGTAGTTAACTTGTCTAACGGCCGACAGAGATGAAAGAAGCGTAAAAAGAAGGCAAGACCGCAAAAAAGAAAATGGAGAAAGAATCATAAGTACAAGAAAATGGTTGACAAGACAGATGCTATTAATATGAAAACGACAAGTAACATCAGATATCAAGATTAGTCGTCAAGTTGATCATGATTGATCTAATAATCCTTACAAAAACGTTACCTTGTAAGTATGGAAACCTTTGTTTCCAGCCCGCTTATGATTTGGGCATCGCTCTACACAAATACCGTGACATTGTACGTTGATGCTAAAGTTTGACCATCGACTTGTTAGACATCCTGCCGTCTAACGACAATAACATATTACAACCTAGTCTAAGTTTGTTTCGACGTCTCGTACTGATTTGAAAGAAAGCATTCTAAGGGAATAGAATCAGACGACTAGAAGTAGGAGATAATTGTGAAGGATATGAATACGAAAAGGCCGTTAACAGACTGACAAGTTTAATTAAAAGCGACAGTCGATTTTCTATGGGACATAGATCTTCTATGGAATATTACCAGAATATACTCCATTCACATCTCATACCATAACATTTTGCCAAGGGCACGATCCATGAATAAATCAAAGATGTCAGAAACTCAGAGATGGATCTTGTTTTAAAGAATCCGATGTTGATATTTATTCGTTCTACGTTGATGGCGTGATTCTGACCACATCACCCTTATTGTGCCGATGGTCAAGAAAATATGGGCCTAACACCATATTCCCAATATGCCTCAATAGGCGTGTAACGGGATCCTTTACCTTTTACGTTGATGGTTGACAATTGATTATAAAATCACTGACTGTGATTTTCCAGTTCTATGTTGTGTACGTTTAGAAACTAACTAACTTACTTGATGACTCATTTTACATCTATTTGAAAGCTCCTACAAAACTGAATAATATTCCGATGAACTGTCAATATCATGATCACAACACCAAGTATTAATCAGAAATTAGTACTCCACTATTTTCGATCGGGCGAATTGTTTGAAGGATCTAATTATGACTGTCTTGTGGTCAGTTGGCTACGTCTACCCGGGTGAGGATTAGATATCCACATCACTGCTACAAAGAAAAGTCGTGTGGATCTATTGGTGTAAGCCAGGATTGTTAAAACCAGTGACAGTGGGTTTTAATAAAATAGGTGTCATTCAGAGAGAAGCACCGTCACATATAGAACCAATCCTGACATATGGGAATGAGTCATGGACAATTAATAAACAAGTAGGGAAAGCTCTAGAGGCCACAGAGATGTGGTTTTACAGAAGAAGATTAAAAACACCATGGACAGCCAAAAAGAGAAATGAGGATGTCCTGAAAGAGGCCAATGCACAATGGAAACTTATTTCACAAGTTAGAAAGAACCAAGTCACTTTTTTGTGCATGTTATGGGAAGAGGAAAGCTGGAATATATCGTAACAACAGGTAAGACTGAAGGAAAAAGAGACCAGGAAGACAAATAGAGCAAATACTGGACAGTTTGACATCGTGGCATGGAAAGAAGTCAACAACAGGATTGATAAATTGTACTGGAGACAGGAAGTTGTGGAGATACATGATCTCCTACGCCACGTGAAGAAGAAGAGGACGCTTTCAGAAGCTCCTCACTCCTAAGACTGCAGTTACCAGAATAGTCTGGAAGATTCGAATTGCTATAAATAAATTTTGGAATGTTATTGATCGTGATTACAAGCAAGACATTTTAGCATTTTTTTAGGGGGTGGGGGTGGGGGAGGGGGAGAGGGAGAACTGGCTTTAGCACTTCTAGATCTTCACAAAACGTGTGACCATTTACGTCAACTGATTCTACTGTTGAAGTGTGTTTACTTTCTTGCACTAGTTTCACATCTGTCATTGTCCTGCCCGTGCGTGGTCCGTCTAGGCGCGGCTCTGATCGTAGTATGACGTTGCCATGATTAAAGCTATTAGAACTGCTGCAGGCAGAAATAGGGATGTGAAGTAGGTGACGTCTCTAGCAGGTAGGAAACACAGCTATCAGATTAAACAAGATTCCAATCCATCATTTATAAAAACCTTTATTTATTACACTTCCTGTTCAGAGATTTGTAGTGAATAATAATACTAATTAATAATAATAATACAGAGAAGAAAAAGAAGAAGAGGAAGTAAAAACAGAAGAAGAAGAATAAGAAGAAGAAGAAGAAGAAATAATAGGACTGAAGAAAAGCTATTAGATATTTTGATGCGAATTTTGTCAACCATGTCCAGGCTGATTATATTGGATTTGAATGAAATTGCATTCTTGTTGGATACTTGCATACACCATTTTTCCGCCCACAGATTTCTTTTACTACACTTATACATTTGAAACATTTTAATTATTAATGGAAAACTCTGTTTGAATTTGAAACAGTTTTAATAAGGTTCCCTGTATAATGCATTTAGTGTTTTTATAGGATTTATATAATAATATGTCGATATTATATAATCGTTTATACACTTTAATGTAATATCTCTAATGCACTTTGAAAATATGACCAGATTCTGACAAATTCTTGAGTTGCAGTGTTAGCGTGTGTATCATCTCTTTCAGGTGCCCCTTAGAAAAGACCACCAGGGGAGGCCCCGCCTCTTCCGGAAAATCCAGATGAACCTGAAAAGAATAAAGACACACGTGTTGTTGGATGGTGGGAGGATTGCCTGCACGTATGAAGGAGAATATAATGGAAACTTAATAACTGACTAATTACATACGAGACCCCGTATGTCTTACCTGGTACGTGCTGATGAGACAAAGAAAGAACAGAACCACTATATTCTCAGGCATGTCGTACAAGGCTGTTCACACATGAGGCTGTTCTAATGGCTGACAACCTTACGATGTAAAATAAATTGTCATGCCTGGGGCAGGCTTCATGCAAGGGGACCCGCTACAGTGGTGGCTCATGCTTCATAAGGTGTGCAAACGAAAATGAAGATGGTGCTTTACTGATAAAAGATGTGAGGCCATATGCACGATGTCATAACACGGGCAAAGACACTCTGGAATTGTCACATAAACTAGTGTCTTTATGAAAAATTATGAAGTGTACACCAGTGAATCTGAATCTGCCACGTAAACTAGTGTCTTTATGATAAATTATGAATTGCCCACCAGTAACTCTGGAATTGTCACGTAAAATAGTGTCTTTATGATAAATTATGAATTGCCCACCAGTAACTCTGGAATTGTCACGTAAAATAGTGTCTTTTTGATAAATTATGAATTGCCCACCAGTAACTCTGGAATTGTCACGTAAAATAGTGTCTTTATGATAAATTATGAATTGCCCACCAGTAATCCCTACCACTAGTTCACCAGTTCTCTTCTACCTTTCTGGGAACTACATCTATTTTTCTAACATCCATCTCGCCACACACGCCAAAGGCGAATAATTATTTCTGTTTCTTGATTTATGAATGCATAAACAGCTTTTCGAACTGATATATACATACACACTCATACATCATCACACACAGACAGTGTTGTAGGAAGTGGTGTGGACTTTCTTTGTGTATCTCCTACGTCGGAGAATCATCATCTTATTCCTTTGAGCGTCCGATTGGCAGAGTGGTTAGAGAGCTGGTCTCCCGCGGTAAAGGTGCCTGGTTCGAATCACGGTACCGACACGCTCCAGTCTACCTAGCTGTAAATGGGTACCTGACTAAGTTAGAGAAGGACAAGGCAGCGAGGAAGGAAACTGGTTACCCCCCACCTCTCGATGCTGGACTTAGTATGGTGAAGTCTCTAACACTTCACTCCCCTACGGCAGTATCTGCTATGGGAATACCTTCACCTTTGAGCTCCCTAGGGAGCACGAAGCCACTACTGCAGGCGATCCCCTTGCGTGAAGCCTGCTGCAGGCAGTCACGTGCTCTTACAGCGGGTGGTGTCTGTGTCAATTTGTTCTGCATAATAAGGTTGCCAGTCCCATGCGCAACCTCATGTTAGCTGCCTTGTACGACATGCTTGATGGTACAGTAGTCCTGTTCTGTCTTTGTCTCGTTAGATACCCCCCGGGACCTACTCGGGGCAGATCGGAGAACGGGAAAGATAAATGGTCAGAAAACCTGAGATAGGACTAATTTAACTATAGCTGTAATGACCTTGAGCGACGTTCAGTGCACCCTGAGGAAACAGACCTGGATTATAACTCGTGCAGTTAAGATGAGATTTGAGGTGGGATATTTTTAGACCGCAAACATTATTAGACCGTTATCATTATTCAGTAATTCTTCATATCGTTAACAAATTTATATTCATATCGTTAACAAATTTATATTCATATCGTTAACAAATTTATATTCATATCGTTAACAAATTTATAAATTTTTTTGGGTCAAAGATATAACGAATTTATGATAAGTCGCCATCTACTTTTATTCTGTGCAATGTATGGAAAATTTAATTTCCGCTTTTCGGTGCATATGGTAACAGCATACAAGTTGATCCTATAATTTGTTATTGTTATTGTTGAAAAGAATCGACATCTTTGCACTCTGGGCAAACTCAAAGGAGCTCAGCCTCTCCCAGTATATGTCGAGAAGTGTGAATACTAACTGTTCCTGTAGCTCGCTGGTTGTATACACCACGGATGCATTCTCTCATGCGTCCATCTCTGCTAGCTTTACGTTTAATGCCAAATTCCAAAAGTCTCAACCTTGATGATTCTCCTGTTGCAGCTCCATTCTCTAACATTCTCTCCTATAATTTATGCCAAAGGAAACAGTAGTCCCATTTTTTTTTATTTATCTAGGGAATCTCCGGGGACGACACGGGATTAAAGCATTGTTGATGTAGATATTTTGCCATTACTTACCTGCAGACGCAGACGCGAATGATCCAGTTGACGCTCCTGAGATTAAATGTCCAGGTATGGGACCTAATAAAAGAGAATACGTTGTTTATGAACAGTGTTTATGGACAATTAATAAACAGGTAGAGAAGGCACTACAGGCCACAAAGATGTGGTTTTACAGAAGAATGTTAAAAATATCATGGGCAGCCAAAAAGAGTCATGAGGATGTCCTGAAAGAGGCCAATGCGCAAAGGAAACTTATTTCACAAGTTAGAAATAATGAATCCTCTTTTGTTGGGCATGTCATGAGAAGGAGAAAGCTGGAATATATCGTAACAACGGGTAAGATTGAAGGAAAAATAGATAGGGGAAGACAAAAAGAGCAAATACTGGACAGTTTGACATCGTAGCATGGAAGGAAGTCAACAACAGAATTGATAAATTGTACTGGAGACAGAAAGTTGTGGACACATCTGATCTCCAACGCCATTAGGCATGGTATTTGAAGAAGAAGAAGAATGGAATATTGCTTTATTCATATATTTTAATACAGTTAAAAAGACAAGTTATCATCCCTAGTGTGCCGATGGCCAAGAAAATATGGGCCTAACACCACATTCCCAATGTGCCTCAATGGGCGTGTAACGGGATCCTTTTCCCTAAAAAGACAAGACAAAAAAAGTAGTGCTGTGCTACTTCCACTAGGATTTTATTATCATATATGATTTTAATTTTAAATAAGCAGACCACAAGGTCTTTTATATTTGGACACGCCTTAATATAATCATTGGCCTTGTGTCTATGTTGAACGGGGCGCGCCTCACCAAAAAGGAGGGTAAAAATCATGTTACCAAAGAAAAGAAAAATTATCATATGTTACAAGAAACATTGCCGAGGAGGAAGAAACAAACTCCGAGAGCAGAAGAAAAACTGCTAAGTTTTGTGGAAAATATGGATTGGCGATCCAACTGTATCCTTTTATTTCACTGGTCAGCGTTTTAAAAATCGAATGCTTGCATGGTAATCCTTTCTGGGCATCATCACAGCCGCATCACCAGTCCTTTTCTCGGAAATCACATGCCTACTTTATTACTACCGTAACAGCCTCTGAAACAATATCAAAATTATATTTCACCATCATAGGCAGTATCCTCTATTCAGGGACATTGCTAGGGAGCTTGGCGCCCTAGGCAAATAGGATTTTAGGTACGCCCCACGCCCTCAAAGTAGTTTTATATATACGTCGTGCGCAGGCTTTCAAAGCATGTATATTTTACACACCAATAGTGAAACTGGCCATTTCATGAATTGGGCAAATTTTTGCACATTCCGTGAACTTTGCCCATTCCGTGACATGGCTTCTGTATCAATACAAAACTTAATATCCTGTGTTAATTTGTGAGTTGAAAGTATCAGTAATCCAGTTCACATCAACATATCTTACTCTATCTGTTTCTTGATCAATATTATTGAAATTCAATATAATTAAGCGAAGAAACCAGTTCACGGAATGGGCAAAAATATGCCCAATTCATGAAATGGCCAATTTCACTATTGGGGTTTAACATATATACTGCTTAGATGGCGTAGATTGGCCACGCCAGCCTCATGGAATATGGTCACATCCGCGAAGATATTTTCAACGGACAACTGGCAGATATCAAAGTAACAGCCGGGCAACTGCAGCTGAGGTTCAAAGATTTTTGCAAGAAGGCATTGGACATAAATCCTGCAATCTTGGAGGACGATGCTGCCGACCGCACCAAGTGGAAACGCTTCTAACGGCGTCACCTAAGATTGGGCGGAAAACAGCTATCACAACAAGAAGAGAAAAGAATATGTCAAAAGGAACACCAGGCCAAAAAACAAACAAACAAACAAACAACAACAAAGCAACTAAGGGATGTCACTACACGGATGCATAATTCCCGTAGTCAGTTATGGCTGGAGCAGGCTGCCACATATATATATATATATATATATATATATATATATATATATATATATATATATATATATATATATATATATATATATATAATATATATATATATATATATATATATATATATATATATATATATATATATATATATATATATATATATATATATATATATATATATATATATATATATATACGAGGGGCGTTCAGAAAGTAATGCACCACATCGTTTTTCTCAGCTAATAATGAAGATAGAAGCATGAAATTTTGCACACTTTAAATATGGCATATGCCAATTGTGTGCACCAAATTGTACCGCAACCGGCCAAATAATACGCCTGCCCTAAACCGTTGAAATGGAGCGTGTTAGCAACTTGCGTTATAAGCAGAGAATTGTGATAGAATTTCTCGTTGCAGAGAAGGAAACTGTTGTGAACATTCACAAGCGTCTATGTGATGAGTATGGAAGTTTTGCAGTCGACAGGAGTACAGTCAGTCGCTGGGTTCAGAGAATCAAAGAATCAGGAAGTGGAGATACGGAGCTGCTTGATCGGCCGCGCTGTGGACGTCCTGCCATAGCCACCAACGCAGAAATGTTGAAATGCGCTGAGGGCATTATTCTTACTGATAGACGAATCACTACTCAACAATTGGCCTTACAGCTGTCAGTCAGCATTGCTAGTTCAAATGCAGTTATAAAAACTCTCGGATTTTCTAAGGTTTGGGCAAGATGGGTTCCTCGAAGTCTCACAAATGACCACCGATTGCAAAGGAAAGCAATTTCTTCTGAATTGTTGGAGCGTTTCAATGCTGATGGAGAGAACTTTTTGGCTAAGATCGTTACAGGTGACGAAACCTGGGCACATCATTTTGAACCTGAGACAAAAAGACAGTCAATGGAGTGGCATCATCCGCAATCACCAAGAAGAAAGAAATTCAAGACAATTCCTTCAGCTGGAAAGGTCATGATCACTGTCTTTTGGGACATTGAAGGTGTGATTCTTGTGGACGTTATGCCAAGAGGAGAGACAATCAATTCGCAAGCTTACATTAAAACATTGAAAAAACTCAATCAACGTTTCCGCAGAGTTCGGCCGTACAAGCATCCAGCAGACCTGCTTCTCCTTCACGACAATGCGCGCCCTCACACAAGTCTGGCAACACGGGAAGCAATCACCAAATTGGGTTGGACTGTACTATCCCATCCACCCTATAGTCCCGATTTGGCACCCTCTTATTTTCATCTATTTGGTCCACTTAAAGATGCACTCCGTGGGACAAGGTTTGAAGATGATGAAGGAGTGATTCATGCAGCAAAGAAATGGCTACATGATCAAGACAAAATCTGGTACGGGCTAGGAATACATGCACTTGTTTCGCGCTGGCATAAAGCTGTACAAGTTGATGGGAATTATGTTGAATAATACCGATATTTACATGACATATCCATGTATATTGTGTATAAATTTCATGCTTTTTGAATAAACAGCTCCTGAGAAAAACGATGTGGTGCATTACTTTCTGAACGCCCCTCGTATATATATATATATATATATATGTATATATATATATATATATATATATATATATATATATATATATATATATATATATATATATATATATATATATATATATATATATATATATATATATATATACATACATACATACATACATAAATACACACCTACACCAAAGCACACGAGACATGCACATAAGTGTGCTAATTCCAATATATGTATACACGCTTATTTCCAATGGTGTAGAAAGGCCACAGAAAAATAAACACAATTGTTTGGTTTTTCTTGGAATTATAATTTGTTTTTTCGTTACACCAATTTTTCATTTCACTCGATTTTTTACCCTCCAGTTTTTGTTACGCGACCGCCTAGTTCGCCTAATGGTTATACCGGCCTATCACAACAAAGTTATCAAAAGTTTTACAGATCCATACGAGGTTAACAATGATGGCCTCCAGCAAGCGTTTTGCTAAAGGAGACATATTTTAAAATATTAGTGGACGCCACAACGTCCTACTGGCTAAGGGTTAGAGTACTTGCCTCTCGGGGCAAAGTTATGGGTTCCAGGTTCGAAACCTGGGTAGCATCATGATATAAATAACACATAAGGAAGGGAAACCCGAGGCCTGTAAACAGTAAATTAATATTAGACAAACATAAAGGTATGTTTTCAGGCACTCGTAAGAAATAAAGAAGTAGAACACTTGGACAACAGAAAAACAACAGACGTGAGTGGCTTACCCAGGGTTCGAACCCCGTACCTTCCGTACGACAACTCCGCCTAGCTATCAAGCGAATCACACTGACCCCACGGCCAGCTAGGCATCCCCAAAAAAAGGATGCTTTGCTGACTATATATCAGTACGAAACACACAAGATAACACCGGAAGTATACAGTAGGCAACTCAGCCCTTAAATGACGCAATCACTTCTGTTGTTCCTCTATTAACAGTATGTGTCAGTCCAAACAAGACAAAGACCTTGATACTGGGTCCAGTAAATAGTAGAAGACTTAAGGACATTAGTATAGAACAGAGGGTAGGTTTCTGGTATTGTATAAACATAAATAACACATAAGGAAGGGAAACCCGAGGCCTGTAAACAGTAAATTAATATTAGACATACCTTTATGTTTGTCTAATATTAATTTACTGTTTACAGGCCTCGGGTTTCCCTTCCTTATGTGTTATTTATGTTTATACAATACCAGAAACCTACCCTCTGTTCTATACTAAGTCCTTAAGTCTTCTACTATTTACTGGACCCAGTATCAAGGTCTTTGTCTTGTTTGGACTGACACATACTGTTAATAGAGGAACAACAGAAGTGATTGCGTCATTTAAGGGCTGAGTTGCCTACTGTATACTTCCGGTGTTATCTTGTGTGTTTCGTACTGATATATAGTCAGCAAAGCATCCTTTTTTTGGGGATGCCTAGCTGGCCGTGGGGTCAGTGTGATTCGCTTGATAGCTAGGCGGAGTTGTCGTACGGAAGGTACGGGGTTCGAACCCTGGGTAAGCCACTCACGTCTGTTGTTTTTCTGTTGTCCAAGTGTTCTACTTCTTTATTTCTTACGAGTGCCTGAAAACGTAGCATCATGATACAGTCTACTCAGCTGTAATAGAGTCCTGACTCTGCTCTTGAGTAAGGGAAGGCTAAATGCAGCGAAGAACGGAATTGGTCATTACACCTCATGAAGATGGACCTAGTATTGTGAAGTCTCTAACACTTCACTCCCCTACGGCAGTTTCTGCACTGGGACTACCTTTACCTCTACATAGTGGACCTCAGTCGATTAATTATAGTGGTCATTTAGACTAGATCAGCAGTTGTCATGTAGACTAGATCAGCAGTTGTGATTTAGACTAGATCAGCAGCTGTCATGTAGACTAGTCAGCAGTTGTCATTTAGACTAGATCAGCAGTTGTCATGTAGATTAGATCAGCAGTTGTCATGTAGACTAGATCAGCAGTTGTCATTTAGAGTAGACCAGCAGCTGTCATGTAGACTAGATCACTAGTTGTCATTTAGACTAGATCAGCAGTTGTCATATAGACTAGATCAGCAGTTGTCATGTAGACTAGATCAGCAGCTGTCATTTAGACTAGATCAGCAGTTGTCATGTAGACTAGATCAGCAGTTGTCATGTAGACTAGATCAGTAGCTGTCATTTAGACCAGATCAGCAGGTGTCATTTAGACCAGATCAGCAGTTGTCATTTAGACTAGATCTGCAGTTGTCATTTAGACTAGATCAGCAGTTGTCATATAGACTAGATCAGCAGCTGTCATTTAGACCAGATCATCAGTTGTCATGTAGACTAGATCAACAGCTGTCATTTAGACCAGATCAGCAGCTGCCATTTAGACCAGATCAGCAGCTGTCATTTAGACTAGATCAGAAGTTGTCATGTAGACCAGAACAGCAGTTGTCATTTAGACCAAATCAGCAGTTGTCATTTAGACTAGATCAGCAGCTGGCATTTAGACTAGCTCAGCAGTTATCATTTAGACCAGATCAGCAGTTGTCATTTAGACTAGATCTGCAGTTGTCATTTAGACTAGATCAGCAGTTGTCATATAGACTAGATCAGCAGCTGTCATTTAGACCAGATCATCAGTTGTCATGTAGACTAGATCAACAGCTGTCATTTAGACCAGATCAGCAGCTGTCATGCAGACTGGATCAGCAGTTTTCATTTAGACTAGATCAGAAGCTGTCATGTAGACTAGATCAGCAATTGTCATTTAGACCAGATCAGCAGTTGTCATTTAGACTAGATCAGCAGCTGGCATTTAGACTAGCTCAGCAGTTATCATTTAGACCAGATCAGCGGCTGTCATTTAGACCAGATATGCAGCTATCATTTAGACTAGATCAGCAGTTGTCATTTAGAATAGATCAGCAGCTGTCATTTAGACTAGATCATCAATTGTCATTTAGACCAGATCAGCAGTTGTCATTTAGACCTGATCAACAGCTGGCATTTAGACTAGATCAGCAGTTATCATTTAGACCAGATCAGTAGCTGTCATGTAGACTAGATCAGCAGTTGTCATTTAAACCAGATCAGCAGCTGTCATTTAGACTAGATCAGCAGTTGTCATTTAGAATAGATCAGCAGCTGTCATTTAGACTAGATCAACAGCTGTCATTTAGACTAGATCAGCAGTTGTCATGTAGACTAGATCATCAGCTGTCATTTAGACTAGATCAGCAGTTGTCATGTAGACTAGATCAGCAGCTGTCATTTAGACTAGATCAGCAGTTGTCAGAGTATTGTTAAGTATAGGAGGTATGTAAAAAAAGGATCCTGTTACACGCTCATTGAGGCATATTGGGAATATGGTGTTAGTCTCATATTTTCTAGACCATCGGCACACTAGGGGTGATGAAGTCAGCATCACGCCGACCGCCTTAACCTTCCCAGAGTTACTTTGGTACTGTGACAGATTATGTAAATATAGATTACATATATATCAGCACGGTCTTGCTTCTACTCAAATCCCACCTTGCTTACTTATTTGCTATGCACGTTTTGCTAACGCAGAACCATTGGTTGTTCGATGTTTTTTGCATTCACAGTTTTGCCACGCGTTATTTTTTTCTTTTCTCTGATGTCTCATAGACGCTAGGAATGTTTACTATGATGCACGTAGCGAGAGAAAAGGGGGAGATAAGCTTAACGAAGAAAATCAAGGAAAATAAGGACCACGCGTACTTTGATAGTTACTTTCTCACGGGGAGACTATCTGAGAGAAAAGGTAGATAATTTACAATTTAACTCCCTTGTCCGTTCGTTCGTGAAAACGCAATTAAGCTACGGATCGACGAGATCTAAGAGGCGATTTGCCTGTGGGACCACGTCTACTCGGCGGCGATTGTGTCAAAATTACCGTTCACACAGAATTTGAACGAAGAATTTCCCAAAGGTGTTATATATCACAAGAGCGAGCGAAGTTCTGCAAATTTAATATATATAGTCCAGCTTTCAAACTCAATTTATCCAGTACCCACAAATTTTTCAGACATCTAGCTGCGATTTCTAAATCCATTTTACTATTTGGAGTTACTAAGTTTTCGTTGGAGTTGTTTTAATTCTTGTATTGCGGTAAATATTATACTAGAATTTTGAGTGATTTAATTGTTAAGTCCGGCATTATATTTCACTAAGATTTTCTGTATAGAGTGATTTACTGGTTAAGGTCCGTCAATTACATTTTACTAAGATTTCTCTGCTAATTGACTAGCGATTTAAAATAACATATAGCTAGTGTTTAATTTAACTAATTGCTAGTAGCCAGTAAGAGATAATTTTAAATCGTCTAGTAAATGCACTATTCATTATGAGTACTGACGAAAATATATTTATTTCTAATTCATTATAAGTAATTTTGTAAACGAGTAGCGCTTATTTCACGGGGTTTTTGTTAAAAGACAATATATATATATATATATATATATATATATATATATATATATATATATATATATATATATATATATATATATATATATATATATATATATATATATATATATATATATATATATATATATATATATATATATATATATATATATATATACTTGTGGTTTATAATTAAAATTAATAACCAAAGGGGATAATAATACATTATACTTTTACGCGGGTTAGGATAGGATTGTGAATATTATATTGTGGTTAAGTATTATGTATTTTCTCTTCCTATATCTAGTACTGGGTCACATACCCAAAACCTACCAGCGGTTTCAGTATAATTTGAGAAACGGGTCTAAGTCCAACAGCACTAAAACATTCTTTAGTAAAATCGGTCTTCGAGATTGACCGGTTTGGCTCTCTTGTCTTCACAGAGAGGGAGAGAGAGAGTGCAAATATATGACATTAATAAGAATTGTAACTTGACATTTAGCTACCCAGATTTTCATATACCTTCAGCCCGTTGTGGCGAAATTTCCAATAATTAACATTTCCCGACTACCAAACACTTCAAGGATTTTTATCCCGAGAGATTTACCCCTCTGACATTCTCTCCAAGTATCAATTTTACTAGCTACTGGCTCTGTGAACATTAAAGCTCTTAAGTATTTTCCAACCTGGACTAATTGATGTGACACAAACAGAATCCTAAAGAAGGAATATCAAAGCAAGCGTTTCCCAATAAAAAGATTAATCAGTCTTGGAGAAACTGGGGCTTGTTTTGCCAACACCCAACCTTGGATCTGTGGTTGATTTTTTTTATGGAGATGTTCCAGATGTTGTGAAAGCACGTATGAGGTAAGAGTGAAAATGTGGCCACTGTCTGTCTGAAGCGAGAGAAAGAAGAGGTGAATAATTCTTTCACTGTATAATCCATGCCTCACTTTGTTTATTTCTTATGATGTTTTGCTAATACTGTTCATCTCAGAATAGATTAACGTAGAAACTCTGTTCTTTACAGTATAGTAAAATCCTAGACCCTAGTGCTATTCGTTTGACCTTTTGGGGGTTAATTAACTTCTTCTTGTGAGATTTTGTTTCTACAGAGGGAATTACACTTAGTGGGTCTATTTCTTTATTTAAGTCTGTAACCTATGATTTTTGTATTTTTTGATATTTTATAATAACTGTTGTGAAGTTCTTTTATGATAAATAAACATTAACATAAAACTTATTACCAGTGTCGGTCAGCTAGTCCCCATACCCATACTCCATTACTATAGTTTTCACGTTTGTGTGTCTAATTGTCGTCACTTATCTGTGTGCGCGTGTATGTGAGTGGTGGATATATATCAGCAGTTGTCATTTAGACCAGATCAGCAGTTGTCATTTAGACCAGATCAGCAGCTGGCATTTAGACTATATTATACATGTTAATATAGAAAGGGAACTGTCTGAACAACAACTTTTAGTCGTAACCGATAGGCTGGACTAGAGTAGCTTCTCAAATCCAGGGACAGACTCTACGCTTCACCAACTCACTAGTGAAAATCTATCTGTTTACCTTATCTCGCACTGAGTCATCACCTTTGTCAGTTTTATTCAGACGGAACCTAACATTGTTCTTAATCACCTATCGGAAATTTACGACAGGTACCCAATTGGGGCTGGGTCGACCAAGGAGCCGTTTGCTGCCTTAAAAAAATCTCATCTCATCTGGGGATCGAACCATTGACCACTGAGACAGGAAGCCAGTGCACTAACCACTATGCTACCGCGGTTCCCATAAGGGGTATGTACAAGGTGACTAATATGTGCTGGATGGAGTCGGCAACCTCATTATGCACAAGAAATTGCTACAGAAACCACTGCTGCGAGAGCAGGTGTATGTATGGAAGAGCAGGTATATGCACGGAAGAGCAGGTGTATGCATGGAAGAGCAGGTGTATGCACGGAAGAGCAGGTGTATGCACGGAAGAGCAGGTGTATGCACGGAAGAGCAGGTGTATGATTGGTGCAGGCTTATCTGCACGGGGAGAAGCTGCAGTGGCTGATCCATGATCCATACGGCTCGCAAATGAAGATTGTGATGATTGATTGATTGATGATGATTGATTGATTGATGATGATTGATTGATTGATGATTGATTGATTGATGACGATGTTGATTGGTTGATGGTTGATTGATTGATGGTTGATTGATTGATGGTTGATTGATGATGATAATGATTAATTGATTGATGTTGATGATTGATTCATGATGATGATTGATTGACTGATTGATGGTGATTAATTGATGATGATTGATTGATGATGATTGATTAATGACTATGATTGATTGATTGATTGGTTAATGATGACGATGAGATTGATTGATTGATTGATGATGATTTCACGTACCAGTGTTAATGACCGGACCAACTTGTTCAGTTGCAGCCACGGAGTCCTTGGCGATAGTACAGCAAGTGGTGGTAGGTCGCTGACACAAGTTGTCGAGACACACCTGAGCAGAAACAATGGTGACCATATACCTTGCAATAAAGTTGTCGAACTGCCTTGTATGAGTGAACATGCGGTGCTTATTTTCTTACACAAATAATTCTTGAAAGTGCTCACGCAAATACCATAGTTATGTCTGAAAGCGTACCTTTATAGTTGCAGAATAGAAAAGAGAAGATTTGGAAGCCTAGCAACAGTGCACAGAAGAAAGTAAATCACAGTTATAATACATATTAGTGCTGGGATTGATAAAAAAATATCTTAATCGCTTAATCGAATTAATTTAATCGAAGATTAATCGATCAGTTTTGAACAATTTGATAGATTATAAAAAAATCATTAAAATTTTGTTTTTAATCACCTAGGACTTTACTTAGTTTACTTGTTTTAAGGCAACATCGTCCTGAAAATATAATGAAAATGCACAGAAGCTACAACGAAACAATATGGTTTGACAACCATACTTGCTAAATTTCATATCACAAACCTCTGACATAAAAAAAAAATTCTCACACATTTAAACAAAAAAGCAAAAACATCAACAAAAGTGGAATAATCGATTAAAATTTGTTTTATCAATTAAGCGATGTTAAAAAAAATGTACCGATTAATTAATTGTCAAAGATCTCAGCCCAAATACATATATACCTAGAACTGTGAGAGAAATAGGCGTGATTACCTAAAGTTTCGATCTCACTCAATGATGAAGAAAATGACAATGAAGAGAAAAAAAATTTGACAAATTGGGTAGTAAGTGCCCTCTACACAAACACACGCACAGAGCAGAAAAAACTAGACTTTAGACAAACACAAATCTAGAGGAACGTAAGGCTGTTGATTGAGATGTAAAGGGTTTTCAATATTCAATAAACGTTTACAACATCAACATTTTCCTTAACCTTCAGGCAAATCAACTGGTAAATGGCCAACTAAACAGTCCAAACAGCCAACTAGTTCCAAAACAATTAACTACGAAATCAAAACTCTGTATATGTATTACTTTAACAGCTCCGCAGTATCTCATCGCCACAACAGACTATGCCATCCTAGGCAGACATCTTCCATCATTACAAAGCAAAACTTCAATATTCATATAACAAGTAAGACCTTTTCAATGTCGAATTATTTCTTCGATTATATTATCATATACTGAACTGTATCCATAATGTAATTTCATCTAGTTCCTAGACCACAGACAAATTCTCTATAACAAATGTATCATATATACTGACGTCCAGTGTTTTCGTACAAATTCATTACAGTTTCCTAAGGGTTCAATCATATATTCCTTTGACACAATAAAACTGCTTTCCACATCGAAACACATATACTAATAATGATCTCTTTTCTCCGGTGTCCGCAACACACGACACCACATAACAACGCAAAACTAGCAAACTCCAATGTATTTTTGCACGACTAGTTTCTACAAACATAATTTCCGATTGTAACGTGAAAATGCATCGTTTGGAGAGAATTCGTCGCGCAAAGAAGGCATCCTCACAGGAATTCTGTATATGTATAGCACAACCTTAAGAATACTTACAGCTCTGCCTCGACAATAACGGTCGTTCTTACACTTACAACCCTGCCTCGATAATAACGGTCGTTCTAATAATTACAGCTCTGACTCGATAACAACAGTCGTTCTAATAATTACAGCCCTGCTACGATAATAACGGTCGTTCTAATACTTACAGCTCTGCTACGATGAAAACGGTCGTTATAATACTTACAGCTCTGCCACGACCACAACGGCAGCTGAAATACTTATAGTTATGCCTCTACCACAAAAGTCGCTCACATACTTACAGTTATGTCTCTACTACAAAGTTCGCTCGAGAGATGTCGATGAGGACCATCGAATACGGTGGACAAATCATCACAAAAGTCACTAACATACTTACAGTTATGTCTCTACCACAAAGTTCGCTCATATACTTATAGCTCCACATCGACTAAGGACCGTCGAAATACTTACAGTTCTTCGTCGATCACAAAGACCGCTAAAATACAAAGAGCTCTGCTAGCTGATACCACAAAGACCGCTAAAATACAAACAGCTCTGCTAGCTGATACCACAAAGACCGCTAAAATACTCTCTGCTACTACCACAAAGACCGCTAAAATACTCCCTGCTACTACCACAAAGGTCGCTGAAATACTTACACCTATGCCTCGGCCAAGCAGATCTACTTCAGCCAAGTCTCTCAGTATACTAGAGTGCACATTGCCACCCTGGCTAATGACAATGGGGTCTTGGATGTAGCCAGCTCTGAAACGTGGACGTAAAGAAGGCATTAGACGTATCTCAGATACTTGGAAAACATAGGGATTCGCAGCAGTTACATTTATTGAATAAATGAATGAAAGAATTTTCCATTGCAAAAGCGTCCGAGTGGCTAAGTGTTTAGAGTTCTCTTTTTTCGCGGCAAAGTCACCTGGTTCCTGGATCGAACACTGGTAACGTCACACTCCAGTCTACCCAGTTGTTGGAAATGAGTATGTATCTATGCTGTTGAGTTACAGAAGACTAAGTCATCGAGGAAGGTAACTGGTCATCCCTTCTCATAAAGCTGGGTCTATAGTGCGTTTCACAATGTTTGCCGCTGTTTAATATTCAATATCTCTGCAACCACTTAATCGTAATTGTTGCAGCTTTGCATATAAACTAATGATCGCTATGTCCCGAGGGGGACATTTTTTTCCTCGTTAATAAACTTATGGTTTTAAATTTTCTTTATTTAAAGTATACAAAATCGACCACCTCCTAGTCCAGCCTGGTTTTGACAGGGCTTACCACTTCATATTTGTGAGCTATTTCGATTTAACATCTTGAACGTATTTTTTGTGATTTTCACCGTGTTTCAGCTCACTTCCGCACTGTTTTGCACATTACATTGATCCTTCCGGTGTGTTCAGTTACCGTTCTACTGATTGTATATTTCAATGCATAGGCGTATCTTGCGGTATTCTAGGTCTGTAATACAAAGGGTATGAAAGTCAAGTTTCTTACACTGCATACAATGGCAGTGAAGATGTATAAATATTTCTGCAGAGAAGCTAAGCGTGGTAAACTGTATTGGAGTCTCTCAAATATTTCGAAGAAATAAAAAATGACCTCACGTAGTAATCAGTTAACAAACCCCTCTAACATTCGAATTGTATTGACGCCTATGCCGAAAATATGCAACTTCCTTCATTTACGGTAAATTATTTTCTTCCAGGACAAAATAACTACGTCATTAAAAAAGATCAAAGGAATTAGCCGTAGCAAGAAAAGAACACTACCTGCAACATTGAATTTTATAAAAACTTTGGGACATCGAAAATATAATATCACATGCAAAACATCGTGTTTATCAGTGCAAGGAATATGGAGATATTTGAAGTCAATCGTCGACCGACCTTTTTGAAACGCACTATAGTATAGTGAAGTCTCTAACACTTCACTCCGGTAGTTCCTGCTACAGGATTAACTTTACATTTTTTGACCTGGTGCATGAAGCCTGATAGCACCGTGTAGATCCCGGTGGTCTCTGAAGAGACAACGAAATAACCGGTCTACTGCCTTCTCAGGCATTGTTGTACAAGGTGATTAATATAAGGGTGCGCATAGGTCTGGAAGCCTCGTCATGTATGTCAAGGATTGCTTCCCCTTAGCTCTGCAGTGGTGATCCACCAGTGGCCAACACTCAAGAGTATCTAATATGGGTCTTCAAATGTGTCTACCTTCGCACAAGATTACTCTTGGCAGAGTTGTAGAAAGAAGGATAATGATGCTTCTATCTCAAGGGTGTTTTCACGAGGTGTTTTTAGAAGTCAAGAACAATGCTGCGTAGGGCAGAGCACTATTAACGTACATCTGATCGGTCAACTTTCGTGAAGAATTAAGCAATGGTTTTAGCCCGTTCAAACTCATGAACATCAGTTGGAAAGAATTCAAGACTAATCGACAAATAAGAGAAGACTCTAGGCAGAAATATGTCTCCGACTATATAAGGAAAAGACGATGGTCATATATCGGTCATGTCCTACGAATGCAAAAACAACAGAATACCACTACAGGCGCTCACTTGGGTTCCTGAGGGTAAGCGGAAAAAAGGAAGTCGTAAGGGTAAGCGGAAAAAAATAAGACCAAGGAAAACGTTGGGCCTAAATAATGTGCAAGAGCTAAGAGGAGTGGCGTCACAACGAACAACCTGGAGAGCACTGGTTTCTGCCTTATGCGCCGTGTTTGGCGCTTAAAGAATTTATTATTATTATTATTATTATTTCCAGCGAAGCTTTGGACACATGCATATACTGATGGTTCGGCAACAAATGCAGTTGAAAATGGGGGTGCCGGCATCCTCATAAAATTAAAGAATAGAATTCACTCTATGGCAATTGCCACTGGAAAATACTGCAACAACTTCTGTGCTGAAGCAGAAGCCCTGAAACAGGCAGCTGAAACTCTTATTGAATGCAAAGCACAGGCAGAAAAACAGATAGTAATCTTTTCAGATGCCCTCTCAATAATATCAGCGCTGAAGAGCCACCAAACTAAAGGATTGAAAGATCTGATAATCTCCCTTGAAAGACTGGCCGAATGCTTCAAGAAGGGCACTATCCAGTGGATACCAGCCCATTGCAACATACCAGGAAATGAAGAGGCAGACAGACTTGCTAAAGAAGGAGGTGCCTTACAGCAAAATGATATAGAGACAACTTACGCAACGGCAAAGACCACTATAAAGGCTACATTCAAGTCCAAATGGGAAAGAGAGCACCCGGGACATTTGAAAAATGACGCATATCATCAACTATCCAGAAAAGAACAGGTCATCATTTTTCGACTACGCACTGGACACAACAGATTGAGATACCATCTGTACCACAAATACAAAATTGGTGCAACAGATCTCTGCACCTGCGGTACCAGCCCGATGACAGTCGAACACCTGCTGCAGTACTGCCCAACCTACAGTAATGAACGGGGTAGCATATGGCAACAACCCACTTCTGTCAACGAAAAACTGTTTGGAGATGTCGGGAACCTTGAGTTGACTGCTGCCTTTATTAGAGTCATAAATGTGGAAGTCTGAAGGCGAACGAGGAAGAAGAAGAAGAAGAATATATCGGTCATGTCCTACGAATGCAAAACAACAGAATACCACTACAGGCGCTCACTTGGGTTCCTGAGGGTAAGAGGAAAAAAGGAAGACCAAAAGAAACACTCAGAAGAACAATAATAAGAGAAGGAAGAACGTTGGGCCTAAATAATGTGCAAGAGCTAAGAGGAGTGGCGTCACAACGAACAACCTGGAGAGCACTGGTCTCTGCCTTATGCGCCGTGTTTGGTGCTTAAAGAATTTATTATTATTTATTATTAGCCCGTTCAAGCCCCCAGCTGGTGTAATCCAGCGAAATTCCTTGTATAGGTATTTGCTAAATGTCTAGATGTATACATATTAAGAGTTTTGCTCATACGTTTGCTTTCATACCTATAATAACTAAATCAACTATGATTGTTTTGTTTTAAAATAACATGTAA
Source organism: Oreohelix idahoensis (assembly GCA_024509875.1). Classification (NCBI taxonomy): domain Eukaryota; kingdom Metazoa; phylum Mollusca; class Gastropoda; order Stylommatophora; family Oreohelicidae; genus Oreohelix; species Oreohelix idahoensis. The sequence continues at coordinate 332,596 of JAMPIV010001045.1, forward strand.
CAAATTTAGTAATCAATTAGTCTTTAACAGGTTAAAATAACGATGGAATGATGGTGAATTTTATATATATATAAGTGTCTTCACTGAGACAGGTGTGAGGATTTATAAAAATTGTGTCCTTTTGCTGTTTCCTTGAATAAGAACTTAGCTGGTCTAAGTGAGTCCTGCAGCCGTGGTTTCGTCAATTCTTTTGTGATGAGGGCACTTCTTCACACAACTCGTCCGATATAGGGGGTTAGGGTTGAATCCCTGCTCGTGACTCACAACTAGTGTTGTAGAAACTTTAGTCTTGCCGCTTCGTACCACGAACAGTCTGATAGCTTCGTACCACGAATCCAAAGTAACTTTTGGGAACACAATCTCCTGGCACAGATGTATGGACACAGCACGTTGATGCGATGCTTCGAATCACTTGTCTGGGTAATTTTATTATTCCTTTTATGACTTGTGTCTGATTCCTTAAGTTTCGGGTCTTTGTATTTAAAAGTGCGGATTCTCTTTAAGTTATAAAGACGCCCAAATACTTTGATCTGTTACTTTTAATTTTGGAATTCTTAGTCCGATGTCTCTCTGGGTCATGGGAGTTGCTAATTTGACGTTGCGATGCAGTCTGTTCTGTGTCTCCGATTTCGCTAGATTATATTTCCATTTCTCAGGTCAAGTCCCAGATTGTACGTTCAGACCAAATTGCCAGTGAAAGTCAAAGTCTATTCCGGCTCTCAAATTAAACCAATGGTAAGCTCTTTAGAACTATGTGGGTCGAGGTGATAAATCCTTACTATCCCCCGCGTGTTTTAAAATATCAATTTTAAAATTAAACTCGTGACCCTTCAAATGTGGCAGTAATACTTCCGATTTTATTAGTAAAAACTTACAAACACATCGGTGAAATTATTTCCTGGCTAATACCTTCCGCCCATATTGTCTCCTCTGACAGATTATGTGTAATATTGTGGTCAGAGCAAAAATGTAAGTGCATAAAATATGCCAAATAATAGGACGATGAGTGAGGAAAATGAAGAAATGAAGTGATACTGCCGGAGAGAACGACAGTTATGAAAAGTGCACAACTGATTTCGTCACAATGTAAAACAAATTGCCACAGAAACCACCGTTACAAGAGCATGTGAATGGTTGATGCAGGCTTCCTGCAAGGGCACCAGCTACAGCGGTTGCTCCATGCTTCATAAGTAGCAGAAATTATGATGAATCCTCTGACAGAGCGTTTCATGCGCTTTTGCAGTTAAGGTTCATTTATCAACTTATATAACATGATGAGGGAGTTTGCTATCTCCGTCCACAACCTTATCTTAAACACCTTTTATTACACGCTTGATGGGTGCAGATGTTCTGCTCTTTAATTGTATGCTCAAAGACTGTGTCAAAAAACGTATTTCTTTGTTTGTATTATTGACATTATTTCACTGACTTTGCTATACTTAATTGTTGATTGACTGAGAAATGAAGAGTTGTTGATTGGCTGAGAAATGAAGAGTTGTTGATTGGTTGAGAAATGAAGAGTTGTTGATTGGCTGAGAAATGAAGAGTTGTTGATTGGCTGAGAAATGAAGAGTTGTTGATTGGCTGAGAAATGAAGAGTTGTTGATTGGCTGAGAAATGAAGAGTTGTTGATTGGTTGAGAAATGAAGAGTTGTTGATTGGCTGAGAAATGAAGAGTTCTTGATTGGCTGAGAAATGAAGATTTGTTGATTGGCTGAGAAATGAAGAGTTCTTGATTGGCTGAGAAATGAAGATTTGTTGATTGGCAGAGAAATGAAGAGTTATTGATTGGCTGAGAAATGAAAAGTTGTTGATTGGCTTAGAAATGAAGAGTTGTTGATTGGCTGAGAAATGAAGAGTTGTTGATTGGCTGAGAAATGAAGATTTGTTGATTGGCTGAGAAATGAAGAGTTCTTGATTGGCTGAGAAATGAAGATTTGTTGATTGGCAGAGAAATGAAGAGTTGTTGATTGGCTGAGGAATGAAAAGTTGTTGATTGGCTGAGAAATGAGGAGTTGTTGACCAACTGCAGTGATGTCACCACGCTCCACAGGTAGCAAAAAATGGAAATGAATGAATGAAGGAATGAGAAATGAGATGAGGGTTGGATAAAGAGTTATTAATTTTCTAAATGAAAGAAGAGGTTAAATGAAGACCTGTGCTCCGTAACCTTTGTTTACTTCACGGCACTGTTAAGTGCCCTTCAAAATCTCACGGCACACTTAAGTGCCCTTCAAAATCTCACGGCACACTATACTATTTAAGAAGATGTGTATGGTAAATATTTAAAAATTCGCTGCAATCCTAAGGCAACGCTCCCTAATCTTTTGTGATGGATTGGTGGATGATGTTGACTCAACTTATTATTTGTAAAATTGTGTAAGTGAGATTCTTTCGTAATATTTTACCATTGCCCATATAATGAATTGTCTTGTATATCCGTCACTTTTGTCACATCTTTTCCCACCGAAGTTGCAATAATTTTCATAGCATGTTTCTTGGCCAGTGAACTATGTTACACGCCTCTTAAAACAAAACACGGTTTATTCCAAATATACTTCATGGCGCCGTATGTTTTTTAAAAAGAAATATTCCTGCCTTTGCTGTTTATCGGTGTCAGTACCCTTCCTAACCGTTTCCATTATCAACACAAAATAGTATTTGCAGTCGACTAATCAGGTTTCGCGCTTTACATATCTCCTTAGCCAATCAAATCGTTATTCTAACGTGTTGGCCCTGGATTCCCCTAAAGCAGTGTGTCCAAACATGGCCATTATGAGCAAATATGGTCTCTTGTGCTAGTCAGAACAACCATCTCTATAGTATTTTGGCTTATAATTTATTTAAGTATACTAGGGGGGGGGGGGGGGGGGGGGGGGGGAAAAACCATTTGCGTAAAACACATAACATATTCTTTGTCAGCCCCCAAAGTCTTAAGGGTACAGAATATATAAGTTTTAATGGGACCCAAATGGCTTTCGTTACAAATAATATATTTTTTCCTTTGGATAGTCGAGTTTTTATACTTTTTAATTTTTTTTTAATTTATTGTTTTAGTTAAAAAACCCCGGCCACTGTCCATGCTCTTTCGACTGTTTTCTGTCTGTATAAAGCGTCAGGGATATTTCAGGGGGGGGGTGACGTAAAAAATATATAAAACAGTATTGATTATATCTAGGTCATTAAGCAGTTTGCGTATCTCAAGGTTTTCTAAGAAAGACAGTACTAGTTTTTTTTTGTTTTTTTTTGAAACGCGTGTAGTTGATGCAGTAGGCTTTTACTATCAAACGTGGAAGCGTTACAGTTATGCAGACGAAGTAGAAAAAGAGGATTTTCTTGTTCAGCCCTTATGGCGTTCTACAACGCAGGTGTACGCACAAATGTACTTAGCAGTGGCATTTGTTTTATTTTGTCTTAAAGATCGTGGTACTAAGCTATCTGGCGGTTCGAGGAACTAAGCTATCAGACTGTGAAGAGTCATCATCACAAAAGAATAGACGAAAACCGCAGCTGCAGGACTCACTTATACCAGCTAAGTGCTTATAAAAGCACCAGCAAAAGGACAGAAATATTCTATAATATAAACCCTCTATCCAGTCTCGATGAAGACAAATTGATTTTTCATCTAAAATTCACCATCATTCTATTTATTTTAACCTATTAAAACTAATTGATTATTAAATGTGTTACATGTTATTTTAAAACATAACAATCTTAGTTGATTCGGTTATTATAAGTGTGAAAGCATACGTATGAGCAAGACTATTTAATATATATATACTTCTGTAGAGCTACTTCTTGTAAAAGGGAATTTCGCTGGATTTACACCAGCTAGGGGTTTAAACGGGCTATAACCATTGCTTAATTCTTCATAAAATATTATTATTATAATAAGTTAACAATTGCTCAGCCAATACAGCATTTTCTTGACTTCGGAAATATCTTACGAAACTCCCTTGAGATAGAAGCGTCTTTACCCATCTATCTACAACTCTGTCAAGAGTAATCTTGTGCGAAGGTAGACACCTTTGACGACCCATTTTAGATACTCTTTGAGTTTTGGTCACTGGTGGACCACTACTGCAAAGCAGGGGAAGCAATCCGTGACAGCATTCTTATTTTGATATCATTGTCTGTCCCTCCAACTCTGTCTATATTACTTCCAAAATATGTGTACGATTCTACATCCTTTAGTGGTGTTTCTTCAAGTTCAACCTTGTTATCATTTCTTGCATTAATTCTCATAATGTTTGTCTTTTCCTTATGTATTTTCAGGCCCACTTGTTGTGACCTCTCATCGAGAATTTTCATTTTCTCTTGCATCTGATTATGGTTATGGGACAGAAGAGCCAAGTCATCTGCAAAATCCAGATAATCAAGCTGTTTAGTCAGATTCCATTTCTGTTGTGTGATGTCGATGTTTTCATAACCCAATCTATTGCTAGTAAGAAAAGAAATGAAGACAAGAGGCATCCCGTCTCACTCCCGTTCTAATCCTAAACGGTTCTGTAAGCTGTCCTTCATGAAGAATTCTGCATGTCATGTCTTCATAGGTCTTCCTTATTAAGTTAATGATCTTCATGGGAACTCCATAATGCATCATCAATTTCCAAAGTGATTCTCTGTCTAAACTGTAAAATGCCTTTTCATAGTCCACGAATCCGATGTATAGCGGTGAATTCCATTCCAGACTTTGTTTAACTATTATTCTCAATGTGGCTATCTGGTCTGTACAAGATCTGTTTTGTCGAAAACCTGCTTGTTCATCTCTCAGTTGCTTGTCTGTGGACTCTTTTAATCTCTCAAGGATGATTCTGTTTAATACTTTTCCTGGCACTGATAGTAACATTATTCCTCTATAATTTGTGCGCTCTTGTAAATTTCCCTTCTTAGGCAACTTGACCAGATAACCTTCCTTCCATTCTGCTGGTATTTCCTCTCTCTCCCAGACTTTGTAGAGGTATCAATATCTGTTTTGATGGCCTCTGCTGGAATTTCATCTGGACCAGCTGCTTCCCCATCTTTTAGAAGCTTTATGGCTTTCTTATTTCTTCTCCACTTGATCGTTCACAGCTGATTAGTAGCTCTTCTTCTGCTGGCTGAATGTCTGGGGGATTAGTTGGAGCTGGTCTATTGAGAAGTTCCTCAAAATGTTCTGTCTATCTCTTCATATGTTCTTGTATATTACTCAGCAATTTCCCATTCTTATCTTTTATTAGGCCATTTGCTTGCTTATATTTCCCTGTTAGCTTCTTTGTGTTGTTGTACATGTCCCTCATATTTCCTTTGGCTGCAGCTTCCTCTGCTTCCCTTGCCATCTTTTCAATATGCTTCCTATTGTCTCTTTTGATGTTTCTTCTTACCTCTTTGTTTGCTTTTATGTACACTTCATGAGCCTTGGCTTTGGAGCTTCTGGTTTTGCTTCTGTTTAAATCTGCTTTCTTGTTTTTCCTGTCTTCAGTAAACAAGTAGGAAAAGCACTAGAGGCCACAGATAAGTGGATTTATAGAAAAATGTTAAAAATAGCACGGACATTTAAAAAGAGTAATGTCGACATCCTGACAGGGGTCAATGCGCAAAGGAAGCTCATTCCTCGTGTTAGAACAGTGCTTCCCAAACTTTTTTCTGGTCACACTCCTAGTGCCCACCCCCTCCCATTTTCCCCCTAAATTTCTCTGTATTACATTATATGTATATATATATATATATATATATATATATATATATATATATATATATATATATATATATATATATATATATATATATATATATATATATATATATATATATATATATATATATATATATATACTGAAGCACATTAAAAACGCACCACTATTATATATACCGATGCCGAGAAGCTGGCAAAAAAAAGTGTGGGAATGGATTTTCCCCGTGTTTGCCATGAGGTAGAGAGCGAATGGCTGCTGGAATAAAAAGTGCAAGATTCAACCCATGGGTGTGTGTACAGACTACATGAAAACGATGAAAGTTACACGTGCAACACGATTCTCAACAGCTATGACCCTGGAAATGTGTACGCGTTGTGGCAGTATACTCGGTATAAAAAGGCCGTTGAGACAAAACACCCAGTACATGTGCTTGAAATGCCACGACTATCTGAAAACGACCGCCAACGAGCCATTGGTATGGTGGAGACCGGAATGAGCTCGCGGGCCATTGCCAGAAGGATGAATTGCCACCACAGCACTATTGTACGTCTCAATGAACGTTACGGAACCACTGGCAGTGCCCGGGATAGACTTCGGAGTGGCCAACCACGAGTTACTACCCCCGCGCAAGATCGTCATATTGTGCTGAGTCACCTAAGGAATTGACTCTCCCGGCAAGTCAAACAGCAAGAGCAATAGTTGGTAGACATGGGCAAGTCTCTCGAATGACAGTCATACGACGACTCAGAGATACAGGCCTTACTGCAAGACGACCTTATGTTGGGCCAAACTTGACTCACAGACATCGTCAGCAGCGCCTGCAATGGGCAGAGCAACATATCAGATGGACTAGACTGCAGTGGAATGCTGTCCTATTCACAGAAGAGAACAGATTCAACATATCCTTTGCAGATGGACGTATGCGGATTTAGCGACGGTGTGAAGAGCGCTTTGCAGATTGCTGTGTCAACCGATTTCGAGGTGGCAGTATTCACATTTGGGGAGGATTCAGTTTTCACCATCGCTTGCCTCTTCACGTCTTCCGTGGAAATGTTAATGCTGTGACATATCGAGATGAGGTTCTGGATGCACTGGTTGCTCCTGCGTTCACAATTTATCCAGACTTGCAGCTTCTCCAGCAGGATAACGTACGTGCATTTTTTTGTATTTTTGGTTTTCTCCCTTGCCTGCACAGAATGCAATGAATTTCATAACAATCAAATGTACAAATTAATGACCAGCATGGATTCATAGGAAAATGAATGAAGATTCCAAATATGTAAACTTGTACACACTTATATTTACATTTCACACTCTGTTCTTGGATTATACAGGTGGTGCGTTTTTAATGTGCTTCAGTATATATATATAGCCCCGTTGGTTATACACTTGGCTCTTTTAAAACGTTCCTATAGTTTATTTACGTATCACGGATATCACGTTATCACTAGCTCCCCTAAATACTGAGACAGTCGAATCTGCAACAAAGCAAAGTTGGTCTTTTTTAAAAGCCTTCAGATATCTAATTTCGTTAGCTGCCAGCAACATTCGAGCACACCTTGCCAATGGAGACTCACCTCTAATAAACTATCAGCGATTGTTACCTCAGCTCAGGATGGCAAATATAGACGGAACTATGCCTTGATCCTAATACAACTAATGCGCTAGCTATCTTTCAGATCTCGTCCTCGCCTTACTGGTGTTCCTCTGCTATAAGATGTGTGAGAAACGGGGACGAGCAAAGCTAGGAAGGCGTGGTGGGTTAGAGTTTGTCAGGCTACGTTCTCCTTTTACGCGCTCACGTCATAGCCCTGTATAATCAAAACGTGTTTACATGTAAACGTTATATATTAAGTAATATTGTTGAATTTAGCCTGTCAAATCCTCAACCCTCCTTACTACTGAACGTCCCCCGCCGCCAAATTTTCCCTTATTGCCCCTTTGGATCTTTCCAACGCCCCTTGGGGCAGTACTGCCTACTTTGGGAACCACTGTGTTAGAAGGAAGTAATCCACTTTCTTTGTGCATATAATATTGTTGAATTTAGCCTGCTTAATCCTCAACCAACCCTTCCTACCGAACGCGCCCTTGCCGCTCAATTTTCCATTATCGCCCCGTTGGTTCTTCCCAACGTCCCGGGCGTGGGGGGGGGGGGGGGGTAACTGCCCACTTTGGCAACTACTGTCTTAGAAGGAAGCAATCCACTTTCTTGTGGCATGTTATGTTCAGGAAGCAGTAGTATATCATGACAGCAGGAAAGATAGATGGACAAAAAAGATAGAGGACGCCAAAGAAGAGAGATGATACTGGAAAGTTTGACATCATGGCAGGGGAAGTTGTCAACAACAGAATAAATAGACTGTACTAGAGGCAGAAAGTTGTGACAGACGTTATCGCCTATGCCACCAAGCAAGATACTTGAAGAGGGAGATTGTAATATGCGATTTCTCATTGTTTCAATTTGCAATGTCAAACTTATCTCATGTGTTGTAATGTAGGAATCTTGTTGCAATGTCAAACTTGTTACTTGTGTTGTAATGCAGGAATCTTGTTGCAATGTCAAACTTGTTACTTGTGTTGTAATGCAAGAATCTTGTTGCAATGTCAAACTTGTTACTTGTGTTGTAATGCAGGAATCTTGTTGAAATGTCAAACTTGTCTTTTGTGTTGTATTGCAGGAATCTTGTTGCCATGTCAAACTTGTTACTTGTGTTGTAACGCTGTAATTTTGTTGCACGTGTTAGAATGTCATCGTGTTGTGTAATCAGACTATCAGTCGGGATCTCACTCTCTTCAAAATGAGACACTGAATAATATTTTGTTTTTAATGTTGTGTGTACGTGGTTGTCAACTACGTCTTAAAGTTGTCTGAGCCATTATCAACATGGTATGAAATTAAAAGTTTTGTAAACGTCTCATTGTCCCGTGTAAGGTCTCAAGGTTGGAGCCGAAGACGTCCTCCAAATAGGAATAGATGCCGATTAATATTTACCTTTGGTCTTCGCGGAGCTGACTTTGAATGATGATGGCGATAGTTAGAACTCATCCTCGGGTGTAGCGAAAGGTTTTTCTAGTGTGATGATGGTGGTAGAGAAGAAGTAGAATTTCTCTCTAGAAAGTATGAAGTCCCAGTACCAGAGAAGTACACTGGTATCACAATTGAGTTACGGCTGTGAATACTCTGAGCTGGACAATAGATTTAGGCTTCAGAAGTATACTGTGCCACTTTCGCTATAGTAACCTTATGTGATAATATAATTAAATTAGAAAAAGTAACTCAAAATTTAACAGTTAAAAATTTAACAAGTCAAATGAATATAATTTCATATTTTATTATCTATATCTATCTAGCCTTGTAATGAGAAATGGGTGTTGGAAGATGGTAAAATGTATGATTATTTATATTTACGAGTACAAAGTAAAATAAATAATAGTTAAAAAGTCTTGGAGGTATCTTCCAATGAAATTATAAAGTCTGTCACAGTAGTTTTGGTATCTCTTGCTCTAGTCTCTAGCATTTCTCATCATTGACTATCGCTTTTGAACGCTCACAGTGTTTATAGGATTGTGTACACGTAAACTCAACTTGCATTACGACACGTCTGTTCGTGGTTTCTGAGACACACTGGTAATCAAGAAGACTTTCCTTCAGCCCGCCCTATAACTACGGGGGACTAAGGTGTTGAAGATTGTTTGACCACTAGGCTCCAGTTAGCAGGATCAAAGGTCCTCAAGTCTTTAGTTGGTACTTGATCACGAACTCGATCTAACACTCGATCATGAGCTCGATCAGGAACGATCATAAAACCTGGAACAAAAGATAATAGGTGGCTATGGTGTTCCAACAAGCTCACCCACTACTGATGTTCATGAGGCGACCGTGTCTCCAGTGTTTGTATATGAATGAGTGATTCATGGTAGTATGTTACAGAGATAGCATGATAAGATAGTGTCTACTGTGCAGAAGATAACAAAATACATGAATAAATCACATGTTATGATACATGGGTATGATATAACCTTTGCCTTCCACTTATGGATGCCAAGTCACTTATGTACTTGCTGGTATGTCGTAAGCTTCCAGGCAAGAACTAGCCATGATATATTTGGCTAACCAATTCATTGTTATGCCTTCTGACAATGCCGGTGGAGGTTATCTCTGGTTAGCGTCACTGGCTTCCTGTATACCCTTTTTATTATGTCTGATACAATCAAATCGTAAACAAAATC